>JAFIRS010002196.1:0-241654 GCA_018342105.1 Gonioctena quinquepunctata | reverse complement strand
GGCAGCATGAGCCACATGTTCATGGAACCTTTTCAAATTGATCGTTTTGTCTGGCCGTAATATACTTTGTCATTCAGATGTCAGCTAACAGGCAAGGCTTCAAAAATTTGTCAGCTGTTAAAGTTAATTGAGCAAATGCGCACACCTTATTCCCAATTTATCTTAGTGTTTTTTCATGAATGCTCTTTTTCATAAGTTAAATTCCCAAGATAAGTTAATCACAAGTTGGGTAGCATGAATCCACCTGAATTTTTCTGTTATTGGGTGTATATCTATAGAAAAAATGTATTTATTCATCTAAGAAAATTATTGAGTTTTCTGATACTGCTCATCAATTACATAAGCTTTCATTAAGGCACCATTTTAACTACGTTTGCTATTTTATAATGTACAATGCGTTCTCCCCGAGTTGATTGCATACCTGACGCACCTCGCAGAAGTCTTGGTCAGTGGTACAGTTGAGTCTTGGACTGCAATAAGCCCCTCCTTCAAGATACGTCGCATATTCGTTTTAAGACAGGAGATGTTCCAATTCAAACTTGTTTCTATTTCATTTTCCGAATACACAATACGCGTCGAGTGCGAGTGTTTTCAATTGAGTAATCGAGCCCTATTTGTAAGTTTTTTCAAGTGCCCGAATTTTCATAGAACACTTTTTGATGCTATAAGACAAATCTCCTCAAAAGAATCGTTCTTTATAAAACTCGTTGAAAGTAACTTTACTCCTAATAAAATCTCTCCAAAATTCTCATTGCATGCGAGATTTAACCATTGACGAGGTAGGCATTTCGACGAGTCTCGTCAAAAGGGACAAATCCTCGTCAAAAGTATCATTGCCGCAAAAACTTCTCGTCACAAGTAACGTTGGACATATATATATATATATAGATATATTTATATATATACGTATATATATATATATACATATACATATATATATATATATATATATATATATATATACAGTGCATTCCATTTAAAACGAGCCACCCTGAATAACTTTTGGTACAATGATTTTCAGGAAAAATAAAAAAACACGTCAACAATAGTATACAGGGGGACACATTTTGACATATTCACATTTGATGTTACTTCCACTATCGCACCCCCAGAGCATGTCACCATTTTTTAATGGATCACCCTATATTGTTTGCATTATCAGATGCTCCATGATGAGCAGATTTCAACAAAGTATAAAATTATGGTCTGACGCATATGGTTGGGAGCTACAAATTATTTGAGTTGAAAACGAGCCACCCAGAATGAACTTCTGTACAATCTTTTACCTAGGTTTCATAGGTGTTTTTTTGACGTATACTTCAAAAAAGTCTTATTTTGCCTAGTTAAGTTTGAATTCGATATTATCTTCATTTTGTATTTGTCTCATTCTACAATAACGATTACCTACCAGGTGAAGTTACAATTGGTGTTTCTGTGAATTCTTGAGAAGCAATGGTTTATACTCGAGAACGGATTGAAATAGTGAGTTTGTACTACCAGAATGGAAATAGTGCTAGAGCTGCTGCCCGTATGTTCAATGATAATCATCCAGGAAGAAATGTACGACACAAATACGTTTCGGAATTATTGAACAAATTTATGGAAACTGGATCTGTTAGCAATAAAAAGCATAACCGTTCAGGAGTTGTCAACGATGAAGCTATTTCTATTGCAGTTTTAGGGCACTTTGGACTAATCTCTTACTAAGTTCTCTCGAGAATCAGGAATCAGTCGTACAAATGTTTTCAGGATCCTTCATAAGTACAAATTTCATCCATATAAGATTAGACTAGTTCATGAATTGAGCGAAGATGATTTCGATAGAAGTATCGAGTTTTGTGAAAGATCTCACTGAACGGATCAACTTGCATCAGAATTTCTTGAATAAAATTTGTTTTTCGGATGAAAAGTACGTTTAGTTTGAATGGAGAGGTGAATCGGCAAAATTGTGCGATATTGGAGTGATCGAATCTCATTTATACCGTCCAAGTTCATACCCAACGACCTCAAAACTGAATGTTTGGGCAGGAATTTTAGGTGACCACATCATAGTACCTTTTTATCGATGGTATTGACTGGTAGAAATATTTGGATATGTTGGAGAATCGAATAATACCGTGGGCAATTGAGGAGGATATGAATTTATTCGAACAAGAAATAGTTTTTCAGCAGCTCCCGTGCGACAATTTTTGGATGATCATTTTCCTGGTCGCTGGATTGGCAGAAGAGGTCCTACAGAATGGCCACCAAGGTCTCCGGATCTCACTCCTGTAGATTTATTTCTATGGGGTCATTTGAAGTCTAAAGTGTATGAGATAGAATCAACAACATTAGAAGATTTGAGAGAGAATATCATTAGGCATTGCAGAGAAATAACTCCCGAGATTCTCAACCATGTGAGGGCGGCAATGGAAGCTCGTTTGTACCATTGTATGGAAGTTGGTGGAAACGTTTTTAAACATTTACTATAGAAATTTTTTTTCATCTCATTGTCATCAGATTTTGATTCAAGAATTTAATAAAAAATCTCTTTTTCTGATTTATTGCTTCATTTGTCTCTAGAACGAATATTTCAAAATGTGGCCTCTTGTATACATTGTTGACCTGTTTTTTTATTTTTACTGCAAATCATTGTTTCCAAAGTTATTCAGTGTGGCTCGTTTTCAACCAAATAATTTGTAGCTCCCGAACCATATGCGTCAGACCATATGTTTTATACTTTGTTGAAATCTGCTTATCATGGAGCATCTGATAATGTGAAACAATATAGGGTGCACATGTAAAGTATGGAAACATGAAGATATCTTTGACACCCCGTAAGATACAATAACAAAATTTTGGTTATGTATATTAGATGGACCAGCGATTTTAAATTTTATATTTTCGACGTTGCCAAATGTACAGTTTCTGAGATATACGAACAATATGTTTATTTTTAAATGGGACAACCCGTATATTTTACAATTTTCTGTTACGGTTTTTTGTTGCCGATGCAGCATACAAACTGTTGATGGCCAATATTAACCATTAGTTTCAAGAAATAAAGAAAAAAAATAATCTTTTAATTAATATTGCAGTATAAAAAGAAAACAATACCTAGAGAAAAAAATTAAAGGAGATGTTTAATATGACCTCCTTGTCTTTGGAAACGGAAATCCATTCTGAATGAAAATTCATCCAAGACTTTTCTAATCGTTTCCGGAGAAATAAGTGCTATCTCCTCTGTAGTTCTGATTTCAGTCCTTGGATAGTCTGTGGCCGAGGCCGTACCCAGGGGAGGTGTTACGGGGGGTTTGTGTAATAAAATTTGGTAAAATGTACCTTTCATTATTTACTTTAAATTAGAACTAGTGTCAGATATATTCAACATTGTTTCACAGAACTCCATTCTGCGAACTGGATCGTCTTCGTTCAGTTCCTGTACCAATTGTACTTTATAGGGATGCCATTTTTCTTTTTTTAAATATTTACGAACAGTTGTTTGACTGACGTGATTTTCGGTTGCAACAACTCTAATAAGGGTCTTCAACCACCGACAAAAAAAAACAGTTTTTATTTGCTCTGGAATAGCAGGGCGCCACTTTTCGGAAGTTCTCGTACAAGTCCATTTTCCTCAAATTTATAAATAATTTTAGATACAGTACCACGTGCTATAGGATTTCTGTCTTCATACTTGTTATTAAATATTTCACATACCTCTTCGTGTGTTCGTGTCCTACAAATAAAACATACTCAAATTTCATAATATGGTATTACCTGTCACCACTTTAGTATTATAATTTCAATTCTTTGACGGTCTGTTAAAAATGTCAAAAAACTATCACGAAGTACCTACTGACAGTAAATCACGCCCTACCTACTGACAGTAAAACCTACTTGATTTAACGAAATGTAACCGATATTCATATCATGTTTATCAGTACAAAAACAGCAAAGACTTTTTTAAACTTTAACAAATATCAAGTGGCCCATTTTATTTTCTCTTTATGTTTATCAACGGTTTCAATAAAAATCTTTTTCCTAATTTCTTAAAGTTAATGGTCAATATTGCTCATTAACAGTCGGCAATAAAAAACTGTAACAGAAAATTGTAAAATATACGGGTTGTCCCATTTAAAAATAAACATATTGTTCATATATCTCAGAAACTGTACATTTGGCAACGTCGAAAATATAAATTTAAAATCGCTGGTCCATCTAATATATATAACAAAATTTTGTTATTGTATCTTACGGGGTGTCAAAGATATCTTCATGTTTCCATACTTTATGCGCACACTGTATACATAAGTACAAAGAAATGTAGAATATAGCATCACAAAAATCTATAATCTTTTTTCAAAACTAGTTAAAAATTAATAAAAATTTAAAAAAGCAGGTTATAAACAACTACTTTATTGAAAATGCATTTTACTCATTACAATAATGTTTTGATGATAAGCAAAAAGACTTTCTATGATGTCGTCTCAAGTGCAATATGTCTGCTACCTCTCAATTTTAATTTATCTCATATTTAAAAATTGTTTTTTTGAATTGTGTTTTATTCTTATTCTATTTCTCTTAGTCTTTTGCCTAGTGCTTAGTAATACATTTTGTAGAAATGAAAAACCTTGACACTGTTCCACGCCACTTGCGGCTCATTGTGAAAGCATTCTTTTACTGCAATAAAAAAATATTTGTCTAACTATCTACCCTGTATGAATTCTTCTTTCATGTGTCTTAAGATTCACCTTGTGGCTAAAAGTTTCAATACAAATTTTGCATTGAAATGGTTTTTCACCTGTATGAAGTCTCATATGTACCGTAAGACTCGACTTTTGCCTAAATATTTCTCACAAATTTTGCATTGAAATGGTTTTTGCCCTGTATGAATTCTCATATGTACCGTAAGAACCGACTTTACGTTAAATGATTTCACAAATTTTGCATTGAAATAGTTTTTCCTGTTTTTCACCTGTATGAATTCTCTCATGTTTCGTAACTCACCTTTCGGTTAAATGATCTCACAAATTTTACATTGAAATGGTTTTTCACCTGTATGAATTCTCTCATGACTCGTAAGATACCTTTTTTGGTAACCTGTGTGAATTCTCATATGTGCCCGAAGATGTGACTTTCCGTTAAATGATTAATCACAAATTTTGCATTGGAATCGCTTTTCTCCTGTATGACTTCTCTCATGACTGGTCCGATTTAAAACAAATTTAGCATTGAAATGGTTTTTCCCCTGTATGAATTCTCTCATGTTTTGTAAGATTTGCCATTTGGTAAAACGATTTCGAACAAATTTTGCATTGAAATGGTTTTTCCCCTGTATGAATTCTCTCATTATAGAACAATGAGTCTTTTGCTCTAAAACTCTTCGAACATATTTTGCATTTAGATGATTTTTTCCCAGTACGAGTTCTCTCATGATGATCATTGTCTTTTTCCACAGCTGTTTCATTCTCTTCTCTATTTTGTTGAGGCATTGTTTCGGACTCTAAAAAAAATGGGAGAAATTACGAGAATTTTCTAAATAAAATCTGTATACAAAGTAGGATCCAGGAATAGGAATATTTACAAAATATTCATTGAGAATACAATATGACATTATGAAAAAACTAATCGATATGGAGCAAAATTACAACTTGCTATTAAAAATTTCCCAAAAAAAAAGGTTGGGGGAATTGATTATGGTCACAAATAAGTTAAATTATGAAGTGAAAGTAAACTGAATCAAAATCTCATAATAATGGCTATCCCTAAAATACACGATGATACAGAGGGAATCATGAATAATATAGGAAAATATCTGAAAGTTAACATAGGTAAATACCAATCGTTCAGATTGGGTAGAGGTGAAATAAGAAAAGTAATGCCCATCAAGGTGGAATTTGATTCTGAACAAGATAAGGAAGCAATGATTAAAGCAAAAACGGCAAAAAAAATCACAATAAAGATATTGGTCTGGATGGCCCTCAATATGATATCTATATCAATCAGGACCTAACTACACCGAATTTACACATTTACAAATCAACAAGAACATATGCCAAAGAAAATTAATATAAATATGTGTGGATACAGAATGGACAGATACTACTGAGAAAGTCTGAAGAAGAAAAAGTTAAGGTGATTGAAAAACAACTAAAGAAACCATGTGTCCCCCATAAGTTCAAAGTTTCCTACTCAAATTTACAGAGCATTAAGAATAAATTTGAAATATTTGTGGCATATGCATATAATTCCAAAAGGGATATCATTATTGTAACGGAGACCTGGCTATACAAAAACGAGATACAGAACTACAACTCAAAGAACTACACAGCTGTACATGCATGTAGAGAAACAAGGCACCGCAATATATGTAAAAAATAACCTAAAATATCATGTGAGCAAATGAATCAATGTAACTTATAAATTTATATGAACAAAACCTAAAAATATGGGGGTCTACAGACCACCAGGTATAAATGTGATATAGTTTATAGATCAATAACAAAGGGAATGTCATAGTTGTAGGGGGTTTCAATATTAATGTGATGGAACCAGCAGACCTAATACAATTGTCTGGATTTTGCCTGAAGAATGATTTATCAACTGCTGGAGCTACTAGGACTTCCACAAATACAACCACTGCCATAGATCATGTTGTATGCATAAATAATATGAAATGTGATGTTAATATTGATTAATACTTCTGTCTACTTGATCACAAGATACTAAATATAAGAATAGGAAAAAAGTACCTGAATACAAACCTAACTGTAGGATAGAGAAGAAAAAAGTGGATAGGAATAAAATTAGTAAGGATTTCAATAATCTAATTAATAGAGAGGAAATTAATAACTTTGATGATCTCGTCAAAATTGTTCAATATTGTAACTAGCAAACTATCGGGTAAATAATGAATTTGTTTAACTTGTGAAAGAAAGAGACAATTATTATCAATTAAAAGTTAAACAACCAAACAATGAAATCATTTGTAAACAATATAAAATGTTAAAAAATCAAGTGAAAAAAAAACGTCAAAAACTTAAACATGAGTATTTTAGAAATGAATGGAGTAAGAAAGGGGAAAATAGCAAGAAACACTAGCGTTGAATAAATAGTTTCGTTAAGGGTGAGTGATGTAAACAAAAAATTGTAGAATGTATATCTTTGCATGACAAGATTATAACAAGACAAGGAACAAATTGCTAATGAATTCAACAAATACTTTTGTGAAATTGGAACAGAAATTATCAAAAAACTATTGATAGAAAAAAAAACAAGAAATGACCTTATTGATTTTAAATAACTATGTTGCATGAATAGTATGGTTAGTGAGGAGGTAAGAGCCCTTGAAATTGAAAATATAATTAATACACTTAAGCCGAATGCTTCACCAGGATATGATCATATAAATGTTAGTGACTTAAAGCTTCTTGAACAATATATTATACCAATCATTACTAGATCAGCGAATTACATAATGCGACATGGAATATTTCCAGTTATATTAAAGATCAGTAAGGTCAGCCCTATATACAAATCTGGACCTGCAAATGAAATAATTTTAATTTTAAATTTTGGATATACTAATAAAAACTAGAATTGTTAACTTCCTAGAGAAATATGCCAGTTTCGATCCATATCAATATGGCTTCATAAGAAATAGTAATACATTATGTGCAGCAACTGACCTTGTGCACCTTTTGAATAAAATCTTGATGGAAAAAAGTACAACATAGCAGTCTTCATTTGATGTAGTGGACCACAAAACATTACTGTACAAATTGAAACGAATGGGCATAATGAGATAATAAAATCATACTTGACTAATAGAAAATAATTTGTAAATATTGATAAAACTGAAAGTAATCTACTAGATATAAAAACAGGAGTACCTCAGGGATCTGTACTAGGACCACTCTTATATATATATATTATATGTTATGAGCCTGAAAAAAGCTGAATTGAAAGCTAGGTACTTCACTTATGCAGATAACACTATTTTGGTATATAGTGACTCATCAATGGAAAACTTGGTAACAATAGTAAATGAAGATTTGATATTGTACAAAAAGGTACATGGTACAATAAGCTGAAGGTCAATGATACGAAGTGTGAAGTTAAACAAAAGAATATGACCATGAATGAAATTATTGTGAAATTAGATGAAACTACCTTAAACCGAGTGAAATATACAAAATACTTAGGCCTCACAATTGACGAATCACTATACTGGAGCGAACATATACAAAAGATGAGACAAAAAATAACTGCTATGATAGAAGCCATTTACGTATATGATCTGTCATGCCCCATAAGTACAGAAAAACATTCAAGCATAAGAAAAAAACCAGATCTTCATAAATACAAACTCTATCTAATTCACTAGGAATGAAAATAAATGCTGAAAGCCCATAGGCGACTCAGCTGATAAACAAATTTATATATTTATTGCTCACATAATATACAGTTACAACATATGTTTAAAAACTATGGAAATAATAAGTTGCATTTATTTTTTTCTTTTGCACCTAAGTGTATAACACTTGTATGTGCAAGTATCGATCAACTAGAATATTGTAATTTAACATATAGGTCGAGTATCTGGTTATAAGTGTTTGTTTGGTTTTATAATTATAATTCAATTCAATTTTATTCTCGCTTAGTAAGGTACATAGAATTAACAATGAGATTCACAATTTCATTTCATGATGAAAATTTCAGATCCGGCGCAGTAGCCTAGGCAGGATTGCCTGTTTGCTATGCGTGCAGTCTGAAAGTTTTCAAATAAATATGTACATGGTCATCATACTAGGTAGATTGTAATACATATGTGATATATTATATTAAGTTTCATTACTTTCGTGTCTTACGTGGGGGTTATATACCGGGGACTGGATAACAAATGGTGGTGAAATATTTGTTTTTGAGTACGTTTAGGTTGATATCGAATTTAGAATATCGTAAAATGTATGTGGGAAAATTATAATGTATGATTTTGTTTCTGTTTTATACTTTTTCTGGTTAGATATTTGTTTTATGTCAGGTGGGATTAAAAATTTAGGACCAAAAAAAAGCATGTTCTTTGTGTTAATGTTTTTTTAAACTGTTTCATGTCGACATTCATACTCGAAGTGGATCTGGTTATTCGAGTTTTATTCTGTGTGTACTTGTCTTGGTTTTTATACATTTTTTTCAAACACTGGTGAGCATAGAGTAGTTTTAAGTTGAGAACTTTGGATTGTAGGTATAGTTTTTCAGTAGAAAAACGTCTGTTCTTTTTTAGGATAATTTTTAGCAGTGTACTTTGTGTTGTTTGTAGTATGGTAATTTTGTTTTTGAAGGCTGCGCCCCATACTGTGATGCAGTAGGATAGGATGGATTCAGCTAATGAGTTGTAGAGCATTATGAGATTGTTTTCGGATAGAATATCCCTTAAGTTATAGAAGATGTGTTATAAGGCGTTTGTTTACATGTGTAATATGGTCGGACCATCGTATGTGTTGGTCGATGACTACGCCTAGATATTTTACAGAGGAAACTTTTTCTATAGATGGGCAAGCACATAAGTTCTTGTGACAGTTACTGGAATGTATTCTTATTGATGAGACATTTGGTTGATTAACGATCGTTGGTGTAAACGCTATAAATTTAGTTTTTTCAATGTTCAGGGTGAGTTTATTGAAAATTAACCAGGTATGTATCTTTTGTAATATTTCGGCGATATTCTTAACCTTCTCCCAATTCTCTCTCGTGAATACTAATGCTGTATCGTCAGCATAGCAGATAAGGTGACCTTCTAAACCAACTATTTTCGTAATATTATTTATGTATACAAGGAAGAGGATTGGACCCAGCACTGTTCCTTGGGGTACCCCAATTTTTACTATTGATTCATAGCTGACTTCATTTCCAATTTTTACTCTCTGCAATCTATCCGTTAGGTAGTTTGACATAAGGTCAAGAGGGAGTCCGCGAATTCCATAATGGCAGAGCTTGTTGAGTAAAATTTTGTATGATACCGTGTCGAAGGCCTTGGCGAGGTCTAGAAAGACTGCTAAGCATTTAGATGACTCGTTCAAGGCCTTGACTGTTTGCTCTAGTAAATCCACAACTGCATTTTCAGTATTTGTGTTCTGGATGAAACCATATTGCCTGTCTGTAATGATCTTATGTTTATGGAAAAATCCTGTTAGCCTTTTTTGATTACTTGCTCAAATATTTTTGCTAGGTTATTAATAATCGATATTGGCCTGTAGTTTATTGGTTGATAGCGATTACCTGACTTAAAAATTGGGGTAATGTTTGATTCTTTCCATTTCCCTGGTATTTTTCCATTTGTTAAGCATAAGTTAATTATATGGGTTAACGGGCGTGTGATATATTCGTGTATAGTTTTGATGGTTTTCACTGTAATTTTATCTGGGCCTGGGGAACATTTGTTTTTGAGATTTGATATATTCAATTCAATTCAATTCAATTCAATTCAATTTATTCATTCATTCATCATAATATTTACATAGTAAAGATCTTAATGATACATATTTCAGTTAATAGCTAAAGTCAATTTAGGTTGAGCCAGTTAGGCGGATCCGCCTAAGCCTGAAAGGCTTGTGTTGCGGTTACACCAACTAGCCCAAGGATTAAGTATTAGTATCAAAACACTCTTTACAAATGAGAGTATATAAGTATAATTTTTTGTTGTTTTCTGGTTTAGTCGAGATTATCTTTGTAGGAAAAATCTAGTTTCTAGCGGATTTTGTTGGATGTGTAACTTCATGAGTTTCTTGAATATTCTCAAATTATTGCACTCTTTTAATTCGGTCGGTAAAGCTATTGAATATTTTAGGGCCCAAGTAAAATATGCTTCTTTGCATATGAGTTTTATTAAATCTTGGGATGTACACAGTATGATCAGTGGTATGTCGTGTGTTTCTGGATTGACTAAGAATTCTGTTTTTTTTGTTAAATATCCAGATTTGGCTCTGCAAAATGTACATTTTCCTGATTTTCAGGATTTGTGATTCTTGGTATAGCTGTTCAGTGGAGTATAATCTACCTTTTTTTAATATAATTTTTAGAATTATATTTTGTGTTGTTTGAAGTCTGTGCATGACATTGTTGAAGACTCCTCCCCATGCTGTTATGCAGTATCTGAAAACGGACTCAATTAATGAGTTATACACTATGAGTATTACTTTTTTGGTTAGGATGTCTGTTCAATATCCAACAACTTGACTGTTGAATCCTTTAGTGGACTGTAATAATCTTCTTATTGTAAATAGAATACTAGCTTCTAGTTCGACAAATTATATTGAAAATTACAAATTAGTCAGAACAGTATGACATCTATCAACGCAAAAATTCTATCAAAGTCTTGTCACTCATCCTGGTTCGTCACCACGGTTTTTTCAAAAACTCCAAAGTCGAAAGAGATTGTACATATCGCCCGCCTTGAAAACTATAAGTTAGTTTCAACATAAATTGAATTCAAACTTTTTGGAATAAATTGAATTGTTTAGTCGACACTTCACATTGGGGTTTCATTTTTCATTGTCACTAATTGGAAGTACACAAATCTTCGTTACCGGACGTTTAAATATCTGCTGTCCAATTTTTACCGAAATGATTCGTATGACTTCGTCTTTGCCCTGATGAAGTGCAGTGATCCTTCCTAAAGTCCATTTCAGTGGAGGCTGATTATCTTCCTTATAATCACTAGGCCCCCCGACTTTAATGATACCGTGTGCTGCCTTCCATTTTGATCGAACTTGTAGTTCCGATATATACTCTTTTATGCCAACGACGCCAGAAATGTTCAAGAATTTGGTGCTGCCGCTGATACTTGCCCAAACGGTTTTCTTGAGATGTAGAGAGCGCTGGGTCTGGAATGGCTGTCATCGCCTCCCAATTAGGAAATGAGATGGGGTCAGAGGATTGCAATCAGATGGATCAGAGGATAGGGATAAAGTGGTCGGGAATTCAATATACCTTCGATCGAACAATCACCGAATTAAATTCTTCGTAGGTTAAATGAGCATTACCCATTATTCTAGTTAGGTGCTTTTTTACGCTTTTAACTCCAGCTTCCAGAGACCTCCAAAATGTGGGGCTCTTGCTGGTATAATTTCCATGATATTTTCATGAGTTACATTATTTACAATAGTTTGAGCGTTACTTCTCATAAATTCACCAAATTCGCGCAGTCTAGCATTTGCCCTACAAAGATGGTACCGTTGTCGGAATAAATGACCTCGGTTTTCCCTCCTAGATATGAATCGTTTCAAACTGGAAAAAAAATTATCTGTAGTTAGATCGGTTACAATTTCGAGATGCATGCCTTAGTACTCATACAAATAAACAGACAGATATAACTCTTAATCAGTTTTGCACCTCGAGTTTTGCGATCTTTGAGGAGGAAGGGCCCTGCATAATCCACGCCCGTATTATGAAATGGAAAACACTGGGATATTCTTATGGCAGGTATGCCCATAAGATACTCTGATGCTTTAGGTCTTGCCCGGAAACATTTTTACACATTTCCTGACAGTCGTCAGCAACATTTTTTCCGCATACGGCCAGAATTGTTGTCTAACCGAGTAAAGAAGTTGTTGTGGGCCACAGTGTAACAAGCGTTCATGTTCTCCCTTTAAAATGAGTTGTGTGATCTCATGCTTTGGTGGTAGTATCATAGGGTGTGTTTATCCAACTTGTAATTTGCATTGGATATCCTACGCTGGCTATGAGCGTTATTTTGTTCATCCATGAAGGGATGCAAACATAAGTTTACTAATCTTGTCTAACTGTACATTATTCTTCAGGCCATATAGTCCCTAGAAAATTCATCTTGTTTGCCACTGAAACTAATAAATACAAAGCCCCATTCAATTCATTTCGGTTAAACTTCCTGACTGGACGTTTTGTATAGTGCATCGTAAATTTGTTTTATATCGTAATAAGTAGCTACTACGCGTTGCAATTTACGGAATTTCGAAAATTTGGGAAAAATATTTGTTAAAGAACTTGATAGTATTTGTCGTAATGATCGTGGATATTGAAACAACTATCCGTTGCTCAGGAACCTCTTTAATATCTCCGATATCCGAATGAATCCATTCCCTTTCATTTTTTAATAGCCATAGGGTCCTCTCCACCATAAATCGAAGATATCATTTGATCAGCATCTATGCCCCTCGACACAAAGTCTGCTGGATTATCTTCGGATCTCACATGATGCAATCAGCTTTGTTGGTCAAACTCTGTATTTCGCTTATGCGATTTGCCACGAAAGTTTTATATCCACTACTATCGGATTTTATCCAATACAATGTAATAGTTGAGTCAGACCAATAGTAACAGGCATCGAAGTTTATTTTTATGGCAGACTGTACCTTGTAAACTAATTGAGCTAATTCATATGCTCCGCATAGTTCCAGTCTAGGAAGACTTACTTTCTTAATTGGTGCTACTCGCGATTTAGCACATAGTAAACTAGTTGTATATGCTCCATCTTTATTTTCACATTTTATATACAGCAGGTTCCATATGCCTTCCAGAGGCGTCTGCAAAAGCGTGCAATTCAACCATTATCACGTCATTAGTCATAACCCATCTAGGTATTTTTAATTTGATTTAATACCGCTAGATTATTCCTAAATTTCACCCATGCGTCTGGATGTTCTGAGGAACTCCTTCATCCCAAGATAATTTTGCTTTGCCATAGCTGCTGCATAATCATCTTAGCCACCACCACAACTGGACCCAACAGACCCAACGGATCATAGATTTGGGCTATTTTCGATAGAATAGACCTTTTTTGTTACTGGTTCTGTTGCGTGTTAATAGCATACTGTAAATATGTCGGCGGAGTCCATAGAATTCCCAAAGTTTATTTTGCCCGTCTCCAAGTTTTAAAATACTTACTTCCAGATCGGACTGTACTTTGGAGCCCTTTGAACCTCCAGATTGTTAGTGCCATTTTCGAAGTTGAAACCTGCTATATAAAATATTAACTCCTTCCTGTATTCTCAACGGTCATCGATTGGGTCTGATCCTGTCAGTAGATCATCCATATAGAAATCTCCTTTGATTACCTCACTCACGATAGGGAGAAGAAATTTCCGTTTCGTCAGCAAGTTGGCGAAGACCCTCGTTGCCAAATATGGTGCAGGCGCTGTACCATCGTAACAGTTTTGAGTTCAAAACATTTTAAGTCTTCGAGCAGTTTCCAAAATATTCTTTTAACGGCGTTGCGATTCTGTAATGAGGATTTGCCTATACATCTTCGCAATATCAGCACTGATTACAAATTTATATTTTCTGAACCGTAAAATTATAGATATTAAATCATCTTGAACCGTTTTAATGTACTGCACATCATTCGGTGACAATCGCTATCTGTTTTCATCGCGCTCAAATACAAGCGCCTTAGTTGTTAAGCTAGCTTCTTTAATCACTTTGTGATGTGGTAGATAAAGCATTTTTCGAATCTGAATTATTTTCGATTATTTCGTACATATGTCCAAGGTTTCTGTATTCGTCTATAAATTGAGAATATTGTGCCTTTTAATATAGGGGATTTTTGATAAGTTTTTTTCCATTGAATAAAATCTCTTCAATGCAAATATCTTGACTCCCCAACAAGTTCACTGAAATAATATTAGTTTCTCGAAAGGCATTTCAACAATAAACCTACCCTTAATATCTCTACTATATATTCATGAAATGATTCTCACAAAATTGTTCATCCGTGGAAAATGTAGCTTTAGTCTGACTATACTCTTCAATCTGCAGAACTTCGTTAACTGAGCCTCAATTTCGGAGTCATTGGACTCTGAATATGATTTTTTGCGATTATGCTACAATAGCTATAATTGACTTTTGAACTTGGAATCAGTCCACCAGCAACCACCCATCCTAACTGAGTCTTTTGCAATATTGGTAGATTTCTCCCAAGCTCAATTTGGCCTACACATAATAGGTTCAGAAAATGCTCTGCCCCAATTAAAATATCAATTTGCCCCTTTTTATTGAAATTTGGATCTGCGAGTTTAATATTATCAGGAATTGGAATCTGAGCAATTTAAACGACTCTGAGGGTATTGGACTTGTTATTTTTTAGGAATTATCAAACATGAAATATTAGCCTTATAGTTTTCAGTTTGGCTCTTAAGCTAACAGTTGAGAGTGATCAATTGTGCAAAGTAATTGTCCAACGCCTTCTACTGAAAAATCCACTTGTTTCATTGGCAAACTCAATTTATTACACAGCTCCCTAGTTATGAAGTTACTTTGACTACCACTATCTAAAAAACTCTAGCCTCTGAAATTGATCATTCTTATTTTTTTACTAAAACTATAGCCGTTGATAAAATAACTTGTTGAGTACTCATACTCAAATTGCATGTAGTAGTTTGCACTACGTGAAGCATTGTCCTCTTTATTGATAAGTGGTTCGGCATCCCCTACCTTTGCCTGATGACTCCTCAGACACCTGCTCCAAATGCATAAGTGTATTATGCATACATTTCCTACAACCAGAAAGCCTCAAAATTGATTAGTATGTCCTGGTCTGAGACAATTCAAACATAGGTGTTTCTTTTTTGCCTCTTGAATTCTGTTTTCTACAGACAACTTCAAAAAAACTTTCACACTGTATATAGCATGATTGTTTTGCAGAAAAAACACTTCATATTGTTCCTTGAGTATTTAAATGAACTTGAACCCTTTGCTTATTTTTATGATTGCCTGTATTATTAGTTTGTTTTGCTTATATCATTTTTATTAAATTGCAATTTTTCTAACAACTCACACTTATGTTTCAAGAAAGACTTCATTTCTTCAATGTCGGAAGTTCACCTTTAACTCATATTCCTCCCAATCACGTCTCGTGACAGAGTCCAACTTCATGCTAATGATATGAATTATTAAACGTCCCAGTGCTCGGTAGGAAGTCCCAAAGAACTCAAAGCTCGAATGTGCTTGGAAATGTTGTCCGACAAACGTCGTAACTCAGTATGTGATTCTTTATTTATAGTTTCTAATTCAAATATATGTTTGATATGAGTAAAACTATCAATTGTTTGTTTTCATATCTTTTCAACAACAAATCCCAAACCATATCATAATTATTGTCTGAAACTTCTATATTTTTGAATAGCAGAAGCTTCTTCACTCAATGAAGACCGCAAATAGTAAAACTTTTCTGCCTTACCAATAGATTTGTTTGTGTGTACCATGGCCTTGAATGCATCTCGAAACTCGATCCACTGATCATACTCCCCTGAGAAACCAGGAAGTTTAATCACTGGCAATTTAATATTAGGATGCCATTCTACCGATTTCGATGGTATGGTTGTAAGCCACAAACTTTTCATTTTGTTCTTCATATTTTATGATAGTACCCTGTATCGACCAAAGCAAATCATGAGTACTGTGTTTCAAATGTCACAGTTTCTTCTTCCCATCAGGTTCTAACAACTCGATTTCTAATTGAACTTCATTGAAATTGTTTAATAATGGTAAAAATTTGAAAGTCTATTTTTCAATTCAAAATTGCTGTATCTGATAAATTAGTTAAATCTAGCCCATTCACTTGGTTAGATAATCTTGTTAATTGTGACTTCAAAGTACGTCTTTTTATTTTTAACCTACTAATATCCGCCATTGTTTGACTGAACTAATTGTATTTATTCCGATAATTATTCAAATCGTAAGGTATATTATATAGGTCAAATAAGGAACAGAGATAAATACCTCTAGGGAGTTGTCCGGCTCGAAGGACCAATGTTCAATATCCAACAACTTGACTGTTGAATCCTTTAGTGGACTGTAATAATCTTCTTATTGTAAATAGAATACTAGCTTCTAGTTCGACAAATTATATTGAAAATTACAAATTAGTCAGAACAGTATGACATCTATCAACGCAAAAATTCTATCAAAGTCTTGTCACTCATCCTGGTTCGTCACCACGGTTTTTTCAAAAACTCCAAAGTCGAAAGAGATTGTACAATGTCCTTAAGTGTATAGAGTTTGTGTATTAGTTTTCTTGCTCTATTGATAACATAGTTTACATGTTCGTCCCACTTCATATGTTGATCTATCATTACCCCTAAATATTTGATTGTGCTGGTTTTCTCTATTATGGGACATGTGCATTTACCATAGCCTTGGCAGTCATTTTTATGTATTTTAAATTTTTTGCTGGTTTTCTCTATTATGGGACATGTGCATTTACCATAGCCTTGGCGTTCAGTGTTTTGGGTATAGTTCTGACCAGCAGCTATGGGAGAAAACAATGGCAGTATCGTCTGCGAAATTATACGACCGTGGAAGTGTTTAATCTGACCATGTCATTTATGTAAATTAAAAATAGGATGGGCCCAGGATTGTACCTTGCGGCACCCCCACGGTGTCACCGCAGACTCGTTAGGGCATTCTGGATTTTGACTCTTTGTGTCCTATTTTCAATGTAGTTCGGGTACCTCGAGTCTGGGCCTCTTATACCATTGTCATATAATTTGTCAATTAGAATTTTATGTGATACTGTATCAAATGCCTTGGCTAAGTCAAGAAAAACAGCAAGGCACTTTTTTGAGTTATCTAAATTTTAACAATCTGCTCCGACAGGTTTAAGACAGCATTTTCCGTACTTAAGTTTTTTTGGAAACCGAACTGGTTTTCTGCTAAGACTTTGTTTATATTGAAATATTTATTTATTTTTTCTTTCAAACAGTATTTAAAAATTTTTGCGAGATTATTTATTATAGATATCGGTTGGTAGTTTGAGAGTAAATTTTGTTTCCCTGATTTATAGATTGGGGTGATTATGGATTCCTTCCATTGTTTAGGGAGTTTTCCCTTTGTAAATACTAAATTTATGAGATGTAATAATGGGGTTAAGAGTTCAGTGTGCAATGTTTTTATTAATTTGGATGTTATACCGTCTGGTCCAGGGGTGCAGTTGTTTTTCAATTGAGATATAGCTAATGTGATGTCATTTTTTTGATACGGGACTTAGGTAAATAGAGGATATTTGTGGGGTTTATTGATTTCATTGTCTTGTAAGTAGTTGTGTTCAATTTGTTCCATTGTTTCTCCTATTTTCACAAAGTATTCGTTGTAGATATTTGCTTTATTTTGATTATTATTTACCTCTATTCCATTTTGATCGATTCTCATATTGTTATTGATGTTTATATTTTTTGGAGTTATATTTGTGGCTTCGTTTATAATTTCCAAGTTTTCTTATAATTAGTATTATTTTCTTCGAGTTTCTGCTGGTGATATGCATTTTTTGTATTTCTCAATGTTCTGTTTAGATAGTTTCTATAGTTTTATAATTTTCTTTCGATTTTACAGTATTTTGCGTTTTCATTATTTGTTTCAGTTTATCCCGATGTTTAATGGATGTTATGAGCCCATTTGTAATCCATGGCTTTAGTTTTGAAGTTTTGATTTTGTGAGTCTTTATTTTAGTATTATTGTCAATGTGAAATTGGAGTTTATTTATAAAAGAGTTATACGAGTGTTGGATTTACTACTTTGAAGAGTGTTTGCAGTGTTCATTTTCTAACACTTTTTTAGCTTGGTGTAATCGATAATTTTATATTGGTATTCATTGATGGTTGTATTAAGCTGTTGTTGTTTGAGAATTAATGCGGCTGCTATGGCATAGTGATCGGTTAAATTAGTGTTGATTACCATTGATTTAACTTCTTTTTTATTTTTTGCAGTATTATCGATTCTTGTGAAAATATGGTCTATAATTGTTTTTGATATTTCAGTTTCACGGGTAAATGTGTTTATGTATGAGGCAAAACCATGTTCTGAAAGGGAGTTTATATATGTGTTTACGCTATTAGGTGTATATCTTTCAAATTTATATTGATATCTCCTATGAATAACTCAATTTGTAGTTTAGGAAGGTTAGCGAAGTAGGCCTCTAATTCCTCAATATATAAATTCATGTTAGTTGAGGGGGGTCTATATGATGCTGTGATTCCTACGTTAACTGATTCAAAGATTATATTGATCCTCAATATGTTGTTTTCACTAAACTTATGCAGATCTACATTTTTACCTTTATTTTTTCGTTAATGTATACTAAAAGTCCATCATTGTTATTAAATTTTGCTTTATTGTAGTACTTTTTAAAATAAGGAATATGATGGTTTTCTAGGGATGGGATGTTCCAAGTTTCTGATAGAATGATTATATCTATTTTTTCTAGAGCCGTTTGTAAATAAACCATCAATTCGTCAAAATTTCTATTTATACTTCTTAAGTTGAAATAAATAATACCACCATTTTTTCTAGTATTCAAGAAGCTGTGTTCCAAAGTATCAAATATTTCGTTTTTTATTTCTCCTTCTCCATCCAACTCCTCCAGGAATTCAATCATTAAAAAATAACACGAGTAATTCTATCTATATCAAAATTATGATTTTAATTTAATTCAAAAGTTCGTATTCGTAAGAATTGATAAAGGGAGGTAAGAAACTTGAAAGCTAGCGAGCTCTCAGCAAGTATGCCTTTTTCAATGGAGATACATAGCACATAGTACACTCAAATTAGTACTTTTAACAGAAATAAATAGTTTTGAATAAATGTCTAAAAATATCACACATTATTTATTTATTTATTTATTTATTCAACGGGTAGTCCCAATTACAATTTATTGTATATAAAGATAAAAATTTTTAAAATCCTAAACTAGACTAAAGATAATTAATAAAAAAAAAAAAAAAATTTTAAGGTAATAGAATTGAATAAATTATTCATAACTGTTTAAATCATTTTCAGTTTTTATCGAAATTTTTTGATTGTTTTTTATAGCAAAAATGTTACCCGCGAGGGTCCATACACTTCTTATCGTTGTCTTCTCAATAGCCTTGTTCATTAAGTTCAGTCTATGACTGGTAAGATCTTCTTTCATGACAACTCCGGTGCCCTTGAGTAATTTTTTATTTTTGTATATCATTTTTTGTATTGATTGGTTATTCAGCTTCATAAAAATTCCTCTTGGTTTTTCTTTGTTGGGTGCATTTTTTCCTACTCTAGTGCAGATGGTTATGTCATCCTCTTTAAGTTGTTGTGGGAATTTACTATTGAGTAATTTTAATACATTTTCTTTGGTGTCACCTAATTCGGATTCTTTGAGATTGAAGATTCTTAAGTTACTCAATTTCGTTTCTTGCTCGAGATAATCATACATTTTGCGGACAGTGACATTATCATTTTTCAGTTGATTTATTTCCGAATTTAGACTATGGATGACTGTACTATTGTCAGAAATTATTTTATTTATACGACTGTCTATATCAGTAACTTTTTGTTCGAGTGTTAGTAGTTTTTCTTCTAATCTGGATGTGATGGTATCAGTTACTTTTTCAGCAATTTTTTCTATGAAATCTTCGGTTAATATAGAATTTAGTGCGGAACTTACTGCATTTTTGATTTCATCTTTCACTTCACGCGTGATAACCATATTGGAGAGATGTGTATAACTTTTTATTCTCACGTATAGATTGGATGATGACTGACACTGTAAATAATTTAGCTGTGTGTTTGACACCTTTACTGGGAGCTCTGCTTTATTACGTCTACTCACTGTGAAGCATGCTGAATGAATGATGAATGAATGAATAATTATTTCATGTTCTGACACAGGTTCTAAGAAGATGGTAGAGTCGTTTTTATCACTTTCCGGGAGGTTTTGTGGTTGATTTATTTTCTGTATTTTCATACCTATGTTGGTAAAGAACTCATTTAATATGTTTGCTTTTTCTTTATTTTTCTTTGTGAATTTCCCGCTTTCATTGATTATTGGAGTGTTTTCTATTTGTTCATTTGATTTTTTATTACGACCAGTTATATCATTGATAACTCCCCATATTTTTTTGTATTTTTTTCCTGCTTCAGTTATTTTATTTTGGTAAAATTCAGTTTTTGTTTTTTTTTTTTATTAGGGTATTGAGTTTGTTTCTATAGTCCTTGTATTCCCTTTTTTTTTTTGTCTTATCTCGATGGATGTAATAAGCCAATGTTCCTGGTTTAATTTTTTTGCTCTTTTTGTTTTAAATGTTTTACTTTAGTAGAATTGGCAATGTGTTCATTAATTTTCCTGAAAAGTTAGTAGGCCAATTGTGAATCACTTGATTTTATAAAGTTCTCCCATGTTTCTTTTTTTAGAGCATTTCTCAGTCTGTCGTAGTTTATCATACTTATTGTTTGGTCATTTTTCGATTCGGTGATTTCATGTTCAGGTAAATGAATGTATTTAAAGGGACTATAGTGGTCCGTCATATCAGTTTGAAGTATGACGGGTTCAATTTCTATTTGATTGACTATGTGGTTTTGTATTTTTACAAATATGTGATCGATCAATGATTTTGTATTTTTTGTTACTCTTGTAGGTTTGTTAATGTAGGAGATGTAACCGTTTGTATTTAGAGTATTTAGGTAGTTGTTAGTATCGTTTGATTCTTTTTTTAGAATATCGATATTTATATCCCCTATATAGACTTCAAGATTTTGTTTCTGTAAGGTGTTCAGGTATGTTTCTAGATCCTCTATATATTTTTTCGGGTTGTTGCTGGAGGTCTGTAGTATGCAGTCAGACCTAAATTAATTTTTTTGGGCGGATCCTATAGAACAAATCAACCTAAGAAAGTTACTCTCATTTTTTTCATAATATTTACTTCTGCAGATAAACTATTCCTTTTGTAAATTATAACACCATCGCATTTATTTATCAGGGATTCGTTATGATATATACTATAATTAGGAATAGAAAAGTCTCCAATGTTTTTAATATTTCCGGTTTCTGATAAAATAATTATGCAAAGATATCTTTTGCCATATCAACATAAACCAACAACTCATCATAGTGTTTCTGTATACTCCTAATATTGCAATGGACGATTCCTATTCCACGCCCAGTAACATTTGTTCTCCCCTGTATATAACCCAGTAAGTTATCACAAATTTTTGTATCTATTTCAGCGTTATCATCTAATACATCTAAGAAGTCTTTCATAGTTCAAATAATTTGAATGCTCCCGATTTTTGAGAAAAGAAAAAAAACAAAGAAAAAGTATGTATTGCGGGAAGGAAAAAGAAGTATAAAATTTTATGTGAAATACCTGCTTATATTATTTGTATCATTATATTTAATCCTTTTCATGGTTGATGTGAGATTTTCATAATGTCCTCTACGTTTCTAATGTTGTGCACTTTATTGTTTATATTGGTATAGATTTTTCCGTTGAGGCTCCAGACATTTTTGAGTCCAAATTTTTCAACGGCCATATTCATCTGCTTCATTCTTGGTCCAGTCAGGTCCTCCCTTATAACAATTCCTGTTCCTTTGAGAAATGTTTTTTCTCCATATATCACTTGTTTATTTTCCAAACTATTTAGTTTCAGAAAGATTCCTCTTGTTTTGTTTTCGTCCTTTTTGCCAATCCTGTAATATATTCTAATGTGTAAATTATGTGTAAATGATAATCGGTAACATAAATAATTAACCTATAATTTGTTGAGTATCTCTCAAGCTTACAAATTGCTTTCATAAAAAGCTTCAAACTTATTGTAGTTTGTACAAATATATTTTTACAATTCTTATTGAATAGTCTCACAGTGCTAGATGTTCTTATTTCTAGAGGGAGTATATTAAAAACTTTTGGTGCCAAATAATTCACAAATCTTTGCGAGGAATCTTTTTTGAACATTGGAATTGCTATTTGTTCATTATGTTTTGCTCGTGTGTTATAAGAATGAGATATTTGTTGTAGATATTGACTATTTTTGTAGTAGAATGTTGAAATTGTTATGAAATAAAGATATCTGACATTTAAAATGTTTTCATTATATAATAAACTGGTTGAAAAGAGCTTACCTCTTTTGAACATAACTTTTAGTATGTAATTTTGGACTACATTTAGTGGATGAAGGGTGTTCTCATATGATCCGCCCCATACTAATATGCCATATCTTATAAGGAATTCTACTAGCGATCTATATACAATAATCAGTTGTTCTTTATTTAGGATTTTACGGATATGGTACATTTTGTATATGAGTCTACGGACTTTTTTCACTAATTCAACTATATGTAGATCCCATTTAAGATGTTTATCGATGGTAACACCTAAATACTTGATATTGTCACATTCTGTTATGAGATCAGTAGAGTTCTCAATTTTGAGATTATTGTAATTAGGTCTATTATGATTTGTGATTGAAAATGCTACGTATTTTGTTTTTTTTGTATCAAGTGAGAGTTTATTAAAATCCAGCCACTCTTTAACATTGTGTACACCTTCTGCCGCTTTTACTTTTACACCATCCCAAGAGTCGTCTTCGAAGATCAATACAGTGTCATCTGCATATGAGATTGTAGATTTACTTATATTAAGGCTTAGTAGTGAATTTATGTATGTGATAAAGAGTACCGGCCCCAATTCAGTGCCCTGGGGGATGCCTAGTTGCGTATTGAAAGGTTCACTTACTGAGTCTCTAATTTTTATAGTATGTTTTCTATTACTGAGGTAGTTCTTGAAAATTTCTGACACGGTTCCACGGATCCCGTAATTTTCCAATACCTCGAGGAGTCTATTATGTGGGACCGTGTTAGAAGCCTTTGCTAAATCTAGGAAGACTGCAATACATTTTTTATTTCTTTCCAAGCTGTCTTTTATTGAGTTAACAACTTCATACATTGCGTCAGAGGTACTTTCACTTTCCCTAAATCCAAATTGATTTTTATGTAATATTTGATGCTTATTTAGATGATCATGCGAGTCTAATCTTTATGCATTTTTCGAAATTTTTTAAAAAATTACTTATTATGCTAATGGGTCTGTAATTAGAGATATCTGTCACATTACCATTTTTATAGATTGGGGTTATTATTGAAGTTTTAAATTTGTCTGGGACTATGCCCGTTTCAAATATTAAGTTGATTATATATGAGAGTGGGGATATAATATACGAATGTATAAGTTTTAATGTTTTAGAAGTAATCCCATCTATTCCTGGAGAAGACTTATTTTTTAGCGAGTTAATGTGTTGGATTATTTCGTTTTCAGTAGCTGGATAGAGGAACATAGATTCAGAAATAGTTGGGTACCTATTTTTGTAGTCATTAGCAGATCTTTTGATCTTACTAGCCATTTTTAAACCAATTTCATTGAAATTTTTGTTGCAATAGTTAGCCGTGTCAACATCATTATTAAATCTTACATCATTCCCATCATGAATTTCTATTGTATTATTTTTTTGCTGCTGTCGGTATTGCTTAATTCCGAGACTACTTATATAAATAGTTTTCTGATATCATTTTTATTTTCGTTGACTGATTGTTTGTAATAGTTATTTTTTGCTGCGTGTATTATTTTGTTGAGTTGATTTTGGTATGATTTATATTCATTCAATAGTTATTCATTTTTACTCTTGATCACTTTAAACTTCATTTTGTCCCTGTGTTTTAAAGAATTGATAATGGCCTGTGAAATCCAAGGTTTTATTTTTGTAGAGCATTTGATAGGTACTTCTTTTTTATTTATGACCTGATTATATATTTCAATAAATATATCAGAAAATGTTGAATAAGCTATATTTGGGTTATTATATTCATGTATTATACTCCAGTCTTGCAGTTTTATTAGATTTAAAAATTTATTAGCATCCAGAATCTCAATAACTTTAGTTTTTTTTGTGTTTGGAGCAGATAAACAGTCATAGTGCCATCCTAGATATACAGGATAGTGATCCTTAACATCTGCATTGATGGCGAATGACTTATAGTTTAGATTGGTATATTGTAGATTTTCTTTCATAAAGATATGGTCAATACAAGTTGCTGTTGTAGGTGTTACCCTCGTATAAGTGTTAATATATGATTTGAAGCCCAACGATGACATCAGAGCAAAGTAATTATTCGAAACAAGGTCTTTTGTATCCAGTATATCAATATTAATGTCTCCAACAAATATAACTATTTGGCTTTGTGGAATGTTTTGCAAATAATTTTCAAGTTCATTTACAAAAAGATCTGCATTAGCGGATGGTGCTCTGTAGAAGGCATGTATGGATATTTTGATATTATTTATTGTGCAACGAATTTGACTAATGGCGATTTTACAATGATGAAAACTTTTATTATCAAAAGAGAAATTTAGGTTGGATTTCACATAAATTATGATTCCATCATTCTGGTTATTTTTGCTATCATTGAATATTGAAATTATCGACTGATTCAATATTCCAACATTCACTCAGTACGATTATGTCAATATGTTTCAAGTGATATGTTTCTAAAAATAATTGCATCTCCTCAAGATTTTTCCTAATGCTCCTAATATTAATATGTAGGATGTTAATTAAACTTTTTTTGTTTTTTGTGTCTTTCATTGTTTCAATTACAAAGTCGACATTTTTAATGTCCCATGGATCACCATCTTCACTTTCCAAACTGTCAAGAATGTTAACAATAGGATCATTCGTCATTTTGGTAATTTGTTTTACTTTTTAATATATCTATGGAATATTTTAATGATGGACAGTTCAAATCGTTTGATGAGTGTTCCGTGTTATAATTTTTTTTATATTTATCATTAGCGTTTTTACAATTTTGGCAGCATTTTTGCTGATTGTTACAATTATTTTGGGTGTAATTTTCACTACAATTGGGACAAACAACTGCATTCCGGCACTCTTGTTGTCTGTGATGAAACTCTTGGCATTTATAGCACCGAAGTACTTCCAAATCCTCATAGACAGGGTACCGCTCCCATCCAATGTAAACTTATCCTCTTCCAATTAGGTTCTTGAATGATGCTGAGAAGCATTCACAGTAAATTATTTTGTCTCCTTTTTTGTTTTTTTTATATAAGTGATTTTAATGTCTCCATTGATGTTGTTCTGATCATGCAGAGATTTGTCGATTTCTTCCATTGTCATGTCTTTATTGAAATTTGTATTCTTTATTCTTGGTTTTCTCATTTTCAATATGGATATATCATACTTATTTTGTAATTTTTCTTGTGCTGATTTCATCAACAGATCTACTTGTTGTCTTGATTGACATTTAATGAACAATCCACCATTATTTGTTGTCTTTATATTTTCAAAGCTTATTTTAAGTCCGCAGGATTAATAGATTTATCAATATCTATTTTTGTATCTACGGATGTTTGTACATTTTTGGGTCGAATAATAACTTTTTGGATATTATTTTGTATCATATTCATTTTCTGTTGGGTATTCTTCTTCGTTATTTCTGAGTACCATATATTATTCTGAGTCCAGCTTATTTCTGCCATTTGGGATTGTTTTTGTTTATCTTCCATCTCTTTTATTTGTCCCTGTAGTATTTGAATAATTGTATTTTTATTTTCTATTATCTCTTCTTTATCCTTTCTTGTGTTTTCAAAGAGATCATTGATATTCCATTTTCTGCATAAGTCGCATGGAAAGATAGGGTTCTTTGGGTCCTTCGTTGTATGCTTTATTTTACATCTTGCACATTCCAGTTTCTCCATTTTCAATACCTGTTATCATTTTTAGGTAGTACGCCACTGGGAGGGTTCTTTATATTGGGCTTGTTCACAGGTGTTTATGTGCTTTTTCTTCCTTCTTATCTGATTGCTTTTTTGCTGTGCTGCTATGATTGTTGGGATTGTATGTTCTTATTTTTGTAATTATTTGCGTAATTTACTTTTTTTTTTGTGAAACTTCACTTCCACTTGTAGCTTTGATACCAATCTTAAATATTATTGAGCTTTGTAAACTAGCAATTTTGCAACAAAACACGGCACCAAAAACTCATCAACTTAACTTATCAGAGAATTCACGAGTGCCTGATAAAAATACTGATAAAAATACTTCATCATCTGGCTAGCCAAGAAATGCAATAAAAATTTCAATAAATCTCTCTTGTACAACTGGAGTGGAATTCAAGATGTAAACAAATAAGCTATATATCATCAGTTTTGACAGCTCATTAATGAAACTCGATCCCGAAATAGATAAATCTTTCCTTTCGTCTTTATACATTTTTATGGCTATCCTAAAGAACCATTAATTACTAATAATGTGATTTATTATGACAAGTAAAAGCTTAACTGAGGTAATGAACAATTTTCCCACCCCGCGACATAACACAAAACCTCTCGGCGTGGAATGAACAAAGTATATAAAGACGCGATCCCGCGGACCAGAGAGAGACATTCGTTGAATATAAGTCAGTCGAGTAAGATGCTCAAGCAGTTCTTAGTGAAATAAAGTAAAGTCGATAAAACATGGCCATTCAAACGGTAGATGATATAAACGGCGACACGCGAGCAATTAGATCTGATTAGTGAACCTGAGAACTATTAAGAACGAAAATTAAATCAAGTTAAACCGGACTGAAATGACCGCACCCAGTGACGACAAACAGAAACAGTATTTACAATAATTAAACATTATTTTATCAACGCTTCAAGATCGAGATAAGTCAAAGAAACCCCCTAACCGATAGTTCCTGACCTCATAGTAAACCGTATCCATACAACGCTATTCTAATATACAGTGCGAGGTAAAAGTAAAGCAAACAACTTCAGCGGAATTAATTAAAATAATAATGCTATTAACTTAATTGTCGTTTAAAACCCCTCTCTAGTGATTAAGTAGTGAAATCTGGTCGTTTTGGAGTAAGTTCATAATGTTTTCTGTATTTATATTTGGGCAAATTAAATCATTTATAATTGAAATCTGTTTTAAATGTATTCCCATATTTTTCCGAGAATAATTATCAATAGTTGTTTTTAACAAATTATGTCTCTAGTGCTTATATTCAGTCTATGTGATTTGGATAAAACCAACTTAAAGTAAACTCTACACTATTCATTGACTATTGTATCAATTTTATCCGTGTATAGAACAAATGAAATACTTTGTAACTTTCATGAAATATATATGTATATTCAAATGCTTTTCAAGTGCTTATTTTTCAAACTTTCTGAGATGCTGTACGTACTTTCTAGATAAACAACTCATACTCCCCTGTATTAAGAGGAAGAGATATTTTGCCTGTAGGCCGCTCCAGTGAGATAATCTCGGTTCGACCGTCTTCAGACAGTCGATGCTCTAAATACTAATTTTCTCAATCTAACAACAAAGGATGATCAAGTAAAGTGATAAATTCATAATATTTGTGAAGTCCTTCAGCGTTCATTGGTTTTTCTTGGAAAGGGCGACCCTTACAAAATAGAGCAATGGCGTAACAGTTTGTTGTTACAGGTGTGTGGTTTTTAAATAAATAACACCCTGGATATGTCCAGGCTTAACTGATCCTACATAGATGAGAAAGCCAGATATTGTATATACTATTATAAATGAAACCCAAATACTACAAAATAGGATAGGTAAGAGTTTTATTCAATTTGGATTATACAGGGTGATTCAAAAGTACTTTGACAAACTTTAGGAGGTGATTCTAATATGAATTGTCCAAAAAATATATGTCCGGAAACGCTTCGTTTCCAAGATACAGGGTGTTAAAGTTTTATTTTTATTTTAGTTTTTTTTAAATAACTTTTACTGTCTTCAGCTCCAACATTTACCAGTCTCCACCGTCGTATGGCAGAAGCAGGTAGCTTTAAGAGGGCAGCTGATATCATTGGGAGACCACGAGCAGTCCGAACCCCAGAATTGGAAGAAGCTGTTTTGAACGCTCTCGAAGAGAATCCAGAAACAAGTACAAGAATAATTGCTGAAGCTCTCAATTCTACTCAGTCCACAGTTTGGAGAATTATCCACGATCAACAATTTTATCCATACCATATTCGAAGGGTACAAGCTCTTTTGCCACGAGACTTTCCCCAACGCATTACTATGTGTCAGTGGTTTTTGAGAAAATTGGCTGAAAATCCTCAATTTTCAAGAATGTACTCTTCACGGACGAGGCAATCTTCTCTCGAAATGCTATTGCAAACTTTCATAACAACCCATGTTTGGGCTCTGGAAAATCCGCACGCAGTTAGTTAAAGACATTATCAGTATACATTTTCTGTAAATGTATGGGCGGCAATAATTGATAGGTCCTTTCTTTCTTCCGTTCCGACTGAATGGCGCAACTTACAGAGACTTTTTAGAAAATGAATTGCCGGGACTACTTTAGAATGTACCATTAGAAATTCGTATCCGCATGTGGTTTATGCATGATGAGGCTTCGGCACATTTTAGCGTTGTAGCCAGGGAATTCCTTAACACTGTCTATGCAAATCGATGGATCGGTAGAGGTGTAGAAGAACCTAACCAGGCGTGGGCACCAAGGTCCCCAGATCTAAACCCGCTAGATTTTTATTTTTGGGGACATTTGAAGTCACTAGTTTATTAAACTCCAGTAGCGAACGAGGAAGATCTAAGTAAACCGAATAGTAGACGCCTGTGAAACAATAAGAAACACACCAATAATTTTTGAGCGGGTACGAGATTCAATGACTAGAAGACTGAATACCTGTATCTTCGCTGAAGGTGGACACTTTGAACAATTTATTTGAATACAATTTAGTTTCCTTTTTTATTTTATTCTACATATTCAAAATTTCTTGAAATAAAATGTTGATATTTCTTGCAAATTTTATTAAAACAAATACAGATTTTGCACCCTTATACAAAAATAACTATTTCAAACGAGTAAAAATAAATAGAATAGGTGGCGCCCCCTACAAAAAAACAAAACTACTTACTTAAACGTCAAATTCATTTCCTAAACATTCTTGTGAAAAAAGCAAAATAATGGTAATAACTTCAACACGCATCGATTATCAAATAATCGACTTGAAATCTTCAAGTCCAAATATCTAGAAAACGGTTGCTTATAGCGACTTGTAACAGGGGTGGCTTTTTTACGTAGATATGATAGAGGAATTGATTTTTTTAGTGATGAATGTGCTAGAAGTACTCTAAAAAAGTTATCAATCTTCAAAAAAGAAAAAGACGTGTAGGTGGAGCCCCCTACGAGTAAGAGCAATAATAACATCAGGTTCAAATTCGACACCTCAAAAAACCTCTCAATACCAATTTTCATTCAATTGAGGTCAGTATTTCGAAAATTATTTAAAAAAAAAACGAAAATAAAAATAAAACTTCAACACTCTGTATCTTGGAAACAAAGCGTTTCCGGACATATATTTATTTGGACAATTCATATTAGAATATTGTGAGGAATCACCTGCTGAAGTTCGTCAAAGTACTTTTGAATCACCTGTAGAATGCCCACAGACAATGTATATGCATAAGTGAAACTAAATAAATTAGAGCTTATTCTCAAAATTGAACAATGTTTATTTATATATAAACTGGTAAATAGTTAATCAAAAACGAATACTGAAATGAGTCATAGGAATCAAATACACACACAGGTACAGGACAAAAAATAACTAAATATACAGAAGCCTAGAACAAATGAAATAGGGCAATAAAAGCATATAATGAAGTACCGGAAACTATAAAGGATACTGCAAGTTGTAATAAATACAAGATTTTACTCAAAAACTAGTGCTTGTCAAAACTACAAAATTAATGTACCTGCTATAAGTTGATTTTAATTTTAATAATATTATCCATAAATACAAGATTTTACTAAAAAACTAGTGCTTGTCAAAACTACAAAATTAATGTACCTGCTATAAGTTGATTTTAATTTTAATAATATTATCCATAAGATGCAAGAGATGTATCATACCAAAATTATCTTTTAACTATAGTCACTATATGTAATCAAACACACTTGATGTCAATACTCTGTGATCTCGAAACCGACCATACCAGGCCGATTTGGGAATATTATCTCTAATAAAATAGTAATTACTAAATTTGAATAAAGGAATTTGAAAACAAAATATCATGAAGAAAAAAATAGTTAAATGCAAAAACCAAAATATATGAAGAAGGTTCTACATTTTTAATTCAATAAAAAAAACAAATCTTCCATGAATGAATTTATTTCACTAATCTCTGAAAGTTTGTATAGCCAAATGTTTTTACTTATAGTACAGGTATGTATCTTTTTGTTTATACTCTATTTAAATACCACCTTACCATGCGAAAAGTGTCCAATTTCTGTTCCAATTAATATATCAGTAACCTTCAGGTACAACCCATTTTCACTTATTCCACGTGATTTTTCCTCAAATAGGTATGTCAGGTTTGAAATCATCGTAAATGACATCAATGTCATCCTCCATTTTGATTGTCTTCGTTTTGGATTCTGCATTATTTGTTAACGAATCGTCATTACATTCTGAGAGATCTTCATTCTTTAATATAACTCCATTATTAAGATGATTGACTTTGGATTCTGGATTCTGAGAATTCACCAGCAAGACGATTGAAATTCTTATTTTCCCAGAAACCTGTAATTCAAGTTCAGACTGTAACATTGTCTTAAATCAACCAACACAGAAGCAGGTTACATAAGAATATTTTCAAAGCTCCGGAATGAAGAACCTGAAAAATCTTGATAGAGTGCAGGCAAATTCTTCTCAGAGGATCTTATTTGGAAAACAAAATTAATGCACAGATTTTCCCAAAAGCTTACCATTAATTTTTTTTTCCTCCTAGACGAGAAGTGAATTTTTGAAAATAATTGGACAAGTACGTAAAAGTACAGTTTTTCAGGCCATATACTAACTTCACTTTAAAGAACAAGATCAATTTGACTCTCTCAACGTGATGGAAAAAAATTCAAAAGAGCAAAAGTAGATAAATATGGTCCTGTTACTGAAAGCTGATAAAAATTAAAAATGTCAGCTGCATCGAAACCAAATTGAAAAATGCCCATTTTCATTCAAATGAAATCCCATGCAGTTCATTTGGAGAATCAAAAGTCCACCGTTTTTTTCCCCTCATGAATCACACTTGATAGTTTTATTACTATTTTCATAACCATATATACAGGGTATTTCGATAATTGAATGCTGATCCTAAAGGGCGATAATACTAGGATGATTTTAAGAAAAATTCTTCATATGAACATAGGTCCGCAACCGCTTTATTTCTGAGATACAACATGTTGAAATTTAACAAAAAAAACAGTTATTCCCCAGTATCTCTGAAACCGCTTTGTTTTTTTTTCCAATTTTGGCAGAAAAATAACCATACCAGGCCGATTTGGGACTATTATCTCTAATAAAATTGTAATTACTAAATTTGAATAAAAAATATTGAAAAAAATAGTTGAATGCAAAAACCAAAAAATATAAAGAAGGTTCTACATTTTTAATTCAATAAAAAAAACAAATCTTCCATGAATGAATTCATTCCACTAATATCTGAAAGTTTGTATGGCCAAATGTTTTTACTTATAGTACAGGTATGTATCTTTTTGTTTATACTCTATTTAAATACCACCTTACCTTCTGAAAGTCTATGAGAAAAGTTTAGTCCAATTTCTGTTCCAATTAATATATCAGTAACCTTCGGGTACAACCCATTTTCACTTATACCACGTGATTTTTCCTCAAATAGGTATGTCAGGTTTGACATCATCGTAAATGACATCAATGTCATCCTCCATTTTGATTGTCTCCGTTTTGGATTCTGCATTATTTGTTAACGAATCGTCATTACATTCTGAGAGATCTTCACTCATTAATATAACTCCATTATTAAGATGATTGATTTTGGAGAATTCACCAGCAAGACGATTGAAATTCTTATTTTCCCAGAAACCTATCATTCAAGTTCAGACTGTAACATTGTCTTCAATCAACCAACACAGAAGCAGGTTACATCAGAATATTTTCAAAGCTCCGGAATGAAGAACCTGAAAAATCTTGATTTAGTGCAGGCAAATTCTTCTCAGAAGAAAATAAAATTAATGCACAGATTTTCCCAAAAGATTACCATTCATTTTTTTCCTCCTAGACAAGAAGTGAATTTTCGAAAATAATTGGACAAGTACTTGAAAGTACAGTTTTTTACTTTAAAGAACAAGATCAATTTACTCTTTAACATGATGAAAAAAAAATTCAAATGAGCAAAAGAAGAGAAATATATGGTCCAGTTACTGAAAACTGATATAAAATTGAAAATGTCAGCAGCATCGAAACCAAAATGAAAAATACCCATTTTTATTCAAATGAAATCGCTTGCAGTTCATTTGGGGAATCAAATGTCCACCGTTTTTTCCCTCATGAATCACACTTGATAGTTGTATTACTATTTTTGTAATCATATAAATATAATATAGGGTAATTTACTGAAGCCGAGCAATTGGAATGCTGTAATATTCAATCATGTCCGTTCTACCTAAAATATTTTTAGTCCTACAGCTATACGGGGTGTGCCAAAAGTCGGTACCAACTTTATTATACCAAGGTATTTCTGTAGTTTTGTTCAAATGTTAGGAATTGCCTGAAATTTTAGTATGGTGTAAACATAACCTCCATGAACTGTCTCACAAATTTTTGAATGGAAACCCCCTTTTTTCACATCTTTCGATTGGCTATACCTAATTCTGAGTTTAGACAACCTAAGTAACTTTTATTTATTTATCGGACAAGCCAATACAATACAATTAAAAAAATTAAATAAAAATACAGAGTATGTACATATGTCTACGGAAGACTAAACATAAAAAGGTTTATAGTTATTTTACACTTTTCAAACAAAGTGTACACAAGATTAAATGAAAGTGGAACGGTTGGAGAGGTGTTTTGCGATTTATCCAAGGCATTTGACTGTGCCAATCACGAAATACTACTCCAGAAGCTGAACTGTTATGGCTTCAGAGGTGTAGAGAATAAATGGAGAGAATCATTTCTCTCTAACAGAGTACAGATGGTTAAATGTCAGAATATATTTTCAGATCCTCACAGTATTACTCATGGTGTTCCTCAAGGATCAGTACTCGGTTCAATTCTTTTTCTCATTTATTCAAATGATCTCAGTAACCTAGATATTGAAGGAAAGTTCACGATGTTCGCAGATGATACCACATTGTTCTGGCATAGGAATAATGTTGATCTTTTAAAAGAAAATATCCGGACTGACTTGGAAAAAGTGAAATGGTGGTGTGACTCCAACTTACTTAGTTTCAATGGAGATAAAACAAACATATTAACCCTTAAGTTCAACTATAACAACTTATCTCCAGGCAATCACACTGTGGCGAATAAACCATGTAGAAAATTATTGGGAATTTATCTTGATGATAAGCTGAAATTTGAGGAACACATAAGGAGTCTAATAATATCCTACTACCCAGACCTACATCAACAATGACAAAAAATTCCATATTTTTAGAGCAAAAAATTTACAATCACCTACCTATCTCTTCAAAAATATATGAATGCATCAATATTTCGAAAATCAGTCAAAAATGAACTGTTAAAAATACATACTACAGCCTACAGGAATATTACAGTGAACCTTTGTTCTAGTTTAATGTCATATAGTCTTATTAATATTTTCTTTTTTTCTATTCATACCACTTTAACCTAACTTTGTCTTTAATATGTTGTTTCGGAACCCTGTTTTTTTCCCTTTATTTTTACATGGAATATTATGCTTCAGTGTTATGTGCTCTAGTATATCTTTAGTGATTACTATATATCTATGTGTGTAATTGCTGTAACTCACATTCATTTATATTATATTCATTTATTTTTATAAGCAATGCTTTGTCAATGAGTTATTAACTTGGACAATAAAATATATTTTTGATTGTTTGAAGATGACATCAGAGAGGTCATTGACAAAAAGGTTGAATAACATAGGTCCCATATGAAATCCCTGTGGTACACCTGATGGGACTTCAATTGGTTGTGAAACTGAGCTCCTATATTTCACATATTGGACTCTACTCGTGAGATAGAGAAAATTTACAAGCACATATAGAGGGTAAAATAAATTGATTGATTGACTTGGAACTTTTTATTTCCTCAATTTATTTATTTATTTGTTTATTTTCTTCAACGAAGCTGCACGGAGCACACTGGCCTTTCCACTATAACGGTGGCGCCCAAGGCAATTCCGCATTTGATAGAAACGCACCAAGATCAGGTCAAAGGGGGAAAAGACCCTTATTATGAATTTATTGTCAAAATTCATAAATTCAAGATGGCGGCTCCAAGATGGTGGACAAGTTTTGTGATAATGGACCGTTACTATTCAAAATTGGTATGTCGAGATTCTTCGGGTCTGAGATTATGAATGGAGTTTATTGATTTTTTCTTGCACATTATGCAAAGTGAGGTCAACCATTGTTGACAGATCACCAAATAATTCAAACAATGTTGCCAAAGCCAAACAGGACAAAACCACAGAAACCAAAATATAATTGTGTTTGGGATTTGTGTATAATTTGTATCATTCTTGAGAATTTATATCAAGGGTATATTATGCATAAATATTTTTTCCTTGGAAATGTAACTTGCCAGAAATTTCTGAGATATATTTCTATTTTCTTCATAGTTATTTTCCACACGAATAACAAACATTTTAAAACAAAATATCAACTTTGAATTTTCAATGAACATTTTGATGAGTTTAGATTCTCATATATGGGAACGGATATCAGAAATACTAGGGACATAAATGGGACAACCTATGGATATACCAGTTGGGATGTCCTCTGGACATCCTCTGCGGGACATCCCCTGAATGTCCCAATCATGTCCTTGTACCGCGGTACATAAAAGGACATACCTAGGACATCCCTGTATTGTTAGGGTCACCACCATAGCTACCTGCGTGACATCCGAGTCCAGGATTATAAATATGATAAAGGGGGGAATATCGAGAAAACTGTTAAAAACAAAATGGAAGAAATTTAATGGACATAGCCCTCAGAGAAAAGTGTTAACCGTATACACGTGTTTTGGGCTTTCGGCTCTCATCAGTACGGTGAAGAAGTGCAAGGATGAACAACGCACCTAACCTAACCTCTAATCTTTGACCTAACATCTGGTCACCCGAACTCTCCTAAAGCTCTTTCATGCCGTAACCCTGTCAGTATTTTATATATATATATATATATATATATATATATATATATATATATATATATATATATATATATAATAACTCTGCGGAAAACGCAGATTTTGGGTACATGCTGCTTGGAAAAGAAGATCTGCAGAAGGAGAGTTTTCCACACTTTTATCTCATCTGTTGGACGACGGCACAAAATTTCATCAATATTTTAGAATGTCGATGTCAGCGTTCAACCTGTTAGAACTTAAACCAAGAAAATGTGTCTAAGTAAGACACATATTATAGAAGAGCAATCATTTCTAGACACCGTTTGGCACTTTTTTTGAGGTAAGATACTAATTTACTTACCTAATGCTCTTTCACTTATATTATTTTTTCAAATTCCAAGAAAACACAAAATGAAACTATGTATTTTTTTGAAGTTATAATATGTATTTCAAACAGAAAACTTTATTGAAAATTAAAAAATGAAACGTTTGTGTATTCTTCTGTAGGTATTTGGTTCTACCGTCAATTCCTTTGCGACTTTTTTCCAGGCCATGTTTTTGTAGTCGGAGTTTGGGTACTGTTCTTTGCTCTGGTCACTCAAACACAAAAAAAAATATTGAACGATACGCGTCCCGCAGACGGAAAACGAATAGACTGCACAATCGGACCATGGTTCGGATGCAGGAGTGGGGATAGAAGTGGGGATGGACACATGCCGGAAAGGTGTAAGTCCAGCAAAGAGAGTAAACTGAATAGGAGGCACTAATAAGCTCTAGCCAATAAGAATCTTGTAGCATTAACGCATCATAGTGACGTACTTGGACATGAGTACAAGTGGCCCACGTAACATACAGAGTGGTCCAATATACATTCAAGAGCCTGTAACTCTCAGATACCAGAGTGCGGAATGCACTAGTCCGCCACTGTCCAGAGTGAATGGTGGCCATGACATTACCATATACGTCACTATGACTCACAAATGATCTTTCATCTCTTTCTATTAGTGTCACCATTGTCTTATGGGGAATAGACTCTCCTATAACGTTTACTCTCTTTGTAAGTCCAGTACAATTTTCCTCGCAGACACTCTCACTGTATGATCGTAGTCGGATCGGAACGCTGCATGATAGGTGTGTCCTGGCCTTTAGGGTGTTCTGTGCTTACGCTTGTGTAGTTATGGTGTTCTGTGACAATACTGTACATAATTATTTTTTTACCATTGGCAACATTGCAAGACACACTGTCAAAGATCAAAGAGAGTAAACGTTGAACGTTTACTCTCTTTGTTCAAAGATTAGATGTTCTACCCTTTCTCTTTGAAATCACAGAATACAATGTGTTCTGTGTTTGACATTGTCTCTCATCAGTCTAATCTCCCATCACAGTCACAACTTTACCTAACTCGTTCATAGACATTATAATAATATGGACTGGTTGTGAGAAAGAGACCATTGATATCAGAACCGTGAAAAAGGACACAATGAGTTCAGGCATAACATTGGTTTCGTATATTGTTTATGTGTTTTCGTGTGGTGTTTTGAAAGTTTTTTATAAATTTATCCAGTGTTTCTGAACTGTTTGACAAGTAATAAACATTCTTAAATATCTATGCCTTCTTCGTGTGCAGCCTACAATTGTGTAGTTAGATACAAAAAAGGGTTGGATGTGAAATTTCATAGGTGAGTAAGCATGGAGTGTAGGTAGTGATTTGTGGATTTTTTTAACACATTTTCACAGGTTTCCGAATTTATGAGAAAATTTTAATTCAATTTCTTAGTCACGCACAAACTGGTGACATTTTACGTGACTTCTCTTGTTTATATAACTTATTTTGTGCCTCTATTTATATTGTAGCTGAAGTTAATAGATTTATTATTAATGTCATAGGTGGTTGCTAGGATTTTGTTTGAATCGGGGGTAGAATTTGATGTTTTTCCCGAGCAATTGCTCAAACTAATGTTGGTTAATAATATTTATAGAAGTATAATGTGATTTATTTGATTCCCAAAATTTTCCTTTTTTTCCGAGAACAAACGCAGAATGTTTTCAAATCGAAAAATGTTTTCTTCAAACGTTTTAAATATACATGGAATTTTTACTCCGTTGGACTAACGGCATACTTTTACTCCGCCGGAGTAAAGATATTCTTTTACAACGCCAGGCTGGAATAGACTTCCCTACGGATTGTCCGTCGACCTCCGTCACGCTCGATAGAAAAAATATCACTTTCATTCCCAATAACACGTACTATTTTCCTCAGTATTTCCCAAAAATAATTGGGACATTTTTTCTACAGACACGAAATTTTATAGATTACATAAACGTTTTTTATGTAGGCATTTTTGATAACAAATTTTGAAATCGCCGGAGTTTCCAATTTAGTTCTATTGCACTTCTAACTTCATGATATCGAATATAAATTTAATTATCAATAATTTTTTTCATTCCTGAACTTTCTGAAAACTTTGAAAGAGATATAAAAAACATTTTCATTCAGATGGAGGCTCAAATGGAATTCTTTTGTTTCTGAAAGATATCATGAAAATATGTCGCATAAAGTTCCCCACTGTGATTCCTTGAACTTTTTCAAAACTCATCTCATTCAAAGTAGTCAATATTTCCCTTGAAAAAATAACAAGAAATAGGTTTTTCCAATGTAATGTCATAGCCAATTTGTATCTTCTGCCTTGTCTTATTTCTATCCTTCACAACATCTCTCTCTCATATATAGTCCGCCAGGAACTGTGTGTTAAAGTCACGTGACGGCGACGGCCAGTAGTCCATCATCAGTTATAAGTTATATTATAAGGTCTATGATCTTGTTAGATGTTAGAATTAATTAATATATATTTTAGGCGATTGACCATAGAGAAATTTTAATTTCTCTATGCGATTGACTACCGAGGAATATAAATATACCATAATGGCTTCAAAACACTCTAAATGTGATGCAGAACCTTCAATAACGGATATTGGGGAAGGTGAAATGGAACGAATCGGCAATAGGACGTACTTTGTTGACATCAATGATATTTTAAAAAGAGAAATAAAGGAGGAGGCCAAAGAATTCAAACCGTTTAATGGATATGGAGTCTCTAATAAATGTCTGGAAAATAATGAAAATGGAAAATTTTATGATCCCAATTCAAGCGAACTCGAGGTTATGGTGAGAGACAGTGTTGAAGACCCCACAGAATCAAAGTTTTCTCCAGCTCGTGAGTTTGCTTTAATTAGTATTAAATAATTACAGATATATGATGGTCAGTTGTAATTAGTGTGGATTCATGCAGCACAAAATAACAATTATCAAATAAGAATTATCAATGAACAAGAATTAAAATGTAGCATTCATGCACTCAAAATAACAAGAAATAAAAAGTAAGCATGTGCACAAGGCGGAGATCTAAGTCATTTAAATTAGGTAACCCTGCTTTTCCGAAATTCCATGTCACCTCGATAATAAAAAACAAATGAAAATTCTAAATGTCCAATAAACAATATGAAACAAAAACAATACCTCAAATATTAGAAAAAGTGAGGTTATTTTCATCATCTGTTTGACCAATCCGCGGTCATCTGCGTACTAGTTGCGCACTAGAAGAAAATCTCATTCAAATAATGTAAAAAGATCAAAGTTGGCCAACTTCAACTTGTTATTTCTTAAATGATAATTGTTATTTGTCTGCATGAACATAGTCATTGAAAATTAAGAGTTCAACTTATATTGCTAAATGTTATTTGTTATTTGATAATTGTTATTTTCTGCTGCATGAATCCACACTTAGTAAAGTTATAGTTTGATAATCCAAAAGTATTTTAAAAACGTTGCAAGTCATTCAGTTACAAAATAATTTTTCAATCACATTTTGGGTTTCATTGAAGTTTATTACCCAAGCAGATATTTTCTATTCATATGATATTGTGGTTCGAGAGTGGGATGTGTCTATGTGGCTATTACAACATGAATCAATTTGGCATCATTATTATATTTCATAAATCCAACAATTGAAGTTTCCTTCGTTTCAATTTTGCATAATACAAATTTTATAAATCTAGTTACTAATGAAATATTGCGGAACATAATTGTTTTTTTACATAATCCCTTGCAGAATCATTCCAACAAACCTCAAATGATGCTGGAGTCTTTTAAGAGGAGTGGTACTGCTTTCTTATTTTTTTGTATGGTATCCTCCCAAAAAAAAATCCAAGATGAAACTGGAGTATTGAATTATTTGTAATTCATTTGCCAGAACATATGAATAGTAATATTAATATCTTTATAATAATGCCTTACAACCACTGATTGTCTTCCAAAATTACATTATTGAAATAATAATAAAAAAAAAAGATTATATCCCACAAGCTTACTATACAATGAATAATTTCTAAATATATGCTTTCTGTATTATATCCCCATTTGAGAATTATTCCAACACACTCATGAAACTCGGTCAGAAGTTAATAATAGACTATATTTTTCCACCAAAAAATTGCTAACCAGAGGTTTATCACATTGTAGTTTATTCAAACAATCCAAAAGGTGTAATGATTGCAGTTTTTTCAATATCCTCTGGTGATGGAATCTGGTGGTACGCTTTAACCAAGTCGATTTTTGAGAATATTTCTTTACCCTCCAAATGAAAGGTGAAGTCTTTAATGTTTGGTAAGGGATACCTGTCTGGGATTGTTTTTGAGTTTAATGATCTATAATCCCCACATGGTCTCCAATCGCCATTTGATTTGTGAACCATGTGCAAAGGACTAGCCCAGGGACTTTCAGATGGTCTAATAATGCCTTGTTCCATTAGATATTTGAATTCCTTCTTTGCAGCATACAGTTTTTCGGGGTTGAGTCTACGAACTCGACAATTAGTTGGTTGTCCTCTAGTTATAATTTGATGCACCACATTTGTCTGTTTTATTGGCCTATTGAAGGATTTTTTTGTCAAATTGGGAAATATGTTTAAAAGTCGATGATATGGACAACTAATATTTATTGTTTTGATACTACAATTTTCCACTAGTAAAAGTTTACAATTTTTCACTAAATTTGTGTTGGTATCAACCAGCCTTCCATTGAATAAATCCACTAATAAACCAAATTTTTCAAAAAAATCAGCTCCAATAATTGCTGTGTCTACGTCTGCTACAATGAATGTCCAGTCGAATCGTCTCCTCAAACCTAATGTCACAGTTAAAAACTTTCTCTCCAAATGTTGCTATTTTCGAACCATTGGCGGCATATAGGGTTTTTCCAAATATTGGTGAACGCTGATCCAACTTTGGTATAACTGATACGTCTGCACTTATGTCAATTAAAAATTCAATCTTTGATTTGGGATCGAAAATTATCAGACGACTTTCTTTGGGGCCATCCTCGTACGTCGTCAATAACGATTGGCCTGCGAGTTTTCCGAAGATTTTTCATCAAAGGTGCAAGGTTCGATGCATTTTCTAGCCGAACTACCGAAACACCTGTGATAATAACAATATTTTTCACTTGGGTTTGATTCTCGAACTCTTGATTTCGATCTGAATCTAGATCTCGAACGATTCCAGTTCCGTTCAGAAGACCTGCTTTCCCTTCTTGAAATGGTTTCGTCTAGTTTTTGGATCAGTTGTTCAATTTTTGTTTCCAGGTTACTTTTTTCTATGCTAGATTGAACAGCACAAACCTCTGAACTTGTTCCTTTCATCATTCCATCGGCCATATTGACCAGTTCTTCTTCTTCGAGTATTTATATTTTCGAAGTCTCTTGTGTGTCGATTTATTAAACCTAACATTTTCAACGCTGTATTTATGATATGATCCTGATGTAGACCAAAGTTCAGTTTACTGTTCATTATAACTCCCAAATCTCTAATACTTCTTCCAATTGGTTATTATTAATATGGTAGTTGAAACATATCTTTTGATGTGTTTTGTGGAAAGTGATTGATTTACATTTTAATAAGTTGAGGTAGGTATACGTCGTTTTTTGAGCACCATCTTGCAATATTATCCAAATCAGATTAAAGCATTTCACAGTCCATTATTGAGCAAACTCGTTTGAAGAGTTTCAAGTCATTGGCAAATAACATGAACTGACTGTTTTATTTCATTTTTTATATCGTTTATGAAAATGTTAAAACAACAATGGACTCCCCTGAGAAACACCAGAATGCCCTATAATATCTCTTGATATATAACCCTTTAATCTAACCTTTTGTGTTCTCTCATTCAAGTAAGATGCTAGCCATTCAGACATGTTTCCATAAAACCCTATTGCTTCCAATTTCATGCATAAAAGAGAGTGGTTTACAGTGTCGAAAGACTTGGAGCAGTCTGTGTATATAGCATCTACTTGACATCTATCCTCCAAGGCCTCCAGTGTGTCCTATACGAATGGTAACAGACCTACCCTTGATGAACCCATGCTGCTCATCTATGAATATTTGTGTTGACCTGAATTTTATCTGATTGCAAATGATGCATTCAAAAAGTTTTGGGATTTTGCTCAAAATACTTATGAGTCTGTAATTTCGGACATTGGTTTTATCACCACTTTTGAAAAATTGGCATAATAACTACATTTCCATCTCAAGGGGAATGTACCTGTTTGTAGAGATCTTTGGAATAAGCTAAGCAGTGGAACTGCTAAGGTAAACCTACATTTTTTTAGTAGGATTGGAGGAACATTATCTGGGCCAGAACTCTTTCTAATGTCTAAATTTTCCAAAACATCGTGTACTGATATGTTGCATTGGCTTATATTTAACTTGTCATTATGTTTTGAAAGAGTCTCAGAATTCATATAATTTCTTATGTAAACTTATTGGAAATGGTCAGCAAAAAAATCCACTATATCGTCACCAGCGTTCACGTAATTGTCCTCTAGATGCATATTTTGGGGTACCGAGTGATCGTTTCTCTTAGTGTTTATGAAAGTCCAGACGTTTTAAATGTTGGGTCTTATATTATTTTCAGTTTTTGCAATGTATGATACGTAACAATCTCTGGTGAGGGTTTTACATTTGATCTAAGTTTGGAAAATACCAAATAATCCTCCCATGAATTTGAGAACTTGTATTACCTATGAGACTCCTTTTTCTCTAAAGTTTTTTTCAATTCTGGGGAAAACGTGGAAATTTGGATGCTTTATAGTGCACTTGGGTAACAAATTAATAAAAGGCTGTGCATAAAGAATCATAGAAATGATCTAATGCTATATCTAATTCAACACCATCTATCTAATTCAACACCCAATTGATATTAGATAAAAAATAATTTAAACCAGTAAAGTTTGCTCTCTTGAAGTCATAATATTGATATTTGAATTGGAGGGTTGGTATTTCAGTGTTTAGATTTAAAGTTGCTTGAATTGCATGATCGTGCTGATCAGAAGGAAGCAGAGTGTTAGCTGCATAATTAACCAATAAATGTTTGTCTTGTGAAAAAATCAAATCTAAAATTACACTATTACAATTTTTAATGTAACTGAGTTGATACAAATTATGAAATGCAAAACTGTCACTTGTATCCATTAGTACTCCTAGTTTATCATTTGGCTTTGGGTGGGTTATAAACACCAAATAAGTATAACTTTTGGAATTGATGAGATTCTAGTAATCAATCAACGTTTTTGCAATAGTCCACGAAGATGCTGACGTTAGAGCAGTGGGGGGAATATATACTCCGCCAATTAATATAGTTGTTCCGTTCAGTTTGACAGATCTGTATAAGTCTTCCACGTTGATTAGGGAAGCCTGAATATAATTGCAAATGAAATGTTTTTTAGCAGATATCAAAACCCCTCCTTCTAATGTTTTGGACCTAGTTAATTCACACCTATCCTTCCTGTATATGTTGTATTGAGAGAAACCTAACTCAGAGTTTTTAATGTTTTTATTTAACCAAGTTTCCGTCAGGACAATTATATCATGGTCACAGTATGTTGTCAAGTTTGATGCGTACTCCACTAACATTCTGATAATAAATTGATATATGACTATTAGAGTAAGTATTTGGATTACCTGTCTTATTTAGATTTTTCGGCGGCTATTATTAGTGATAACGATTTTAGGTACACCTTGTACATATCTAATAGTTAAGTTTGTCTCACCAAGTGATTTCCTTCGCTCTAGCTGGTTACGTAGTTATTTCAGGAAGTTGCGCTGAGCAATGGTCATGTCAGCACTGATCCTGATATCTTCTTTTGATCATTTGTTCTTGTTCTTCAGCAAGTGTAGAGCTGATCTGTGGTGATCCAAAATTATTTTTATGGCCTATCACTTATTATTCCTATGCGAAAGGTCCTGAAGGAAAAGTCGCTAGATGATAATTCACTAAGTACGGATTTGGCAGCATCAGTATCTTGTTTCTTTTTCTCCTCGATTGTAGATGCAGGAGGTTCAGCCTTATTAAATATGGCGAGTAAGATGGCGGCGAGTAGATCTATCCATCAGTGCAGAAGCTCAATAAACTGCGTAAAGCAGAATTAATTGACATTATAAGATAGATAGATAGATAGATAGATAGATAGATAGATATCTTTATTCGTTCTGTTAATTTACATACCTCATAGAAGTGTAGAACATGTCAAATAAATAAATAATCTTAAATATAATTACAATTACAATGATTACGGTAAAATATTTACATGTATGTCGTTTCATACTGCCTGTCATAATAAAATCATTGAAAATGTATAAAATTGAGAAACTTGCACAGATATTAAAAGGGAAAGTAATCAAATCCCAATTACCAGACTTGTCGAATAAACGAAATAATGGGTTTCTAAATAAACATACTCTAATAGGTACTGATATACACTTACACAGACACCTTTGTGTATACACATACATAGTAAGTTGTCTTTATTCGTTCTGTCGAATAATATACCTCATAGAGGTGTAGAACATGTCAAATAAATAATCTTAAATATTACATTAGGGTAAAATGACTTAAGTAAGTATTTATATACATAATAATACATTTAATACATTTAAAAAATTATGAGATTCACCCGCAAATTAATTCCAGTTATCCAGAATAAATTGCAGGATGAATACATTAAGATTGAAACACTCACATATTAAAACTAATCAATTTTTTGTATCATAGACTTTCCATATAATGTTATTTTGTGGTTTATTCCATATTTTCACCAAACTTTTCCTGCACATTTTTTTTTGATATACAGTTTTTTTAACTTTATCATTTCGTAAATCACATTTACTTCGCGTATTGTGCTTATGAGATACTACCCTGTCATTAAACAAGTATTTATTATTCAAAACAAAATTAATTGATTCATATATATATAAAGAGATAACTGTCAATATATTATTTTCTCTAAATAGGGGTTTGCAACTTTCGTGACGGGCAACTTTAAAAATTTTCCTCACACATTTTTTCTGAAGAATAAGTACTCTCTGTATGTGGGAAGAGTTTCCCCAAAATATTATTCCATAACGGAGTTTGGACTGTACATATCCGTGATACGACATTAGAGCAGCATTCACATTAATATTTTCAGAGGTACATATAAGGCATATGTATATTTTGATAGATCTCGAGTCAACTGACCTATATGAGATTTCCAATCTAGACGATGATCTATTATCACCCCCAAAAAAGACATATTTCTGGATGTTTCAACTACTGCATTGTCGATTACTATGTTTAATGCGTTGGTCTTTTTTCTATCAAAATGCATAATTTGGGTTTTATTTACATTTAACAAAAGATTATTGTCTGAGAACCATCCATTTAACTTTTGTAAATTTTCATTGACCGTTGCAACAGCCGACAATGAGTTATCTTCATTGATGATCAAGGATGTATCATCTGCATACAATATAACAGCTTGCTTAACTATTTCTGGAAGTTCGTTCGTGTATAAAATGTACAAAAGTGGGCCTAAAATTGAACCCTGTGGTACCCCTCTTTTAATTATAGCCATTTCTGATTTAATGAGGTTTCCGCTTTCATCCTTTTCTACCACAAATTGTTGTCTGTTACATAGATAAGATGCAAGCAGTCTATGCGCCACTCCACGAATTCCATATTTTTCCATTTTGTCCAGTAATATCTCATATTCCACACTATCGAAGGCTTTCGAGAGATCTAAGCACACTGCTAAAGTGCACTTGCCATCATTTTGAGCATCAAGAATTTTTTCCAAAGCTTTATAAATTGCCAATGCCGTTGTTCGTCCCTTTCTAAAGCCGTTTTGACATTCCGTTATAACTTTATTTTTTTCTAAAAAGTTCATCAGTCGTTTATGAATCAGTTTTTCTGGGATTTTGCTCAAATTATAATAAGTGATAAACTGCCAGAAAGTGTCACCAATGGAATACTATGTCAGTTCTTCAAAAATCGCGAAAATACATCACAAAAAAACAGTACAGAGAGAAGTGCCATCTAAGAACAGAAGCCCAAACGAAACTGACAAACCCTCCTTTGCCAATATCGCCTTGAATTCAAAGATAGATTCCAAACGTACACTGAAGACAAGAGGGCCACCTGTTCCACACTCTGAACAAGTAACCGATCAATCAGACTGCCAATTAGCTTACCACAAAAAATATCCCCGGATAAAAAATGCAGTCCCAAAAAATTACTCGGATAAAAACCAACATGTGTTTGGACTAGACGAAGTGAATCATGCTACAAAAAAAGCCCTCGAAGAAGTGCGCAACAAACCAGTGGACCAGTACTCATTGCCACAGTAAAATCAGTTCCTAAACTAGGGTACCTCCACGTTTACAGGCTGTTCCCTGAAACCACACCAAAAAACCTATTAGAAGTTCTTAGAGAAACTGCCCCGCACATACCCTTCAAATGTGAACCTCTCCATAAAAATGAAAAAACATGTTCCATGATTGTAACATTTCCGATTGCCTACGTCCGAGAAGTATAAGACCCCGAAATGTGGCCCGATGGTACAATGGTAAACAGATACAGATTTCAGAAGAATACAAATTTTCAACAAGAAGCATTGCAGCGGAACCGAACATAGGAGAATCTAAACAGGTTTTTCCAAATTCCAATCACTTCCTAAAAATAATTCACCTTAATATACAATGCATAAATAATAAATTGAATATCATAGATGCATTCCTAGCAGAGCATAACCCCGATTTTCTCCTACTCTCTGAACACTGGCAAACAAATGAAAACATCAATAACATAAATGTCTGTGGCTACCAAGTAGCCACAAGCTTCTGTAGAAGTATTAAATGCCATGGAGGTGTTGTTATATTCGCTAGGTCAGAATGTCTGAAATTTTGCGAAGAAATAAAACAAGTTGAAAGTCTTTCTTTCGAATTAGATATTGAATGCAGCGCAGTCTCAGTAAACAGTGAAGTCTGCATTATGGTCATATATCGATCCACAAATGGAAATTTGGACACATTTTTTTATAAATTTCTGCAGAATTCTCGATATTCTAAGCAATACCTACAAACAAATAGTTATTTGTGGAGATATTAATAAAAATTACCTGCAACCAAGCATATCCAAAAACATATTGTGTGATATTCTCGAGTCCCATAACCTCGAATCACTTGTAACGCAACCTACCCGCATTGCAAATATAAAAGAAAAAATAAGTGCCTCAGCAATCAATTATATTATTACGAATTCAAAAAATAACATAAAATTTCAAATAATTGACCCATGTATTTCAGACCATTCTGCTCAAATTATCAAACTCACTCCTCAGGATTTTGAAAGTACCAAAAAAGCGATGCTACTTACAGGAAAAAATTTACTGACTTTAATATCGAACAATTCAAACACTACCTGACCAAACTTGAAATAAAATGCTTAGACACCCCTAACCTAAATGAATCTTTCGAACTATTCTGGGAACATTTTCCATTTGCATTCGAAGCTTCCTTCCCAAAGGCTTTGATAAAGTCAAAATCATCTCGAACTTCTGCCCCCTGGTATACCTATGACCTCAAATCCTAATCAAAAAATTTACAGAAATTGAATACCCTACGGAAAAAATATCCAAATGATATCGATCTTTCACATTCCAAAAAATCCTACAACCGTAAGGAAGGCAAAACAATATTACTATACAAATCTTATAGAAAACTCTAACAACAAAAACAAAGCCATCTGGAACATAGTAAATTCACGCCTAAACAAGAAAAAATCATCAGAAAACTTTGAACTCAACCACACGGGGGGAAAAATTTCAAATGAAAGAGATATAGCTACTTCACACTTCTTCATGTCGGTTGTAGGTGACCAACTTGAAACTCACTTTAATGAAAAATTATCCACAATTTGCACAAAATCCCGTTCACATCTCACTAATTCATTTTTCGTTGAGCCTCTCACTGCTACCGAGATAGAAGAAATAATACAAGACTTGAAAAATAAGAAATCTACCGGAAAAGATGAAGTTCCCGTTTATTTCCTAAAAAAGTGTGCTCCAGACATAGCACCACACCTAGCATTCATTCTGAATAAATCTGTTGAAATAGGACAATTTCCAACCCGCCTAAAAATATCACTAGTATTACCTATTTACAAAAAAGGAGAGAGACTGTCACTTATGAATTACAGACCCATCGCGCGGTAGAATTCAATGCAAACAAAACACAAGCATGTCTTTTCTCTAAAAAAGCCGATCTCACTGTGCCTAACATAACTTTGTCAGGAGTAACCATACCACTGAAGTCATCCATATCGATGCTTGGTATTACTATCAGCAATAATCTTTCCTGGGAAAATCACGTGAGGTCCATTGCCAAAGTGCATCCCAAAACTTGGTTTTTTGTTTCGTGCCAAGAGCTATTTCACCCCCACTCAGCTGCTTATGATCTATAAGGCACAGATCCGACCTGTCCTGGAATACTGTTCCCATATTTGGAGCGCGGCACCTAAACATATCCTGAGGCTATTGGATTCTGTCCAAAAAAGGGCAATTCGTCTCGTCGGTGATGCCTCGCTTACTAACTCGCTCACTTGTCTGGAACACTTGTTACTTTAGTATCTAAAATAGTTTTTTGTTCAATGGAATTTGAAATTAGGGTGAGAAGGCTAAAATGGGTTTAAAATTAAAATTATACGATTATTTTTTGTGTGCATTTTTGAATACGAAAATGTCTTTATTTTCAAGTATGGTCCATTTGTCGTTAGTGAGTACGATATTTCTATTTTCATGGTAATATACGCCAATGGTATTATTTATTGGTTTGCTTTGGTATTGAGATACTACTGATTCAACCAGAAGCAGCAACCTGAAAATAAATTATTCTTCAGTATATGGCTTCATGCGATCGAAGTTAACTTGTGATCTTTGATTGGTTCGAGGATTCAGAAGAATCGCATAATTTTGAAAGGGCCATTGAATTTGTTATTTAATTTATTCTTTATTTGGGATTCATTGATATATATATATATATATACCTTGTCCATGACTTTATATTCTGCGGTTTCACCTTTATTCGCGGGCAATTTTGTAGGTGTGAAATTTTTCATTATTTAGGACTCTGATATACTTGGTGATTAGCTGTTCTTGATTGTAGAGAGTTTCGGGGGTCTACTAGCTGTGTGATCAAAGACTAGTTCGAGGGGAGTAATTGCATGTGTTTTATTGCCAGATTTATTATAACGAATAACTGCAAACCGGAGGATATTGAACAAATGTATATATCCGAATTATTTCAAGAAGGGTTGCGTGGAATCGTTCAACTGAACCGTTCGATTGTGGGTGATGCACACTGGAATACGTAAGTTTTATGTTATAGAGAATACAAAGATCTCTAAGGGTCGCATTGTCAAATTATCTGCCGTACTCGCAGTGGATTCTCAAAGGTGTTCCAAAATGTTGAAAGTATAAAAGTAGAATTATTAATGAGTTATGAGAATTACAGAAATAGACTAATTACAATCATTAAGGAAGCAAAAAGTGAATATTACTCCGAACAAATTGCCTCCAATAATAACGATATGAAAAAACTCTACAAAATAATCAATGAGGCTACAAACAATAGTATAACAAAAACTAACAATGATATAACAAGCATAACCGATGAAAATAACAAACCCTTTCAGGATGATAAACACATGACTGACTACTGCAATAATTATTATGCAAATGTTGGACAGAGCATGACAAGCAAAATAGACAACCCACCCCAGAACTTTGAGAATAGCTTCCCTATCATAAAAAATTCAATAATAATAATAGTATTCTTTATTTCATTAAAACATTGTTAATACAGATATCACATTGTTAACAGAAATAGTGTCTAACTATGAAAATGAAAAATTGACATGCACATTGTTCACATTGAGTAAAATTCGTTCTGAGAATAGAGCGACTTCCCTATTAATAATGACTTCAGTTCGATTTTGAACTTTTGAAATGTTTCTTAAACCTGAGCATTATGGAGTTTTTCAAAACTCTCTGTTTAACAGACAGCAGATAACAAAAATAAAAAATGTATATAGTGATCCAAAAACCATCCAAACGGGACTCCCACAAGGAACTGTCCTTGGACCAATTTTGTTTGCGGCCTACATCAACTCAAAACTCGAATAGATGGCATAGTAATATCATATGCTGATGACACAGTCCTCATTTTTGAAAACAGTATTTGGAATCGATTACGCAAAAAACTGAAGCAGGCATAGCTATAGTTAAACTTTGGTTAGATCACAACAAACTATCTTTAAATGTGAGTAAAACTTCTTATATAGCCTCACTAACAGATGCAAACCGACCAAATTTTACGACACTGAAGATCCAAAAATAATGGAAATTGATGAAGCTAAACACTTGGGTATAACTATCAACAAAAATCTTAAATGGACAAACCATGTATACAACCTCACAAATCGAGTACGCATATTGATTCACACATTTTTTGAACTAAGAAAGTTTATGAATCCAAAGACACTTCTGATGATTATATAAGACACTAGTCGAATCAATAATAACATATGGAATTCTAGTATGGGGATGACTTTATCCCAATGCATTAAACCCGCTGAATGTTTCATACTACGAGTCATCTTACGTAAAGACAGAAGATATCCAACAACCCAATTATACAATAATGAAACTCTAAATGTTAGAATGCTATACTATCATGCAAACTGCGTCTTTATAAGAATCTTCAGCTCAAAAACTACCCAACACACTCATACAGCACCCGACAAGTCACAAACAAACTATTGACAACACCAAACTGTCAAAGATGCAAGAGATTCACATCAACTATTGCTCCAACATTTTTTAATACCCTACCAGCAGACAGTAAAAACATAAAAAACTTCAAACTATTTTTAAAAAATTGCAAAATTTATATTAGCAGCAACATCACGGAATATATGAGCTTCTTGTAATATCACAGGACTAATAATCTGATCTAATCTGATGTATAATCATATAGTATTAATTATAATTATGAGTTATCAATATGTTATGGGTGACATAGTACTATTTATTTATTTATTGTCATACAGACACCAAATTACTTATAATGTATTATTTTAGTATTTCAGTACATAAGTAGAATAGGAAAATTACACATACAGGTGTATACTTCAAAACTGAAACAACTTATATATTGAAAATAATATAATATGATTCAAATGAAAAAAATGAATAAATGAAAAATTCAAGGCAAACGTTTGTAATGAGTTCAGTCTCCTCTTCGATCAGTTGTTCCAAACGGAATTGGTGTTGAATTTCAAAATTTCTGTATGTCTGAATTTTAGTTTTTGTTCAAATTGTTAAAAGAGTAATTTTGAATTGGTTCTATTTTTATATTGGAAAAACTGATAGTTTTTAGCATTGCAATAGCGTTAATCACAAAGATGATAAATTCTCCTTTATGATTTATTTTCACTAATGCGTTAGGTAGTCTTACGTTTTCTTTCACTTGGGCTAGTAGTATAGCTTCGCTGTTAAGAAGGTTCTGTTCTGTACGGGGTCCAATAGAAATTATGTTTTGAATGCTATTCATAGGCGTTCCAACTAAATTTTCAGAGGGGTTCTCAAAATCAGTTATTTTGTTTAGGGGAATCATTTTGAAGTCGGTTATGAGCTGTTTGTTTTTCAAATCGACTATACAATGAAAATGTTCCAAGAAATCAGATCCTAGGAGACCGTCGAAATTTATGTCTAAATCATAAATGAATAGATAGATATATCACTCCTGACATTGCTACTGAGGATAATAAAAAACCTCCTATCAGTGTTAACAGGTTCCGACCATAAAGCGGACCATATACTAAAATTTTGGCGCAATTACTGAAACGTCTGAAACAATCCGATCTGTGTTGGATGGAATAAGACAAATGAAACAAGAACTGAAATCATTTATAGGAGCAGTTGAAGTTCGGCTTTCACTGAAAGTTGAAGAATTCGGTAAGAGGCTGGAAAAACTGGAAGAAGAAAACGCAATAATCCGAGAAAAGCTCGAGCAATTTGAAAGGAAGAGTAAAGATAATAACATAGTAATATTTGGGCTGAAACATCCAGGGCAAAGAATCACAGTAGATTATGTTACATGCGAGATTGAGAGATTAGTTGGAGTTGAGGTCCAGGCGGCAGACCTAAACAATTTCTACCCTCTTGGAAAAGCTGATACCGCACCAATAAAAGTGGAATTTGTTCCTACTTAAAAAAATCTTCAGTGCTGATGAACACCAAGCAACTCAAGGGAACGAATATTGAACAACGGCAAGACAACCATATTCTAAAAAAACATCTGTACCTCGCTAAACAAGATCAGAACACGAACTGCTTCATCAGAAACAACAGGCTAACGTTAACAATACGACGATTTACACTGTGGAAGATCTAAAAACTACGGAAAACCTCCAAGCTCAGGAAAAATCGAATAGCGCCCCAGGCACACCAATCCATCCTTCGCAAAATCACAAAAAGCAAACTGAAAACTCAGTTGCCTTAGGATCTAGACAACACCCAGCGCAACCATCTATCCCCTAACCAGGTCCCTCATCTACCGGTACTCTTAAAAAACAACAAGCCAGAAAAGAACTAGAAGAAAAAAATAAAATAGAAACCCATTCCAACAAATTAAGAGGCCACCTTCAAAATTAGTGATGCATTATGGACGATTATATTAGAGACAAAACAAATGAAGTAAAAACACTAGTCCTAGAAAATCACATCAATACTAATTTTAAAATATTTCATAATAACATTAGAAGCGCTTCCAAAAATCTTGATCATCTATTATGCTACCTTGAACAGTTCTCAGAAAAACCAGAATGCATCATTTTAACTGAAACTTGGCAAATAGATGATAATATCTTAAATATAGATGGTTATAACTTAAATTACAATTATGGCACTCTTAATCAAAATGATGGCACAATGGTTTTTATTAAATCATCCTTAGATTATACCTATAAAATTATTTCTCAAGATAACGGTAACAAATTGATACTTACAGAGGTGACATTTCATGATAAGTTAATTAAAATTCTATCAGGCTACAGATCTCCATCAAATCCACCAGCAGAATTTATAGAAAACTTAAAAAGCTACTTATCTACCGAAAAATTTAATAATAATACTAATAATTTTATTTGCTCAAAATACAATAAAACATTAATCGTGCAATACATTCAAATTATAGCAAATAAATAGAGTAGAAAACCCAAAAAAGGTGAAACCTTGTGCATGGGTATACTACTTATGATATATAAGCTAAACTATAAAATATATATAATATAATAGGATAATGTTAAATTGTAAAACAGTAGGTAATTTTAAATTCATTGACAAATACATTCAGTATGTTTATTACAGTTTGAATAAAATAAAATAAATAAATAAATAAATGAAATGTTTCTGCCATTTATTGTTTTGGTTTTCATCTTTGTATAAGAGCTATTTTGGTGCAGAACTGAGATAAATTAATACCCATCATTATATTTTAGCGGGTGATCTTAATATTGACCTGCTTGATGAGGATGATGGAAACTCTGTGGACTACTATAACACACTAAGCGAATTTAATTTTGTGTCTACAATAAATAAACACACCCGAGTAATTGAAAATACAAAATCCTGTATGGATCACATTTTTATCCGTACGAAACATGATTTAGAACTGTTGCTACCCTTCGTTATAAGTCCTCCCCAAAACAAAAGATTCACTTTTCCTAGGACCAGTAAATTACGAAGAGGTGAACGTTGCAATAAATAAATTAAAAAATTCAAACTGTTTTGATATACATTGTTTAAACAGTAAAATCATAAAGGGCACAGCGACCATGGTGATTAACCCCTAGTAACCCTGATCAATCTATGTTTCCTCCATGGAATATTTCCTGACAATCTAAAAATCACTAAGCTACTTCCAATATATAAAAAAGGAGACCCTGATTTGGCTACAAATTTCAGACCCATCTCTATAATCCCGATTATCAGTAAGATTATTGAAATAATCCTGAAGGAACGATTGTTGCTCTTTTTTAATAAACATAATACTCTTAACAAAGGACAGTTTGGTTTTCGACCAAACTGCTCCACGATTCAGGCTATCAGCCGCATTGTTGCGAAATAGTCGAGGGTCTTGAGAATGGCAAACATACGGAAATCACCTTATGCGACCTATCCAAGGCCTTCGACTGTGTATCGCATGATAAACTACTTGAAAAATTAAACTTCTACGGTGGGGGTACCTCTGAAACTTATAAAATCCTATCTCAATAACAGAATTCAGTGTGTAGCCATAGAGAACAATTTCTCTGAATTCCAGAACATAAACCACGGAGTGTATTGGGACCACTGTTGTTTCTTATCTACCTCAACGATATTTTTTACTATATGTCGCCCTCTGGATGTATTTGTTTTGCAGATGACACAACCTTAATTGAAACACATTGCAACCCTATCACACTCAACAATCTTACTGAGCAAGCCAAAAACAAGGCTCATTTTTGGTTCAGTTCAAATAATCTTAAATTAAATCAAGAAAAAACCCAAAAAAATTTCGTCACTGCAAACAACTATTTTACCTCGAATAACTCAGTCAACCTGTTAGGTATTGTGCTAGACGACAGGTTAAAATGGAGTGCCCACATTGATCATTTATGCAAAAAACTCTCCACCCAATTATTCCTATTGAGACAAATAAAAAAGTATTGAGCATTCCAATATTAATAACTTCACCATTCTCTCTTCACCATCTTAACATGGTACTATTTCTGGAAACTCAACACACATCAATAGGATTAGACTCCAAAAAGGCGCTAAGGACCATAGAAGGTGCAACCTTCCATGCCCACTGTCAGCCACTATTCAAGAAATTCAGAATTTTACCAATTCCTTGTGTCTATATCTATCAAATTCTACTGGAGATTTTTACTAATACTCAACTAATGCTGATGTCCACAACCATGCTACAAGATCATCGAATGAACTCAGAACTCCTAAATTCAGATTGTCTGTCACATAGCAAAATTCTATAAATGTCAGAATTTTCAATAAAAATTACACTAAAATCATTAAATTTCAGCCAATTCAAGAAATGTGTAAAGAACCATTTACTATTATATTGTTTTTACTCAATAGAGGAATTCCTATCCTTAACCATGAATGCATGTTACTCACCCCAACTACATAACCGTAGGGCAATAAAAATATTTATAATAAAATTTTAAAACAATAAAACCCGCATAAGGGGCATGTCTAATACAATCCATGTTGTGATTGTTTTATTGTGTTGTTTCAAAACTTTTAAACATTTGTTTCAAAACTTTTAAACATTTGTAGTTACATATATATATGTAATTCTGTCCTGTTCATTTTATTTGTAATGACTAATTTTATTTTATTGTAATTTTAATTTTTGTACTTTGACATGCTACAAACATAATTTTATGTAACGTGGTTGAATAATAAATGATATTCTATTCTATAAAATCCAGATTAACAGACCACTATTCTGTTCTATTACAAATCATTTTCCCTGACAAAAAAACACCACCAAAAACAAGACAAACACATACAAAAAAATCGATTACAACAAATTATCCATGAATGTGAAGAATACTAATTTAACTCCGTTTTAATACTACAGATATTGACTCTGCAGTAGAAAAACTTGTAACATCGATTCCAGAGAAATTAAAAACATAGCTACATGGTGAAAACAATGAAAAAAAATGCAAAAGCTGGATAACTCATGGATTAATTAAATGATTAAAGAAAGAGACAAAATGTATCAGACCTTGAAAAGAAGCTATAACCAATAAATGAAATAAAAAATATATCGAATATAAAAACAGGCTAAATCTCATAATAAAAAACACCAAAAACAATTTCTACAAACAAAAAATTTCTGAAAACGCAAATAATAATAAAGCGATGTGGCACACAATACAGGAAATAACATCGGCAAACAAAATAATACACCTATCAAACACATGAAAAAAAAATGGACATATTGTCAGTGATGAAAAAACTATGGCAAATCTATTCAATGAACATTTTATTACAGTAGGCCCAGGCTTGGCTGGCAAAATATCAGTTGAACCGAACTATATCCCCCTCAAAAAAATTCAAACAACTCAAGCTCTTTTTTCCTTTTACCTTGTATGCCTACACAAATAATCAAAGTCGTAGAAGAATTGAAAAACAAAAAGTCTCCAGGCGGAAATGGTATTACGAGTGAAATTTTAAAATGTATAGCAAAGCATATCTCTGAACCTTCAGCATATCTATTGAATAGATGCTTAGAAAAAGGATATTTTCCTTCCTTGTTTAAAACATCTCTGATGAAACCAATTTTTAAATCCGGTGATCCCCTTGATGCTACTAACTACAGACCTATCTCACTCATAACAACATTTGCCAAGATATTCGAAAAACTTCTGAAAATCAGGTTATGCTCCTACCTAGATCAATTCAACATCTTATCTAACAGACAATATGGATTTCGAAGTGGTGTATCGACACAGGATGCCATAATGCACCTGACATCTAAAATGTATAGTGCAATGGATACTAATAAAATGGCTTTGAGCGTCTTTATAGACCTCTCAAAAGCCTTCGACACTATTAGCCATACATTATTATTAAAATCTTTGGAAGATGTGGGTATCAGGGGCGTGGGGATACAGTTATTTAAAACGTACCTCACAAAAAGGTACCAATTTGTACAAATCAATAATACCAGAAGCGAGCAAAAGGAAGTTACTTTCGGTGTACCCCAAGGATCCGTGCTGGGACCAGTCCGTTTCAACATTTATTTAAATGATATTTTCTCAGTTCCTACAGCCGGGGAAATCATAGCATACGTGGATGATACTTGCATCTTCTACGAAGAAGAAAATTGGGAGAAAATTCAAAACACTGGCAGAAAAAGATATTGCTAACATTCAAAAATGGTTCAATAGTAAACTACTCACCATAAACTTTGCAAAAACATCGTTCCTTCCCACTTATATTGACAGTAGAACATCACCAGACTTCCAAACAATAAAAACTTTAAATAACGCACATATAAATGCTGTTAATGAATTTAAATACCTGGGAGTCGTCTTGGACTCAAATTTAAGATGGGACAAACACGTTAAACATGTTATTAAAAAAGTTAGATTCTTAATACACAAATTCAAAGTTCTACGAGATATTCTCAATCCTAAGATGCTACATACAGTCTATATCTCACTTGTCCAGCCACACTTAATGTATGGTATAGTAGCATGGGGAAGTGTTGAAAAAACTACTTTGACAAATCTTGATGTCATTAAAAAAAAAAAATCTAAGTTATATAAAAAAGATTTTACTTAGCCATCCGACAATCTATTTCGGGAAAGCTCTATAATGGACACACGGCAGCTTTACTATTATTTTACAAACATCTACCAACATAAAAATGTGCACCAACTTAAAAATATCAATCATGAATACAACACACGAAATAAAATAAAAACGTACATACTAAAAAAGACAAAGAAAACGACTGGCCAAAAATGCTACACTTATCTAGCCCCTAAACTCTATAACACACTCCCAGATAATATTAAAAATACAAAAAAATTAGAAAACTTCAAATACCACCTCAAAAGTTTCATTTTTGAAAACTCTAGAGAAATGATTCATAGAATAATAGAATAAACAATAGTGCCCTGGTTGTATACCTTATTACTTGTACCAATGTAAACGCCTCTTCTATATCAATTTACTTTATTTATCGGACTTGTCGATCCTAATGATTTTACTCTTTGATTTTAAATTAGTATAACTTATATTTATTACCATTATTTTTTTTTTTTATTTTTTATATATATATATATATTATTGTCAATCTTAATGATTTTACTGTGGTTTTATATATTTAACGATCTTAATAATTTTACTCCTTGATTTTAATTAGTAATTAGTATAATGTATATTCATTACCATTATTGCTTTAGCTCATATTGATTTGTGTATTTATGTCACGCACAGGTTTAACCTTTAGTGACTTTTTCCAGTTTATTTACTTTAGTTAGATTACTTATTTACATTCCAACAAGAATTCTAGTGTTTATTCTGTATAATAACATTTTGTGAATAAACTTATTATTATATTATACTTTATGGGCATTACCTGTACAAAAGGGGATCATTACAGATTTAGAAATTATGATTTTTAGATAGTGATATCTTGTTTTCACGGGATCTATTAGAATAATTTTGAACTGTTTCTGGCTTGAAAATTGACAAACCACCATCAGTATCGATGAGTATTATATAGGTATAGGTTGCGTCCATAATATAAGACAAGGTTTTTGGATTTATTGTAGAGATTGAGTTATAGGAACATTTGTTCTGGAAAGTTCAAGTTTGGGTTTGATATAATCAAAAAGCAGTAAAAAGGCTCACAATTTTTGATAAATGATTCCGAGAGTAAACATTTTTGATCTTGCCATAATGAGTGACCTGTGAAAAACTGCAAAGCCTATTTCCTGGTGATTTGCGCGTAAGGGAGAAGACGTGGCACCAAAAATCATCATATTCATCCTATAAACTCTGATCAAACAACTTCAATTTTAAATATACAAACTCACAAATAAGGAAACAAACTCTCAAGCTATCAACATTTATTTGAATAAATGCATACATTTGGGGACGACAAACTTCACATACTCCTAGCAAACAGTGCTTTCGTAAAGTAATCAATGAACTTGTTCAAAATTCAAGGAACAACTTGTGGGAAAAAATCCAGGACCCAAAAATTTTATTTTTAGTTGTACATTTTTTCCTAATAATTCATACATATCGGGTTATTCTTATAAGTGGTCTGGCGTCATCAATATTTTTTTATCACGGAATGTGGAAGAATACATTTTTTGAGATACGATATGGTAATAATTACCTAATGTAATACCTGCAATATTCGATGCCTCAACTCCAATATCAGTTCAATACACTACCACCTGCAAACTAACAGGCATCATTTGCTGGCTCTAACAGAGATACAATGGTTGAGTTGAAAAACAGCTCGTGCTGACACTTCGCCTTTTATCATTTTTAACTCTTTGTATTATTCCTTGCCACTCTGTACCTTTCTTTTATTTTTAACTAAAATGATGAATAAAGCCGCTTTATTATTATTATTAAATCAAACCCTCCTCCAACAACACCCATCTCCAGTGTCCTAGTTTCGAACTCGAAATGAGATTCAAATTCAAGACTGATCTCTGTGTCTACACTTGCAGCGATCTTTCCTGCTGTAGATAGGAGCACTTAGAACCAAAGGACGGTCTAGAGGTTATGAGGACCAAGCTAACTCTTGAAAAGTCAAGAAAATTTCTCTGCTGTCTGTATCTTACCCCTACCAACCCTTTTTACGTCAACCTTATCCAACATCTCTCCGACACACTGGAGCTAACCATCCTAAGGAGAAGTTATATTTTTGAGTGATTTCAACGTCCACAACGTGAACTGGCTGAGAGCCAACCTCACTGACACGCCGGACTGGAAGCTGAGATTTTTTTGCGAGTTAACATTATAAATTCCAACTGTAAACTTTAATTGTAATGGTTTATCCGTAAATGAATAAATAAATAATAATAATAATATAATATATAGAACACCAAACAATATTACATTGAAAATTACATTATTACATTACATTATTATGTTACAATATGTTCTATATCCAATGAGCTGCATGATAGAATATAAAAAACTGTGTGTGGTAACTCCTTACTTAACAATGAATATATTATCTATATCTAGGTATGTTGAAAATGATGACGTACTTTGAGAGATATTCTCCAGTATGTACAAAAATCTCTCAAGCATTATATATTTACATTCAAATTGCTCTTACCTTAAGCTTACTATAAATTTGAAAAATTCTTACACTAAGTCTAAATCTAAATTAGAAGGAAATTTAAAGCAATACTGGATCAAATTAAACCCGCTTTCTTTAATCCACATATCAATCTTGAGCTTATTTCTTTTGTATGTTTTTGTTTTCAATTGCACGGGCAAGGCATTAAAAGCCTTTGGACCAGTAAAATGTATGTGCTTTTGCATGGCTAAGTGCTTGACCGTACATTTTGTTGAGGTGCATTTCTCGTGTTTAATTGTTGCTTCAATTCTAATTCTTGATCTCTTCCTCACGACACATCCCGCCCAATACCAACTCTTTATATCCTCCCCTCTCGGGAAATCCGATCATAAACTCATCCCAACAAACAATCCCGCCCAAAATCGGGTCTGGAACTTCTATTGTCTGGCGTTATAGATCAGCAAAATGGGATGAACTGATGGACTTTTACCTATCATTTCCATGGAAACATGTCTGCTTCCGCTCACAAGACCCTTCTACTTGTGCAGAATCTGTCACTGAAATCATTAGGCTGGGTATGGACTCATACATCCCCCATGGTACAAGACGGATTTCCAACCCCAAGCCCTGGTACAACCAAAAATGCAACCGTACGGTGCGGGCCAAAAATCAAGCATATCGACTTTGGTGCGAACTCCAGACAATCGCTAACCGAGAAGCCTTCGTTCACGCGAGGAACACTTGCAATAGAACGATTGATCTTGCCAAAGAATCTCATGACACGAGAATATGCAATAAGCTCGTCAATGCCCCTCTTGGATCAAAGACTTTCTGGCCTCTGGACAAAGCCATAGATAAGAATTTTACATCTTCTCTACCACCACTCGAGAGGTCCAACATCACGACGGCTGTGCTTCCAAGGAAAAAGCGGAATTGCTGGCTCATTTGTTGAGTTCTAACTGAATCCTCGATACCGTTGGGAGCAACCCCCAACGATACCTAGAATAATCTCATCAATGCCTGAGGTCGCTTTCCGATCCCTCACTAGCAAGCGAATAATAATGTTTTTTTTTATTATCCTGTAAGACAATCAAAAGGTACATTGTGTAGGACTAGTCATAAAAAGGCTTAAAAATAGAACTTAAAATAAATAGACAGTTTACTAAGAGTAACACATTCATTATTTTATTATACTATCATTTCCTGAGGGGAGTAATAATTATTTTCCAGAAGGAAGGACTTAAGTGTAATTTTGAAGCTGTGGATAGTACTAGAGTTTTTCACTTCAAGGGGGAGCAAATTGAATAATCTGAGCCCTGTTACATTTGGGGAATTATAAGTCAGTGAATTTTTACATAATGGCACATGAAAGTCTGTTTTACACCTAGTATTAATAGAATGCACATTTTCATTTCTAATGAGACAGTTACGGTTGTCATATATAAAAACACAATTCAAATATATACAGGCATGATAATGTTAGTATTTTGAATTTTTTTAAAAGGCTTTTACAGCTTGTACTTCTTGAGACTCCTGCTATACATCTTATAATATTTTTCTGGGCGACAAAAACATCTTTGCATGGGGAGGATGCTCCCCAGAAAGTAATACCATACCGAAGATTCGATTCGACTTGGGCATGATACAGCATAATTAGCTGTTTCTGGTCTAGAATGTGGCGAAGGTTTCTGAGAAGATAATTCATAGAGTTCAGTTTTGATATAATTGTTCCACAATGGATTTTCCAGCTGAGAAATTCATCCAAGTGAACACCCAAAAACTTCAGTGTAGAACACGGAGAAATTTCATCATCTCCAATTTTCAAGTTGAAACTGGCAACTTCTTTTTGTCTAGCATGAAATCTTATTAGGTGTGTTTTTTGATTATTTAAATATAGGGAATTTTCCTTAAACCAGGTGTTCAGATTTTGCAGGATTTGTAGATTATGATCCATTTTATCTGATATAACCAGTGATGTATCATCAGCATATAGTGTGAAATGAGCATCTGCAGAAATGGATTCGATATTATTCACATATACTAAAAAAAAGTATTGGGCCCAACACTGAACCCTGTGGGACACCAACATTAATCTCTACATAATTGGATGTATATAGCTTTTTCACATTGTTGTTAACATTGATGATACTGACATATTGCTTCCGCGTTGAGACTAATGTTTTCAGCCAATGCAGATCATTTCCTTGTATGCCAATATAATATTAAGGAGTTTTTCATACAGATTTTCGTGATCAACACAGCCGAATGCCTTACTGAGGTCACAAAAGACCCCAATAGGGCATTCGCCCCTGGTAATTGAATTCAAAACGTTCGAATATAAAGAATGAATCGCATCGGCCGGTTGACTTTGAATTCTGGAAACCATATTGGTTTTTAGATATGATGTTATTCTCATTCAAATAAACGTTCAGTCTGTTCAAATATGAATATTCAAAGATCTTAGAGAAGACAGATGGTACTGTGATTGGTCGGAAATTTGTCATGTTATTCGAATCGCCTTTTTTATGTATGGGAATGACTTTGCCAGTTTTAATGAAATTCGGGAATATTCCTGTACAGAATGAAATATTTATCGGATATGTTAAAGGTGAGATTATAGTGGCTAAATTTTTTTTTTTAATAAAAACCCTGGAACTTCATCAAATCCAGATGAGTAGGTGTTTTTTAGTTTTGACAGTAAGAGCTTGTATAATTCATCTTGGTTATAAGGTAGCATTGAAAACTTTTTACTGGCATATGTCACTCAGCTCTGGACAAGCACTGTCGCGAAATTTGGATAATCCCGTGCAATAGCCTTAGATATATCTAAAGCCTTCGACCGCATCTGGCACCAGGAATTATTGAGCAAATTATCTGCCTACGGTCTCCCAACCAAACTGCGCCAGTGGCTCATGAGCTTCATGCAAGATCGCTCCCTTCATGTGGCGGTTGACGGTGTTTCCTCCAATGTGATGACAACCAATGCCCACAGGGTTCCACCCTGTTTCTTTTACACATCAATGACCTCTTGAAGATCACCATGAACCCCATCTACAGACGATAGCACACTTGTCTCGACTTTCACATCCTATCAACCACTTTCGGTTAACGACACAAACAGTTTTAGGCGGAGCAGGTTGACTCCATCAATAGAAATCTTGAAGCCATCGTCGAATGGGGAACCAATAATCTTGTTCAATTCAACGCCCAAAAAACACAATGCACCACGTTTTCCGGAAACACCCTTGAATCAAGCCCCTCCAACACGATTTTGGGAGTCACGGTGTCCAATAACATGTCTTGGCATGACCATGTTGCTAACATCGCTAAATCAGCAAGCCACAGGCTGGGGAGAGCTAAAAAGTTCTTCACTCCTGACCAACAATGAGATTAAATCTGTGGACAATAAAGCAGAATCAAATCAAAAACTGTTGACGACATAAAAGGCTCAAATCTGACCTCTGCTGGAGTATTGCTCACACATGGGTTTCGGCACCAAAGCATTCACTTCGACTTCTAGATTCCATACAGAAAAGGACCATTTGGTTGATAGACAATCCAACAGTTGCAGACCTGACATTTTCTACAAATATTTTCACGGCAAATGCTCCAGAGAAATAAAATATCTTATACCACCACTGGCTAAATTCGACCGAAGAACTCGGCACGCTGATCGGTCTCACCCATTTAATATCAAGGTTGACTTAGCAAGGACCACTCTCCATCAACAATCATTCTATTACAGGGCTGCTACGGATTGGAACAAGCTCCGAAACCAGAGAGCTATAACCTACAGCTTTTCAAAAAGGGGATCCACAATCTCTCCTTTCTTTATTCCCGCCCCCTTCCAATGGTTGCAGTGCCGGCCGCCGCTGTTCACACTATAGGTCTACCCTTTTGCGTCCATTTCCAGTAAAAAAAAAACTGAAGTTATTGAAGATGTTCAAAAATAATTTATTTAGCATCTTGGTTACTATCAGGCAGCAAACAGTGCACAATTTGAACATTTAATTGCTCATTTAAATCATTGCTATTAAATTTAGAACTTTGAAATTGCAAAATTGTTTTTGTTCTTTTTTTTTAATGTTGATTTATTTATATTTCTTAACTCAAATTCAACAATTCTTTTCTTTCATTTACATATAATATTTTCCTTTATGTGCGCATACCTTCTTTATGTGCATTTTTAAATATTCCTACCATTGAGGTTTCTTGGGAAGATGACAAATAAATAAAAAATTATTGGATCATGGATCCCTTCTTGTATAAGATGTTTTCATTGAGAAAATTCTCGTAATTTCTCCCATTCTTTCTTTAGACTCGAAAACATGGCCTCGGCAAAATATAGAAAAGGGTGGAACAGCTGTGGAAAAGGACAATGATACAAGGACGGAACCTACAATGAATACTCAGATGATTTGGAAAAAACCGTTTCAGTGCGAATTCTGCTTGAAATCGTTCCTCAAGACAGTCAGAGAGAATTCCAAAACCATTCAATGAAATGTCAGTGAACCGAAGGAAATTACAACATGTTTCATGTGTAAAATCCATTTCATGAAGATTTGTTAAATCCAACAGAGTTTTCAAACATGAGATCATAAGGAAACATTCATAATTGTTAAATCTTTTCTCAGGTCACGACATGAGAGAATTCATACAGGAGAAAACCATTTCAATGCAAAATGTGTTAAAATCGTTCAATCAGAAGGGGCTAAGACATGAAGAACTCAACAGGAAACGTAAAATTTTGTTGAAATCTTTCTCCAAGGCATCTCGGAACAGAGAATTCATCAGGGAAAACCATTCATAATGTCAAATCGTTCAAAGAAATCTTATCATGAATATAGGAAACCATTCAATAAAATTTAAATCCTTGAAAGATAGTCTTATGAGACATGAGGGAATTCATTCAAGAGAGAAATAATTTCAATGCAAAATGAATTATAGGGAAGAAAACTCACCTTTAATCAAAATTAAGCAATAATCATCCTTCATCTCTCAACATTCATAAGCAAACTAATAACCTTATTATAGTGGGTATTCTTCGGCGCTTATCATTTTGATTTCATCTTCATGGACACTTGCAATCAAACCAAACAATATTGTTACGAAACTGTGGTTTCTTTTTTGAATCTCACGATTAATTTTAATGTCCGTTTTATTTCACTTTGAACACAACACAATATTGCACTAAAATAATCACAGTTCCAAATACGTGCTTTACAATGTACTGTCTCACTGATCACACAATTGACATCAATGAATAAACTGAGTGAATCACTTCCGTATGCATGACCTTATATTCCCTCATTCATGCTTCCAAATTATTCGAGCAATCCCTGGAATGATCTCGATAGTTCTTCCATGACGTCATTGGAAAACCCAACGGCCCAGCCGAGGAATGCAGGGAACAGTTGTAAACTGCACAGGGGCGGCTCTGCTTATTTTTCGTGATTTCCGTAACAATATGTTTGGTATTCTTAGTAATTATGGATAAGTTCATTATGTTCTCTCTACTTTAGGGAAGATTTATGGTAATGTTCTGAAAGTTTCATCAGATCCATCCATAAATTAGGCAATAAGAGCGATGTGAAAAAATACACTTGCCACCAAAATATCATATTAAAGGCATATGGATAATATTTTACTCAATTTACACTAGGTTTTCTTGAAGGAGTTTGATAGAGTCAATCATATAATTACAGTTCATAAATTGGAATCTTTTTATTTTGGAGCTGTTTGTTTTATTGGATTTGTAGTTTTCTTACCCTTCAAATTCAATGGATCAAGCTTTATAATTATATACAAATTACATATGTTCTGTAATCTAACCATAACCACTTAGAACAAACATGTTGAAACTGACCTAATGTTTCGTTTTGATTTATTTTCAGGCAAATTTAATTGCTCAGAACTCATCCACAATTATTTCATAAAAGTACAAATTCTTAAATACAATTTATAATTTCTTAAACATACTGGTATGCTCTTAGTACTTTCACCAAAAGTTATGTACAAAAGACCTTATAGGTTGAGGTATGGAGAGCCATAATGACCCCCCTTACAATGTACTGCTTTCACCAAAAGTTAGTAAAAACTTCTCATGTGGATGAATTAATCGTTGAGTTTTATCTTGTAGTTGGAAAGTTTAAAAACGCGCTTTTCTGCCAATATGGACTAAAAAATTTAAATGAAATTAGGGTTTCAAAAAATTAAAAAAACACGCTTATTGCAGCAATATATGAACTAAAAAGTTGAAAATAATAAGAATAAAAAAATTAACTTTAATGTAAAAAAAGCGTGGGGTGCTCTCTACTTACTTTTTATAATAACTCTACCTTCATCCTTTAGCTAGCGATAAAAAATTTAAGGCAACTGATATTTATGCTTTTTTTCATTATTTATCGGCCTGGTTGATTGTTATTTCAATAACATCATTGTTTCTGAAGGACTTGACGTACGGGTAATAAGTTCTCCATTCTGCCTTTTGTATAGAATCATCGAAATTGGGTTTTCGAAAAATGTTGAACACCTGGGACGTTAACATTATAACCAAGTGATTTGAGAAACAATATATTCTCAGGATTCAGTTGATTATAGCTGAAGCTCTTCTTGAAGATTGAAGAATCAAAGAACGATGAGTTACTTTTATTAATAGTCAAAACCATTATAACTTTGTTTTTCAGTTTCAACCAAATTATGATTTCTTCGTTTTGGAAATTAATTGGTTGATCGAGTACGTAGAGAGTGATATTGTTTATTTCGTCTCTGCGTGAAATCGGTAGATATATGAGATGGTGGGGTTTCATCAATAGCATATCCGGGATCAGCGTCGATAGCAAATTCGTATATCGTATGAGACGGTCAGTTGTTGTAGAAAGCCCCAGATGTAATGTTAGTATCTATGTGTAGTGTTCTTACTTTAATGATGTGTACAGGTAGATCAGACACGTGATGGACGTTTGGTCTTAGAATACTGGAAGAAAATCCCAAAATAGATGCTAAACTATTTTCTGATTTGAAATCAATAGCGTGTTTCGCACAAAATATTTCACTTTTCAGTGTATTATTATTCGGCTTTAAATAAAAAAACTCTTCTGGCTTCTCGTACGTTGGAGCAAGATGCTTTTGTATCAACTTTTCAATATCTTCAATTTCGTAAGCTCCAACAGGTGTATAAATACTTTTCTTTTTTGATTCATCAGCGTTTTTGTAATAGTAAAACTTTGTGCATTTTGCAATGTTTGGGATACTATTATATGAATGGAAACTCAGTAAAGCCAAACTCTATTCTGCATCCGGATCCAATTCGATCGGTGGTGTAATCAATAGAGAGCGTTGAAGAACGACTTATTAGTGTCAATATCATAGACATGACTGATTGATTTTGAAGATGAGTTGGGGTTAAATGAAACAACATTTTCAGGTTAGTTTATTGGAATCCAGAAGAAATGCTAAGCATAAATGTCCACAATTTGTTTGATTGTACGTCTGATAAATATTATTATTGTAAAATATTTTTACGTTACCCAAGTAACTAACTAGTTCCTCTGGAGGTCGGAGGTTTCCGAAACAATCAAAATAATCCACAGTCTTACCAACTTTATTGTAAGCTATCCAATGCGTGCCCGTATTGTTTTTAGAATCCAAATTCAAGATTGCACTTTCCTTGCGCCAAGTGGAACGTGGTAATTTATCTCGCATAAAGACTCCTCGGAAATTCGGTATTTTCAGTTGACGAGCATACTTCAATATTTCTACATCGTATAACGCTCTGTTGGGTAGCTTCAATGGGAGTTTTTTTGTTTTTTCAAGTACAGACCTGCTCCGTGTCTTTTCAAGAATAATTCGTATCCCTTCGGTGTTTTTCGAAGATACAAACCGGAACCCAAGTGTTCCATAGTTTTATTATGTCGTTTATCTTCCTCAAGCTTTTTTTTGCATTTTTAGCGTCTATTACAGTTTTTGCGATGGCGCTTGCTCCGCCTGCTAGCGAACCCAAAGCAGATAGTCCAGCAAAAATGGGTATGAGTGGTAAAATGCCTCCGGATTTGGACTCAAACGGAATTATTCTTGGTATTCGTACTTTCTTGCGTCCACCGGCTTGTTTCACAGCAATTTTCGCTGCTCTCAAAGCTGAGGCAGATGATTTTTCAATATCGTTATTTGATTTCCAACTCTTGATAATTTTTTTCAAAATGTTGCTTTGGTAAGATTTGGATCCCATCCCGAGCTTTCTTTTGGTTTTCATACCTGTTGTTACCAACCAAGCAGCGGCTTTTTCACCGAACTTCGTGTCTCTGGACTTAACCCTTTCCCAGGCTTTGTTTTCTAATACTTGGTCTGCTTTGTGTCGATCTTCTAAAGTTTTGTTCTGTGAATATGCAATGTCGTGTTCCTTACACGCTTCGTCTAAGGGATTAATACCTGAATCACCGCGTTTTAATCGCTTTTGTAATTTTGTGCCAGGACCACAAAATGAATTGCCCGGTAGATGTAATTCAAATGGTAGCTTATTGATAAGCGAATTAACAATACCTTCTCCGCGATAAGTCAGCATGGAGAATGATAAATACCACTGGAAGATGTTTGTATTTATAATGTATTATAACAAATCACAAGTCAAATCATGAAAGTCGTTCAACAGAAAAACACGTTACCAATTGAACATTTGGATTATTTAAATAATGATAGTACGGAATGTAGTAAACACGGTGAATTATTACCAAACTCTTTTCGAACCATTGTAAGCGGTCCGAGTGGTGCAGGAAAACAATGTGGTATTGTCTTTATTATTTCATCCTAATGGTGCCCGATTCGAGAACGTTTACGTTTATTCCAAGTCTTTGTATCAACCGAAATATCAACTACTCCGAGACATCCCGGAAAAAGTGAAAAGAGTGAGTTATTTGTCATTTGAAGACAATGAAGCGAAACTAAACTCTATTTTAATCTTTGATGACATATCTTGTGAGTCACAGCTGAAAATTCGAGAGTACTTTAGCATTTGCAGACGTCGTGATATTGATGTGACATACTTAAGTCAAACATTCAGTAAAGTACCCAAACAGCTTCTGAGAGAAATTGTAACATGATTATTCTTTTCAAACAGGATAAATAAATTTAAGCATGTTTACATGAGCATGTGTCTCCTGATATGATGTTTGATCAATTCAACCGCATGTGTGCCGAATGTTGGAAAAAAAAATTTGGAACCATAATAATTGTAAAGGATTTTGACTTTAATTGTGGTCGCTATCATCAAGGATTTGATAAATATATAAGTGTTTAAATGTTATGGCATTTTAACCATGAAACCGCATAGCAAAGAAGTTGATGTTAATCGAAAGAATGAAATCAAACAAATTGCAAGAGTTATCAGAAAAAAATATTTGGCATTGAAATTAGGTAAATCAGAAGAAAAAAAAAATTCTTCAAACTTATTTCCACACCATTGAAACAGTTGAAAAAAAAAAAAATATATCAAAAAGAAACCAGAGAGAAATAAAGGAAGAAATACCGAATCCTGAATATAATAATGCTGAAAATGATGAATTCGATCCTGAATATAACATGACTGATAATGCGTAAAATGCATTTGAAACCGAAGTTGACCTGTATAAATATCCTGAAATGGCTCGTTTGCATATACAAAATCATCTGAACAAACATGAGAAAATAGATAAAGTGTTCGGCCCGTATTACGATGCTAGTAGTTCAAAATGGATGTTGGGTAAAGAAATAATTGATTTCACGAATGGGTGTATCAAAGTTCTTGATCAGGCGTTCACAGCAACTCCTGGACTATATGAGTTAATATTTAATAAAAGTCCGCATAACTATGATGCGAAAGACCGTGATTCATATAAACAAATTTTAGAACTAACTAATGCTCATCGAGATTCCAGAGGATATTTGAAACATGGTGGTGGAAAAACAAAATATAATAAAGTAATCAGTCCTATGTTTTGAGGTAAGGGTATGACTGACGAACCAATGAAAATTTCCAAAACCAAACCCATAGAGTATATTTGTTTGGGATGAACCGAATGAACTATGTGAATGTTTAAAATTACTCATTGCTTCAAAAAATGCTGGCAACGGTTCTCATGATAATGAAATACTAGCCATTATCAATGAACTCAAAGAAGTTAACATCATCAGCTGACTATATTTTGCTGAAAAATATCATATAGCACATTTTCAACATGACTATCGACAAGTTTGGACGTAGTTCAAAGAAAAAACCAAAAATTCATCCTATAGTAACACCAGCTCTAGTCCATACTCCTGATGGTGATATTGATTTGGATAACGTGAAATTATGTAATGTTAAACAACCAACAGTTGTCAGCGATGCAGCAAACAAGGAATATGTTGATGAGGTTAAAACCAACTTTGTGAAAATTACACAAGGTATTCAATCACAACTCGAAACTCTTCTTGTAGAGATTAAAAATTGTAACAAACAATTAGCTGGTCAATCATTGACCATGAAGACAATTGGAGAAAATATGGTTACAATTCATACTAATTCACTTATACACAAGGCACATGCAGAAAACGTCCGTAAGGAAATTCGGAAAATTACAAAATATTTTGAAAAATGGACTGGTAAAGAGCAGCAGTTAGATTTATTATTACAAAAATTCAGTAATGATTTTAAAAAAATAGAAACGCAAATGAAGGATTCTCCAACACAGCCGACAGATTTCATAAATAAAAAATACGTTGATTCCGTAATAGGAGTTCTAACAAAAAACATTCAAAGTATTGACATCAAACTGGCTTTTTTAGACAATATGGAGCAAAAATCTTCTGAAGCTGATTTGGCGTATGAAAAAGTTGATGACTCTGAGACCTTACCAAAACAAAACATTGAAAAACTACAGTAGATAGTTTTCTGATAAATACCATAAAATAGTATATTCCCGATCAAGCAATGGTTTCCCATGAAAAGATACAGTTGGTTGAGGAATTACATAAACCAGCTAGAAAAAAATATCCTCGGCGTCGAACCATAATCAAAGGTTTGGATGACTTATGGCAAATGGACTTAGCGGAAATGTGATCATACTCACGTCAAAATCGGAACTTCAAGCTGATTTTCATTGTCATAGACTGTTTTCCCAAATACGTGTGGACAAAACCATTAAAAATGAAAACAGGCAAAGAAATAACTGAAACCTTTGCTGGTATTTTGGAACATTCGAAAAGATGTCCGAAAAATATACAAACAGATCAGGGGACGGAGTTCTACAATTCTAAATTCCAAAACTTGATGAAAAAGAAAAAATAAACCACTATAGTACATACACCATTCAAAAAGCTGCTATAGCGGAACGCGTAATAAGGACGTTAAAAGAAAGGTTATTCAAGTACTTCAGTTTAAACGGTAGTTATAAATGGATATATGTATTGCCTGAAATCACGAGGTCATATAATGGTACGAAACATGTTATGACAGGTTACAAACCATCTGAGATCAATAAATCTAACGAAAAACGGATTCTCACCACAATATAAAGTCATTTGAAAATAGCCGGACAACGGAAATTCAAAGCAGGTGATATCGTTCAAATTTCAAAAACAAAATATGCCTTCCAGAAGGGCTATACACCCAATTGGACTACAGAGTTATTTAAAATAATTAAAACCAATATTACGAATCCTGCTACCTATATGTTGGAATATATGTATGGTGATCCTATAAAAGGAGCATTTTACAATGAAGAATTACAAAAAACCGCAAATCCGGACATTTATTTCGTGGAAAAAAATTTGCGGGAAAAAAACCAGAATTTTTGTGAAGTGGTTGGGTCTGGATGGTAAACACAACTCTTGGATGAAAAATACTGATTTTGTATAGTGGAGGATTATAAAACATAGTTCCCAGTCTATTCAGCTCCAGTGTCAAGACAATATTTTAATGATGGCGGAATATTCGCCATTCAGTGATGACTTTGGTGACGATAGAAAATCGGAAATGTTCGAGGCAGCTGCCAAAACTGAACATCAATGTTTGTGATTGACCCGCTGTCATAGACATGCATTGTAATAATCGGGGATTGCAGTATTGCTTAGAGCAAGTCACGGTGCATCCCCACCACAACATCCTCCTATTCTACGCCGGTTAATGGCCGGATGGGAACGGATTTTCCGCTAGGAGAAATGTCTTGAATGCGCCGAGAGGAAGCGGTTCTTGCAGTGTTGCCGATCTGCGTGTAATTACACGATTTTCGGGTATTTTCCTGCTTTGCGTGTATTCTTGTGGGTATTTTAATTTTGCGGGTAAAATTCGGGTATTTCCTTCCATTTTCATCTCATGTGAATTATTTACTGTTTTGATGTTTTGTGGAAGTGAGGCCACTACCACGAAACTTAAAAGGTACTGCTACAGCTTTATAGATATATCATTTCATATTTTCAAAGTCTGTGTATATGTTTTAACTTTTGTGTGTTATGTTTCTATATGAGTGATAAATAAATATATATATATATATATATATATATATATATATATATATATATATAAATTTTGTTATGGAGAATTACTTGTTTTATTTATGTTTGAACAATAAATATTTTACTGCAATGTTTCTGTCCTATTTTAACATTTAATACCCTGAAGAATAACTCAATTTCTAATTTTAGTCTTCACACAGAAGATTTTTATAGTAATTGGCGCCGAACGAAAAGATTATCCGCCCAGCTCAATTGAAAGTTGCCTGAAAACGACTCTGTTACTATGTCATTGATAATGCATTTTGTTGGCCATTCATATTCTAGAATAACTGATATCGATGTTTTAGTATTGACAGGTATGCCAATAGTACCGATTAGTTCTTCCAGAATGAAAATAATGGCCAATAAAACGCAGGTCATCTCGATTGTTCCGACTGATCGTTCTTAAGTTTTTAACAACCTACCCGCCAGAGGCGTAAAGGAGAAAACCTTAGATCATATATGCTATGATATATGATCTAAGGAGAAAACGTATAACCGAAACGCTTCAAAATTGTAAGCGGGTAAAATGCGGGTATTTTGAAATTCCCGCGGGTAAAATCGGGTATTTTGGGTCAAAGTAGCGTGCACTTTGTTGATTTGTCATTGGCAACACTGGGTTCTTGTCACTTGTCACAATTTCACACTCTAACCTCTAACTAACCATCTTGGATTGGTTTTTAAAGATTTTTACCTTAAGGAATATTCTATAATGGCCTCACCTTCAGAGCACTATACATGTAATTTAGAATTTTCAGCAATAGATACTGAGAAAGATCAAACACAACAAATCGCTAGTGGTACTCACTTTGTTGACAATTATTTTTTTAAAAGAGAAATAAAGGAAGAGCCTATCGAATTCAAACTGTTTAGTGTGGTATCTGATGGTTGTGCGGAGAAGCGTGAGAATTTTCAATTATATGATCACAATTCAAGCGAATTCAATGTTATCCCGAGAAGCAGTATTGAAGAACCCAAAGAATCACCGTTTTCTCCAACTCGTGAGTATTGAATATCCCCAGATATGTACTCAGTTAAACACACTCGTCATAATCATTATTTAAAAATGAGTTGTTTTTTTACGTACTAAACAGTAGAGAAATATTAACTGGTTGAGGTTTTGTTGAAAAAAAATTAATAAAAAACCTTAAAGACAAGCTTTTATTCAAATGTGCTAAAAAGTAAAAAATAATTGCTTTGGATGTGTGACGTAGGTTATTCCGTGAGTTATAGATTCAAGAGCTTATCTCGAAGAGTTTTCAGTTCTAATGCAAAAGCAACAAGCTTTTGAATCTATAACCCACATAAAAGCTTGTCTTTCAAAAAGGTTCCCTAGCATTTTTAGCAGACGGAACGTAGCGGCCACAATTTTGGTAAACTTTGAGGTGTTTGACTACAACCACTGCCACGTAATATACACGGTTCTATCACGCGGCGGCTACCGAAATGGGGAACACTTTTTTGGTGGCTGCTACGTTCCGTTCTACGTTCCTGGATCTCAGATAGCCAAATTCCAACCATGTTGTGGTCACCTGGCAAAAACGTGGGTATGTAGTGTCTGACACTAGACACGTTAAACAACTGACTGTGTTTGTGTAAATAATATCTAGCTCGATCTCTGTTCAGCAACATATTTTTATGATAAATGTTCCTCATTCTTCCATTTTGCCTGATTCATTTCTAATACTCGATCAACTATAAAAATAAACATATAAACATACAAACGCGTAAGTAAGTATATTGAATTTGGATACTTCTGATCGGGATAACATTAAAATGATTGAAAGTTTCATGTGAAATATGGGTGTTGTAGCTCGATTGTGAGCACGCGCCATCTGAATACTCTTTATTTAAGGAAAACCTTATAATTTCTAAATAACTACTACGTTTGATGCAGTGCTGATGACAAATAAATATTTATTGAATATTTCGCTCATTTCTCTGGCTTTTGGAGAATATAACTTTAAAGTGTCAGAAAGTGTAAATATACCACTCTAAAGCTCCTGCCATCATAAAGTGCCCAATGGAACGGGCTATTATAATCTGCCACTTCAAAGTTGTAACCTCGAAATCGCGGGTACATGATCATTAATTAGGCAATCCATCGACCTGTCAACCTATGGCGGCTGTTGGCACACATTGTAATTCGTCATAAGCGACCATAGTGGTAAAAGTGTTTATTTTGTGATTTTCTGTGCGAATTTGAGTAGTTTTTTAATTTTGGATTATAATTCGTGCTTCTACTGAAGCAAAATTCCCCTTATTTGCATTGTAGTTAACTGTGGGTCCCGTCATGACAGTGATGGAATCGGGTTTCACTCAGTGTCTACAGTTTCAAATCATAAGTTTTTGACCAGTTAAAATGACTTATCGAGGAGGAGAAGAGCTCTATGGTTAGCTGCAATCAACCGAGATCTTACGGATTCGAAAATCAAGTATCAGAGAGGCTCCAGCAGACATACCCTGTGTGCACATTCGTGATATCCTTCATTTGGTCATGGATACCTATAACTTCAGACTTTTGTGATTTGATTTGTTCCTACGATTACTTGTATGATTTTGCCTACTTGTATATCTCTGAACTATTGTACATTAGGAGGTCCCATTTCAAATAAAGTTCATATATATATATATATATATATATATATATCTGGAGATTGTGGTTCTTGAATCCTGGTATATATATATATTTGGCGGAGCTTTCTTACGTTATTGGATTCTGGGTAGGATATATCTAATATTTCAAATCAATTATTGCAACGTTTCGTCCCTGATCGGGGACTTCTTCAGGCTTTATTCAGTTCTTACATGTTCACATAAAGAGCTCAGAAACAAAATGTCCCCAAAGCATAAACCAAAACAGAGAAAGGAAACTCTCATGTTGACGAATGCATTCAACGCTGTCAAGAACATGTAAGAACTGAATAAAGCCTGAAGAAGTCCCATCAGGGAAAACGTTGCAATAATTGATTGAAATATTAGAATGCATTCAACGCTGAAACTCCAAATGAATGTTCATATATATGTACCTACCTCCTCAAAAAACATTCTTATAGGTATTGTTATTGAATTACTGGAATACAAATTTTCTTTAGGATTCTGGTGACTCAATAAATGAAAATATTTAGAAAAATGTCTTTCAAGCTCAACCTTCGATCAAGTCTTGTGAAGGGTGTTGTATTTGATTACTCTCGTTTCGGACGTCCATCGTCTTAATGTATTTGAAAAGGTTTTCACGATGTTTTGAATGTGAATACTGTTGAAAAGGGAAATATTCTGAATTGAATATTGATAGAAAGATTTTTCTGTGAATTGAAAAATCCACGATTAAAATGAAGTTATTTTTTGTGAATGTCTAACAGAAAACAACTACTTCCCCGGCTAAAGCCACACTGGACATTGAACTACATCAACAAATCAGTGAATACTGTATTCAGACGATTGCAGATACAAACATTCGAAACATCGTGAAAACCTTCTCGAAAGCATTAAGACGATGGACGTCCGAAACGAGAGTAATCAAGTTACCATATCGTCTACAACCTTCAAAGGGTATTGTAATTTATTAACAGTAGAAATTGGATATATCGTGATATTTATCGAAATTGTACTATATACAGATATCAATATTGTGTCATTTTTTTATAATTGGTATTAAATTAAGAGTAATCAACTGAATCAGTGAAACAACAAATAAATAAACATTTATTTATATATATTCATTTGAGCAAGAGGCAAGTCGTCCAATAAATTTTTTGACTGGATGGTATTTGCCACTCAGCTTCCAAATCTGTGCGTGACATTGCCTCTAATGTAGCACCAATATGACCACCTACTTCACTGTTTCCGGCCATACAAGTATAGTGAGCAGTACAAATGCTTTCATCCTTTTCAATTATGTACCAAACATCTGAAGGTTTTTAATTTGCCTTTTGTGAATACTTGACCTGAAAAAAAGGTTTGTTGATTAGAAAGAAGTATTATGAAAGTTGAGAAGTAATTGATTTGTTGAAAATATAAACAGGATGTTCATAAAATCAGATGTGGAATCATCTGCGACTGAAAGATAAACCTCAGTCACTATCTTCCATCGTCAAGATAACCTCTTGTGGGGTATTCATGTTGAAAAGGGAAACATTCTCAATTGAATATTGATAGAAAGATTTTTCTGTGAATTGAAAAATCCACGATTAAAATGTTATTTTTTTAAATTTTCGATTTTTTCATATTTTTTTTCAGAGAATGATCTACGACATATTTTTGTTTTCTCAAGATTGTGTCAATGAACAATTAGATTTCGTTTGTCTAAATCTGTTCGAACATTTGTATAATTATTTTTTATGGAGACTGTTGGATTTGAAGGAAAATTTAGAATTTCTGCTTCTTCATTTTGTATGAAAAATAAAATTTGGAATGCGAGGAAACTCTTCCAGATGTGGAATTAGTTTATTTTGTTTCTCATTAAATTTTTCTACCGAAGCAATCTAAAGCCATACCGCAGTTTCACATTCAAGAATGAATCATGAAACAGTTGCTGATTGCTACTGAATGCCTCTGACATGGTTTCTTAGCCGTGAAACTGAGGTATGGCTTCAAATAATAATAATAATGTAATTATTGGACAACAAAATTAACAATTCAATTTGATAACCAATTACTTTATAATGTCCCAGGCGAGGTTCAGATACTCCCCCTCTGCTCTACCACCTAACCTGTGAAAAATTACTTATAATTTAATCAAAAACCCTAACAAAACCAGTACTTATATATAAATATAAAAAGAATATGAAAAATCATAATAGTATTTTTTAGGCACAATGGCAATGCAAAATGAAATTCATCATACAATTATATAAAGAATGAAATAAAGGATGATGGCAGTAGGAAAGTGGGAAAAAAGAGTAATAAAAATGGACAGAGGTGAGATAAGATACAGAGTTACAGAGACAGGAAATAGTAGATGGTATACATCAGGAGGTATTATCAGGAGTAATTAGTTGAATCAAAATGGTTGCGTGAAGGATCCATTGAGTATACATTTTTTTATTGACATGCGAACTGTAAGTCTGTTGGTATTGGCAAAGCTTAGCAAACTATTAAAGATTTTGGCAGCTGTATAAGGGAAGCTTCTTTCAAAGAGTGCAGTTTTATGAGATGGAATTGAAATATTATTTTTGGATGGAACATTAGCATTCGAAATTCCAACTTATCAAAAATATATATCGGCTGATTGGTCTTTATAACGTTATGTGTGAAGCAACTATAGTGATATTGGACAGTTTCTTCTAATACTATGAATTAACCTTGCACAGCTATTTTGCATACGCATATTGGGTTATACATTGATAAAAGACAACATAGGTAAAATTAAAATGGCTCGATACAAGTGTATCACATAAGAGTTTTAATATTTTCGTTCAAAATATGTCTGAAGCTGTATATTAGTTTCAAATTGATAAATGTTCTTTTCAAACAATTAGTTACATGACCATTAAATCTTAGATTATTATCAACAGCAGACCCAGATTACGCACTGATGCAACAAACTCTACAGGGCTGGTTCCCATATTAATATTCAGACTATCCCTAATACTTGCCCTTTTGGCTTTGTTGCCGAATAGAAGACCCTTGGTTTTGTTTGCATTGATTGTTAGACAGTGACCGACAGGCCGGCTATGTTTTCTAAATCCGAGTTAATTATTTCTGCAGCTTCGATCGTGGTGGTTTCCTTAAAAGAATAGTATATTTGTGTATCACGGCATAGTGACATGAACAGTTATTGAGAAAATCGGACATTTTACTAGGTATATAAAGTAAAGAGAGGCCCTAAGATGGACCCTTGCGGAACACCTCTACTGATATTTAGTGCATTAGACTGATTTTCTTCCACTCTTTCAATTTGTTTGCGATCATTAAGATAGTTATTCTAGAGCCAAACGGCTGTGTTACTAAAACCAAAATAGTGAAGTATTGCTGAGAGAAGTTTATGGTTGATTTTATCGAATGCTTAACAGTAGTCAAGTAAAATAAGTGCCGTTAGTTCATTTTTGTCCCATGCTTTCCGTGGAGTGGAAACCTCTATGAATTGTGTAAACTTCCCAATGTAAGTGAAACATTTGCTCGAGTTGAAAAACAAAATGTGATCCATTTGCAACCCAACGCATTTGTGATTTCCATATCTGAGAAACCTTTTTCTGTATTAAAATTTCATTTGTCACAGTAAATCGAATTATAGAAATAATTTTTCTAAAAAGTTTCTTAGTTTCAAATATGAGAATATTATATTTTTCTTTTTGCACTAATTGTTATTCATGTTCATGTGAATCACTGATTTGGAATAAGTTCGGATTTATAAAAAAATAGCTTTGATAAACTGTCCGCAGTCAGTTTCTCGCGTAATGAAAACTGGGTTTTTTCACTTTAACTGAGAATGGATATACTATACCAATTTTGAATAGAATCAGGGATCGTCGGCCATCTTTGAGCCGGCATTTTAATTTTATGAATTTTGACAAAAATTCATAATCTTAGACCACAAAAACCTCTACATACCAATTTTGAATCGGACCATAGACACAAATCTTGTCCGTCATCTTGGAGCCACCGGTTTTTTATCTCTAAAAATAAAAATTCCATAATGCATTGTCACGGGAACTATGAACACCTGCCGAATTTCACGTTATCGGACAACTAGAAGTAGGTCAAATTTAACTTGTAAGATTTGATTACACACATCGGGACAGGTGAAAGTAAGTAAAAGCTTGTAAAAAAAGAAGCAAATTACAATAATAAAATGTCGCAATTGTTACATTATTATTTTCAGCCTGCTGAAGAGAAGGTAAAAAATGATGACATTTTGTTGTTCAGCAGTTAGAATTATTATTAGTTTGCTAAGTTTCATTTCTATTTTTTTCAAGAGTACTACAATTAATGATTCAAATTGGTATGCCGGGTGACCTTGAGATGAGGTACGCTCCCCAATTTTTGTATGGTTTTGAAGATACAGGTTTCAAATTTGGTATGTTGCTATGGTACTTGAATATGTTTATTTTGACATCACAACTTGAAACTTTCCACTTCCCCAACTTTTATTTTTTATATAACACCCTTTATTTTGTTTTTTGATTGTCCGAAAGAGCTTTGAATTTGTGACTTGATTGTTTAAAAAAATTTGAAATCTGTTGGAAAATGGCGAAAATACAGTTGATTTTTCAATTGATTAAGTTTGGCCACGAAAATAAAATTCAAATCATCTCAACTGACGAACAGCATCAGAACTTACCAGAGGAAGCTTCGAGGTAAGATCCAATTGAAAATTAGGGACCCCATGAAATTACACCGCCCACCTTTTATTCTTACTCTGGGATTAAACAAAACTAATATCTAACCGAAAAAATAAAATAATGTGTGATGGTGCTATACCTAGGTATTAGGTAGTCACTCACTAAGAATAAGAATAATTAAAAAAAACATTACAAATACTGTCCAAAATCTTCCTCATTATGTTCTCTGAACAAAATTGCACGTTTTAATTTTTCCCCAGCTGAGCATGAGTAATATTAGCAATTGCTGCTCTTAGGCGATGTTCCAAATCCTCCCTTGCTGTAGGTGTACAAGAGTAAACCTGATTCTTTAGGTGACCCTATAAGAAAAAAAAATGTGTGTGGTTGGGTGACCTTGGATGCCATCCATCAATTTGGAAATATTTCATCAAGGAGGTCACTTCTCCGTAATTATGAGGAGGTGCACCATCTTTCTGTAGACATCGAGAGGTATATTCTCTATGAAATCTACTAGGTCGTTCTGTAAAAATTCCAAATAGCGAGGCTCATTCAACATACCATCGAATATTATTGACCCAATAATTCGAAATCCAATCAGGCACATCCATATGTTGAACCAAAGCGTTCCTGAAACTTCCCTTCTCTAATGAGCCTGAGGTTAAACTACTAAACATTCCATAATTCGTAAATCTCGATTCATCGGAAAATATAATGTTTCTCGTGATATTATGATTTCTTATGCGGTTCTCGAGTAGCCAATTGCATATGTACTCTTTTCTCTGATGACTATTTTCGTAAAGGCTCTAGTGTATCTGATATTTATAGGGCTTCAAACCATGTTTTTTTAGGAATTTTGAGCTGATTCTCGTCCAATTGGCAATTCTTTTCGATTTGCTGAAGTGAAATGGTGGGATCAGCATACACAACCGCCAAAACATTGGTTTCTGTCTCTTCACCAATAACAAACCTATCTTGATAATGAATGAGCATTGGCATCTGCTTCCATCCTGAACTGCCTTTTCAGATGTGCGAAATAGTTTGTACTTGGTTGGCATTGTCTGAGAAGGAATCGTTCTCTGTATAGAATGCAAGCCGCAGTTGCATTTTTTGTACACTCTCCATAAATTAGCAGTAAATATACTTGTTCATTTTTGCGCCATCTGAATGTTTTTCGGGGGCCATTCTCTAGTATTCAATATTTTTTCAACAGCATATACTTACTGCAAATTTGTTACATAATAACCACATTTACTTACATCCAATCAGTGAAAAAGAAAGTTGGGTAGCTATAAAATATAGTTTGAAAAAAACTAAAAAACACGCATATATGGCAATAAGGACTAAAAATTTGAAAGTAATAAGAATAAAGTCTTGACGAAAAAATGTTCTTTTATGTAAAAAAGCGTGAGCTGCCTGATATCAGTTATCTTAATATCATTATGGAAAGTGAGTAAAGAGCACCCCACGCTTTTTTTTTCCATAAAAGAAAATTTTTTGGTCCATGACTTTATTCTTGTTTTTAACTTTTTAGTCCTTATTGCTACAGAAAACTAAAAAAGACTACGGGAGAAAAACTCTTCGATTGATTCATCCACATGAGATGGAAGTTATTAATAACAAAATATTGGCGAATATGCTGAGAACCAGTGCATGCGCCATGTCTTTGAATTGTTAATTATGCTAAGAACGGCCTCGGTGCATTCACCATATTTTACTAGTAGCCACTGAAGAGTTCCACTATTCACCTCCTGGCTCCATCATCAGTTCAGCTCCAAATTATGGTATTCATGTCATACTACATATACTTACCAAGTTTCATTTCGATACGACAATTAGAAGTAGGTTGAAATTGACTTCCATGATTTGATTACATTGTTTGTTAGTTACAAGTGAAGTTAATAAAAGCGTGTTAAAAACTTAAAGATAAAATGATTACAGGTCCGAATAAGACTCCCTCTTTTTCAGTAAAATACTGCTGGGGTGCGCTTGTGAAACCATTAATAATTATCTTGAATTTATGCTTTACTTAAAAAGAATACCCTGTCGTAGCCTGGAAGATAGCTAAAGTGTATCCAGTATATAAGTATGGAAAAAGAAATATAGAAAACTACCGACCAATTTCAATTCTATGTTATTTCTCAAAGGTCTTTGAGATTGTTATTCGTTTATCCCTCGGTTTGTAGTCAACTGTCACAGTATCAGCATGGAATTTTCAGTAATCACTCAACGGTAATTAATCTAATTATCATAACAAAATTTTTAACTGAAAATCTCGGTACCAATAGTCAAGTAGATGTCATCTACCCAGACATCTGTGTAGAAAGGCCTTTGATCGCATTGATCATGAATTTCTGCTGAATAAATTGTCATATATTGGATTTGGTTGTGAGGCAAAACTTTTTTTAATCTTATCTTTCCAATCGACAACAATATGTGAGCTACAATGGTTTCAGGTGCGATGCATACTATGCTACATCAGGGGTTCTCCAAGGTCCAAACCTAGGACCACTGCTCTTCCTATTATTTATCTATGACTTGTGTGAGACTTTTCAATGTAGGAAACTTTGCTTTGCTGATGATTTGAAGATATTTTCAACCATCGATAGCGACAATGATTGTATAAAGCTACAGGAACAACTAAAGTTAGTTCAATCCTGGTGTATTCATAGAAGGTGAAAATCTGGAATGGGTTAAGGAATTTAAATACCTAGGTTTTATGATAGATGATAGATTGAGTTTTAAAAGTCACTGCGATTACATCTGTAAGAAAATATCAAAAAAGTTATTCTTTCTATCTAGAGTATCCCATAACATGTCTCTCTTTTCCAAAATAACCATCTATAGGATTATAATACAACCCCACTTTGACTATTGTGCTAGCTTACTGTACCTTCTGGACAAGAACTGTTTAATGACCTCACAAAAACTTCAAAATAGGGGTATGAGAATCATTCTGCAATGCAATAAATATGTTCCAATTGATCAGATGTTAAGAACTTTGAACTGGCATAACATAAACAAACGACTGTTTTTCATGACAATGGTGCTCATTTATAAAATAATAAAAAAGTTAGTTCCAAGTTATAAACAATACACGTGAACAATTTCCATATAGCTCGAACTCGAAATACAAGCTCAATGAAAACATTATTCTTCAAGGGCTTAAATGATTTCAATAACCTCTCAAATGAAGTGAAAAATTCACCGTCTTTAAACACATTCAAAACTCGTTTGAATGAATTCATTTCACCACTGTACGTGTGAAAAGATGAATCATGGAAGGCATGTGTATGAGTGTGTGTGCTATGCTACCCATGTATACTGAGTGTATATGAGTATAATATATATTAACTCAATCTCTGATGATTATGACACTATATGTGTATTTTTGTATATTTTTATTTTTCTATTTTTTCTTTATATTTTCTTTTGTTTAGCATTAATTATTTTTATTATTAATTACAAATATTACAAATGTATGTAAATTAGGATGTCTCCTATTTCAAATAAAGATTTATTTATTTATAATAACCTTCACCCGATGCAAGGAAATGTAAGGTCATAAGCTTCACTTGAAAAAATTTCATTTATCCACTTCCCCTACATAACTGAGCAATCCAACCTGGCCAGATGCGAATCTATAAAAGATTTAGGGGTTATCTTCGATTTGAAGTTAATTTTCAAGGATCAAATCTGTTTTAAGTCATCTTAAACAATGCAGAATTTTTTTGAATATTCGCGCACTGAAAACCTTATATTATTCATTAGAAATGAAAAATTTCTTATTTATCAAGACAGCTGACTAGAAGTACCTATTCAATAGGTGTATGTTGGTCGAATATCCATAAAAAAAACAACTACTTCCCTGGCTAGTGCCTCGACCGACGTTAAATGACATCCGGTGCAAAGTCCTACAAGGTACTTTGCAAAAGTTTGTTGCGAAGAGGATAAACATTAACCACCTCCTCAGGCTGACCACCTGTAGACTGGTTTCAGGGAATTTGGCCATCATCAGTTCAGGGTAGGCTAAGCATACAATGATTAATGTCTGCGTTACCTGACTGAAACAATTAATGTCCACCCATTTCATAGTAATTCACTGGGATCGAATTAGCAGAACGCCATCTGAACTCAACTACTGCAACTAAAACATTACCAACTTTGAATGTCATCCTGAATCCCAGGATAAAATAAATCCGCAACAAGAGACAGAAGTCTGTGACATATTTAATACCAGCTATAATTTCATTAAAAATGAAAAATGTCTTTCAGTTGCAGTAGTTGAGTTGAGATGGCGTTAGCTAATGGTGTGTTCCATTCTGCTAATTCGATCCAGGGAATTACTATGAAATGGATGGTCTGTCTGATCGTGGCGGGCTCCAATTTAAAAACATATACCGAATCTAAAATACACCCTCGGCTAGCTCTACAACCCTCGAATGCAATTGTATGAAATTGACTGTAACTCTCTTTCTAAGTGAACTCCAATAAGTTTGTGTGACCTTGCACAAATGATTCGGACAGTGACCTTGTAAAATGTCCTAGCTCCTAAACTATTGGCTATCTGCCTGAGCTAATATTACCTAAATAAGAATCTGGCCATCAAGTGTGCCCTCGAAACTTATGTGAGAAATCGTATATTAATATACCCTCAGCTCTTCGCCAGAAATCCTATCTAGGCGGGAATGCTTGGCATCCTACTACTCGATCGCGAAATCCTATCAGAAATCTGAAATAAGCATGTAAGACTACTAAGCTCAATTGCCAGGACCCTGCATCGTCCCTACATTCGAGAACGGACCTACGAGTCCCTAATTCCCTACGACACTTGAATATCTAAGTCGAAATATATCGCGCCTAACTCGCTGAGTGTGCCTAACCCCGTCACACAGCGCCCGCTCTTTCCGGAAAGTCAACGAGGTTGAATTTCTCCCAGCATGCGAGTAGGCATTCACGTGAATGCAAACTTGAGAAAATTCCAACCTTCTGCGACTAGAAACACCCCGAGCTCAGTGAAGCTGTCACGGCTAGTAGTTAGATTCACAGCGAGGGATAGGAAATGGGAGGGGAAACTGCTTCCTCGTTCCGATGGATAACTTTGAATTCTTTTGTAAACCAACTTGTTGTTGGCGGTTATTACAGAACGTAGAACGATGACACAATGCGCTTTTCCAGGCTTTAGACTCCAAAATTACTATATCGTACGAATTTCTTTAAGATATAGCGATTGTATTCTGCATTTATGTAGCGTAGCTAAAATTCCACGATGACTGAAGTTATCGACGACTGATGATTCTCCTGGCGACTTATCGAAGTTGCTTCTTCAATGATGATAATTATCTTCAACTCGTTCCGAAGACTACACAATACTACTTTGTCTTGCTGACTGAACACTGCACTGTACTAGCTGAACCGACTTGTTCAGCTGACCGAAGTATACTGGTGAACTAACTCGTTCCGAAGACCGGACTAGACTCGACTGAACCAACTTGTTCAGAAGACTGGAGTGTACTGACTACTGAACCAACTTGTTCAGAAGACTGGACTGGAATGAATATTTGGTTCCAAAACGCGCGCTTAAATAGCCGGCGCGTGGGAAACCCGACTTGTCCTAACTTGTCATTGGCTAGACGTAACCTCGCAATTCGGCCTGAATGACTACCGTAGACAGATTTCGGAGTTATTCGAAATCTTTTCGAAAAATTATTATTTGGAATTAGATGAAATTGGCCAAAATGCCGCATTTCATGACAGGTCATTAATAGTTTCAGTCAGGTAACGCAGACATTTATCATTGTCTGCTTGGCCTATCATGTACTGATGAGTGGCATGTACCCCAAAACCGGTCTACAGGTGGTCAGCCTGAGTGATTGTTTATCCATTTCACAACAAACATTTGCAAAGTACCTTGTAGGACTTTGCACTTTTATCCATCGTGCGTCGAGGGACTAGCCAGGAAAGTGGTTGTTTTTTTATGGATATTCGACCAACATACACCTATTGTATAGGTATTTGTAGTCAGCTGTCTTGATGGCTATTAAATATGTCAAAGACTTCTGTCTCTTTTTGCAGACTTATATTATTCATTCGTTCGTTCTAAATTAGAGTATGCATCTATAATTTGATACCCATATTACAGTATTCATATTAACCTTGTTGAAAGAGTGCAGCGCAAATTTCTCAAGGCTATCATTCGAAATCAATGAAGTTTATCCAGATAAAGGAATTGAATATAATTTGTTATGTGATGGGTTACAATTCTCTAGCCTTGAATCACGAAAAAAATGCACATCCATTGTTTTTTTGCCCAAACAATTTCACAACAAGGTCAACAATACTGAAATACATGAACAAATAAACTTCAATGTATCAACTTTTCATACAAGACATACAGATACTTTTCCGATTGCCAGGACCATGTTCCCAAACTTAGACTACTGATTTGTTTTCTTTTCTATATGTACTCAATTTCAACTTTTATTGTTTTGTAAATGGGTTAAACTGTTGGGCAATAAAGCTATTAATATTATTATTAATATGCAAAGCAAATTGTCATTTTGTAGATAAAAATCTCTAAATGTTTTTTTGTTTTGGGGTAAGTTGTTTACAATTTATATAATTTTATATACTGCCATAGAATAATGGAGGATTGGATTCGATGGTATAAGTTGTATTTTCCAATTCTGAAGTTGTAGAAGTGTTTCCATCTTAAGCAAAACACATTTAGTTGGTACGTTTTCTAGAACAACCTGTGTACTTCGGATATTTTTCAAATGCTTATGCTCCTTTATGGTCTGCACTCAAATAATATTTTTCTTAAGGTCATTCATATGGGAACCTTGAAAGAGGGTAGCATACTTGCAGGACTCTTACAGTTTTTATTGTTAGCTTCAATGATGGAAAATTGAAAAAATAATTTATAGTTTGAACTTGAATTTTAGATCTCTGGAAAAACACGGATTTTGGTGAATTGGCAAAACCCAAAGTCAACCATTTTAATAATAGATTGAAGAATGAAGATGAATATCATGAGTATAAGGATTTGTTGGCAAATAATGCTGAGACAGTCAATTCTGAGGATGATATTGATATCATATACGAAGATCTCAAATCTGAAATATTTGAGGAAAAACCCGGTTTATCAGTTGGAACAGAAATTGGACCAAATTTTTCCCATGAATTTTCAATAGGTAAGAGGGTATTTATTCAAGAGCAATATTTAAAATAAGTATTTTTGAATAACAATGAAAATCAAACAATTGATAGACTTGTTGAAGATCATATTCTCATACAAATAATTCACAATCATGTTTGCATCATATTTTTGTGTATATAATCCAAGATGCGCCCAATTTTGTATACAGCCTCTGTTTGTATACAACACAAATCAGACAGTACACACATATAGTACGAGATCGTTAAATGATACTCATCCCATACACAGACTTTCAATGTCAGAAAAAGGAGCTCACTATAGTTGCATCAAATTTTTCAATAAGCTTCCAAACAGCATGAAATCTATCACGAGTTTGAATGTTTTTAAAAAAGCATTCACAAATGTTAGTACAACTAGAACCCTTTGATGTGAAGGAATTTATGAATGCCACCTGGTAAAGAAAGAATTTCTGTCCAATGTTTGTAGATTTTTAGATATATATATATATATATATATATATATATATATATGCACGGACGCCTACTTCGTTCTGGGTACTGATACTGTGATCTATTGCTGTACTTACCTGTTTTCGAAATAAAGATGATATTATTATTATTATTAATCAGCACAAATATCTCTGACCACTTTTCTGGATACTTGAAGAATTATTACAACACGAAAGATAAAATAAAGCAAGTATTGAAACATTTATTTTCAAACAAGACAATTTGACACATTGATAAGTATACAAAGCATTTGATTGTAACTGTTGATACCTTGATAAATATATAAATCAGCCCAAGTTTTATTTGGGAGAACTGCAGACAACCGTTATTAGCAATACGGATTGCATGGTCATGATAGTTATTTTTTTATATCCATGGCGATTTGATATATATGTATATACAGGGTGTATTTTAACTTATTGCACACCCCCCGTGAATAACAGGTGTATTATGCCATTTTATAACAAATCTAACTGGTAAAAAAATCGAAAAAAATATTGACATTAATTTTTTTTTTTGTCAAATTTGTCCAAATTTTGGGAATTGCGACACAGCAAAGTTTTGGTAGGTAATGAATATTTTTTTATATTTCTTTTCTGGCTTATTAAGGACTTATCTTGAAAATTTCAAAAGACATTGTTTTATGGACTATCAACTGTTAGCGGTTGTGAAGAGGTAAGATTACTCCTTGTCTATATTAGACAGAGTCCGTCGAAATACCTAATTTTCGACTGACTCTGTTGTGCTCCCACTTGGCACCTTCTTTGCATCAAGAATACCATGTATGTATGCAAAAACCAACAAATTTAACCTTAACTTGATGATGAATTCAGAAATCCATATTAACCTTATATAATTCACTTGTCTTGGCCAGAATATCGATTTGTAGAGGTTTTTGAATTTGAAGTACCCGGCAACGATAACAGTTTTTAGTTTTCTTTTTCTTTAAATCCCCTTATTTTCACTAGTTTTCCTTTCCAAAAATGCTGCTACATCTTCCTCATTTACCTCTTGTAATATTTCATTTAAGTACATCCATATCCTCCGATTCGCTCTTTGAATTTTTCCTCTGGTTCTTCTGATAGTCTTACGAATTTTCTATAGGGTCTCGTATTTCTTCATGTCTGCTACTTCAATATTTCTTGTTTATATGCTGACTTTTTCATTCGTTCATCGTTTGCCAAATTCATTATTTCTTCATATTTTGCAGCTGACCGAGCCTTCAGTATGTGTTCATTAAATTAACCTCGAAGTTGCTGGTGTTATTTATCATTTTGTTTGGTAGTGACCTACGTTTGAGAATGTTTTGTCTCCTTATTCATATTTGCTTTGGTCTTACTTGTTTCGATATTATTAGAGATGACCTCTACATTTTTCTTTGCTAATGCAGGGATGGTGATATCTTCGCATTTTATTGCATGTATCTCTGTTTTAATGGTTTCTTATTCATGGGTGAGTACTTTTTGAATATGTTCTTGCGGTTGATTTTCTGATACAGTCGATGGTTTTATTTAATTGTCTGTATTGTTTCCTTAAGTTTATGTGCCTTTTGAAAGCATTCAGTGCAATAGAAGCAGAACCTTCTTGTTGATAGTGATATGTTAGATATATGTTCAGACAGATGATTAAAAATACTGGTCCCACATAATTAGATGCATTTTGAGTTATTTTGTATTTCCCAACTTGTGTATGAATTAAGTTTTTTTATGTGTATTCATGTTATGAATGTCTTTGTTCAGGCGCGGATCCAGGATTTCGTTCAGGGAGGGGGGGCTTTTTAGTGTGAAAACTTATCATTCAGAAAATGTGTTCTAAAAAACATATAAACCAATAGTGCAGTTGCTGTCGATAAATACGGTTGAATTTGAATAGTGCTCTGTCTTTATAAGGTAAATGTATAGTGAGTTCACTCATGCTCCCTGAAAATAGCTGAAAGACTTTTTTTACGTGTTTTTGCCCCCTGAACACGAATCCGAAAAACGTTTCGGAGTTACAGCACCTTCTTTCTCTAGAACGTAATTTTCAACTACCATTTTCTCGCTTAAAAATCACTGAAAATGCCTCCTTCACACAACAGCATAAACTACGAACACTAAATCACTCATATTCGGCAAAACTTGGTACAAAATACAGTGGGTTATATCGATAAAATCCTCCTTCTTCAACACGTACATCCTAACCTCCTAACCTCTCTCCGCATCATCAACAAGCAACAACCTAACCTCAATCTGAGCCAGAGGTTAGGATGTATGTGTTTAAGATTTTTTTGAAAGAACCTGCTGTATGTTGTGCCAAATTTTGCCGAAAATGAATGATTTAGTGTTTGTAGTTCATGCTGTTTGAAAGAAGGAGGCATTTTCAGTGATTTATGCGTGAGAAAACGGTGTTTGATAATTACGTTCTAGAAGAAAGAAGGTGCTGTGACTCCGAAACGGTATGAGACCGCCGCGTTTTTCTTCGGATTCGTGTTTAGGGGCAAAAACACGTAAGAAAAGTCTTTCAGTTATTTTCAGGGAGCATGAGAGGACTAACTATACATTCACCCTTAAGAAATATGAAATAAAAACGCATGGGTGTAGACTAAATAGCTAGATATATTAATATTATAATAGTTATACTTAACCTAAATATCAAACTCCAATTTCTTCTCACGGCCAGTCTTTGCAAATCTTGTAATAACTTTCTCGGTATCAATAGGCTTAGCCGTATCTGCTTATCTGGTAAACTGTTATTTATAAACCAATCCGCTCGAAATATTAATACATATCTTCTGTGCTTGGTAATGTTTTTTTTTCACTAAACTGTTTACAAAACCACGACACGTGTTTCACTAAACAATAGCTTTTTCAAGTGGAGATAGTACTAACTGAACAATCACAATGTATCATGTTAAATAGGCAGGTATATCAACAAAGGAGAATTATTCAAGTTGATATGGTCATTAAGCAAATATTGAGACATTTTGAATTTATTAATTTCTAAACTTTCTGGAAGGTCGAGTTTATAACTTTTCTTTTCTGTATGTAATATTTCTAAATCGTTAAAACAATGTTTTTCGGTCAAGAGGTGAGTAGCAAAAGTTGAATTTGTTTTTCCATCGACGAAACAGTTCCTATGTTCTGCTAACCGATTTTTAAATGTACTGCGTGTCGGTGTTTAGCCTTGGTAGCAGAAATAGGCCGACGTTAAATAAAGAAGGAAAAAAAAAAGAGCCACAAATTAATTTATATACTCCAGATTTATCGGATTTCTCAGTTATATCTTTATTGTTCTTAATGAATTTACTTAAATTATTATCTGTTTTATATGAGATATTGATGTTATTTTTACGCAAAAAAGAAGACATTTTTTCGGTAGCATGGCCTAAATATGTAATTACTTTGAAATTATGTTTTTCGTTTTGAGTAGGAAATACTTCTATTATAGCTTTTTTATAAAGCTTTCCTGAAAGAATATCATCCCTAAGGTTTGGACTATAACCGCTAACTTGTGTGGATATAATCTCATTTATACTTGGTCTCATTCCTAATAAATACCTAATGGATAATCCTTAATATCCTCAATATTCTTAATTAGATTCATATATCTGCTACTACCTTCCTTGACTATTTAACATGATTATATCGCGATTGTTGAGTTAGTAGTATCTCCTCTTGAAAAAAGCTATTGTATAGCGAAACACGTGTCGTGGTTTTGTAATCCCAGTTTAGTGAAGTGAGTGTCTTTTGTTTACTTTAAAAACCATTTGAGTCAAACCAAACCCTATATTAAACATCACTTTTATGTCGTATCTACAGAAATAAGCACCGATACTTGAAATGAAAATAGGCTATTGTATGCATTTAGTATAGACAATAGTATTCATACAATATTATTAATTGGAATTGAAAATTTTTATCTTTAAAGTAGTTAGAATATAACAGGTATTATTAAGGACATTAAACAAGTTTGACAACTATCAACTATCACAAAAATAAAGAATCACGAGACATTCTAGATTATAAATAGGTTAATGGGTTGGTGATGGACAACTCAGCTGGTTTCATACTGTGTTATTAGATATTTAGCGAGAGATGTTTTGAACTGTTGGATAGTGTTGCATTTTTTGATTTCATTTGGAAGCTTATTGTAGTCCAAGAGCCCTCTGTGAAATAAGGACTTCATAGTCCTTGCAAGGTTTGCTCGTGGTACGTATGGGTCATTACTACCTCTTGTAGGGTAGTTATGTATTTGATGCTGGTAGGTAATGAATTCATTGAAATAACTCGGTGCTCCTTCATGGAGTATTTTGAAAATGAATATCATTGAAAAGTAGAAGAGTCTATCTTTTACTGTTAGCCAATTCAGAACTTTGATCATTGATATAATAGGGGTATGTTTGTTGCATTTCAACAGTAATCGCATTCCTCTATTCTGCATTTTTTGAAGCATTGAAATACAATTTCCGTCTAGCAAAGAAATTAGGGTAGCACAGTAGTCAAAATGAGGTTGGATTATTGATCGGTATACGGTCATGTTTGATTGGAACGTAAGGTTTCTGCTAATTCTTGTGGAAAAGAACATTTTTTTGGAGATTTTATTACATATATACTGAAAGTGTTTTTTTAAATTCAAGGTGTTATCCACAAAAAAACCAAGATATTTGAAGTCCTCCACAATTTCAATGGTTTCATCATATATTCTAATATCAATTGAATTTAAATCAATAAGGTTCTAATTATGTGTAGTTGTTAGTATCATTGCTTTTGTTTTTGCTACATTTATACTGTTTTAATTCATCTGCAGTTTTCGCTGAGGAGGGCAGAATATGCCTAAGGATGTGATAAGGGCAAGACCAAGAAGGTTTTCTGTCATGGTTGATTTTGAATATATTTCAAGGCGCCGCACATAAGGCCAAATAACTAAATTACGATAATAAAAATGGTTATAAGTATTTTCTTCAAACTAATCACAAATATTTTGAAAACATTCTCTATAAACCAGTCCACCATGTATCATAAGAATTTCTTTTGTTAACGGAACACGATAGCCTGCATGTGCGCTAGAAGTTGGATTATCTTTTGCACGGCCAATACCAGTTAGTTCTGCCTGAATTATTGACAGAGTAACTACGCTCGTCCTATTTTCTTGAATTCAGAATCACAAGATTATCAACAAGGATATTAAAGCGTCAGGTTTGTACTTTAACCTGCAATTTTTGTTAACATAACAAACAGTTGTACATAGTATCGATATAATACTACCGTGTCACGATGAACGAGTAGACGTATTTAAAAACGCTTCTGAAATATTTGCCAGTTTCAGTGGTTATAGTTTGGTAAAAAATTGCAGTAATGGATATTCACATAAGAATAAAGTGATTAGATTGGAAAAATGAAAAAAAAAAGAAAAATCAGTGAAAAACTCTTTTTCAACTACTACGCATTGCCGCGGTGAGGTTAGAACGACTTTCATTACTACTACTACCACTTCGATTAAATCATGACTACTAGAAGAAGAATAGCATGGTTGAAAATAGTCATGATGAGCAGCTGATGGAAAAGGTATGCAATAAAGTAGTTTCACGATTCGAACAAATATTAGACAAGAAATTTGCGGAAATGGAAAAAAGATTATCAGAAATGACCATGGCAATTGAAACCAACAAACAAATGTTTATGGAAACGAAAAAAAGTGTTATTACCCTAGAGTTACAGCAGGATGATACTGAACAAATGAGGAAATATAATTTGCGCATCAATGGCCTAACTCAAAGGGAAGGTGAAGACATATTAGACACAGTTTTAAAGTTTGTGCGAGACAATCTCAATGTGAAATGTGTGGCAAGCGATATAGACGAAGTTTATAAATTGAATAATTTGAATCGGCCCAATGAAACAGTGATGGTTAAATTTGTATCAAATATTAAGAAATATGAAGTTCTAAAAGCCAAGAAAATGCTGAAGGAATTACAAATTGGAAATATAAGTTTGTTTGATGATCTAACCAACAAGAGGTATCAACTATTTCGGTTGGCTCAAAGAAAATATGGGAAAAAATCCGTATGGACCATGGACGGCAAAATATATAGGCAAACAGAAAAGAGCTAACTCTTGCTTTCTTTAGATGAGGTGCAGTGACGACTTCATCGACGTGGTACATCTGTTGAAATACAAGTAAGCAGGATTCAGTCTACAAACACCTGTTTTCCATGGATTTGATTATCTGTATAGTTTTTATGGGACGTTGTTCGAATACTCTTGAACATTTTTATCTGAACTCTTTATTGGGGAATTCAATTTTAATATTTTGCAAACATTCATAGGTTTCGTTTACTTTTTCATATACTCATATTACAGGGATAACTTTACTACTAAATTATGCTGATTACAATTAGGAATTATGTTGTTTTTTTTTCCACGGGAGCTTTGGTTTTTTTATGAGTAGTATCAATTTTCTGTGGTATTATGATAATATTACCGATAAACTTTAACACATGTTTTTTTTTACTTTCATGGAGTTGTTTTATATACTATACACTAATATTAATTAGGAGTGGTCACGCCCAGAAAACACGGTATTGAAATTAATTTCTTGTTTTTCTCAATTTACTTGATGATCAATGGAACTGAGAGTGTATTATCAAAACTGCATGGGACTTCGAACAAAAACATGTCTATTTTACAAACATTTGGTTGCAGAAAATTATGATACAATTGCATTAACCGAAACATGGTTAGACTCAGATGTATATGACGGAGAACTATTTGATAAAAGGTACAATGTATTTAGAAAAGATAGAGATCTAGGGGCTATAGGTAAGCAACGGGGAGGTGGTGTCTTAATTGCAATTTCAAATAAATATGAATCTTCAAGGATACATATGGACACATTTGAAGAGCATATTTGTCAAAATAAATGTTCTTGGTAACTCCTTCATAATAAATTCAACTTGTATACCTCCACAAGCCCCGACTCAGATATATAAAGATTACAGAGAGCTATTCAATACCAATATTTTGATACTGGGAGACTTTAATATCCCTTATGTTACCAGTAAAGCATTTCAGTTCAATAATTTGAACGAAACGACTGAAACTATGGCTGGGGTACTTGATCTATATAATTTAACATCATACAACGATATCCGCAATGAAGATAACAAAACATTAGATCTTATTTTGTCTAACTTTCCAGTTTTAGTAGAACTAGAGTTGAATCCCTTAGTAGCTGAAGATGCGAAACATCTAACTTTTTTGATTAATATCGAGATTAGTAACAACGATGGATACAGAGGCTCGAAAAATAATTCACAAAATAAGTAAAACTACAAAAAAGCCAACTTTTTACTATTATATGAGATGTTGAGAGATTGCGACTGGTCTGAACTTGGTCGCTTTAAGGATGTGAACATGGCGGTTAAATATTTTTATCAGAAATTACTTGGTATATTTGATATTTGTGTCCCAAAATTCAACTCACGATATGGGGTTAGTAAAACTTATCCACCTTGGTTCACTGTGGATATCATATCTGACCTAAGAATAAAAGAATATTACAGAAAGCGGAAAAACACTTCAGAATGGTTCATGATGAATTTAAAAAAAAAACGTGCGGAGTTAAAAATAAAAATATCTGAAGCTTATAATGAATATATCCTAAAAGTACAGAGTGATATACATATAAATAGTAATGCTCTTTGGAGTTACGTAGAAAAACAAAAACACAAGAATAGTAGAGATAATATATTCACAGTTAATGGTAGGATAGTTTCGGATAAAAAAATAATTCTGGAAGAATTCGCTGAATATTTTGGCTCAGTGTATGAAGACGTTTCAAATTATAATATCGACAACATAAATGCAAAGGCTGAAAACATGCCACAGTATCATCATGGTATTTTGAATTTTGATAGTTTGATCTATGAAGATCTAGAATTCGCTTTCAAAAAACTGAAGCTGAAGCATTCGCTGGGTCCTGATAATATTGCAGCATATATTTTCAAAGCATGCAAAGAACACCTGCTATATCATCGGTTAGTTATTTTCAATCTCTCATTGACAATGGGTGTTTTTCCCGAGGAATTCAAAAAGGCAAGGTTAACGCCTATTCACAAAAATGGCGACAAACAACATATTGGTAAGTATAGACCAATCGAAATTCTCAATTGTCCAGCAAACATTTTTGAATTCATCATATATGAGAAGATTTATTGGCATTTGAAAAATAATATTGTAGATGAACAGCACGGGTTCTGCCATAAAAGGTCAGTTGATACCAACATTCTAGTCTTTATGGATAATGCACAAAAAGCAATAGATGGTAAGTCCCAATTAGGTTGTGTTTACACAGACTTCGCCAAAGCATTTGATAAAGTTAATCACGAAGTACTTCTAACCAACTTAAACTTTATGGAATCAGTGACCATCTTATTGAACTTTTCATTTCATACTTGAGAAACAGAAAACAGTCAGTCAGTTATTGTGGTGAAGAATCTCATTTGTTTTTGGCAAGGTCTGGAGTACCACAAGGATCTAATTTAGGGCCGGTTCTTTTTCTAATCTTCATAAACGATCTCCCTTCAGTAGTTGAATCAAAATATCTACTATATGCCGATGACTACTTAATTCTCCAAAATGATCTTGACAAGATATATGAGTGGACTTCAAAAAATAAACTTCATCTTAATCTTAGAAAATGCAAAATTATTACTTATTCGAATATAAAAAATCCACTTAATTTCATATATTATCTACAGGGACACATCATGGCCAGAGAAAATATGGTCAAGGATTTGGGAGTACTATTCAAATCTGATTTGAAGTTTGATGCACATGTTGAATATATCTCAAAAAAGGCTAGGAAATTACTCAGATTCGTGAAAAGAGCAACTTCAGATTTTCATGATGTTCAGTGTATTAAAATTCTTTTTGAATCCTTAGTGCGCAGCAGGTTAGAATACGCATCAGTGATTTGGGATCCCACTAAAGATAACCACAAAATAAAGCTGGAGTTGATTAAGATTTTATAAAATTCCTGTATTATAAAGTACATGGAGTCAATCCACCTTTTTCAACTTATGAACCCATCCAAACTGAATTCCATATTGTTAAACTAGAAATGCGTCGAGAACAGCGTAACTTGATTGTTCCAAACAATTTAATCAACAACAGAATACAATGTACCTATTTGCTTGGGAAAATCTATTTTTCTATTCCGTTCTGAGGCCTGCGAGTAAGGCAAAATATTTTCAACTCCAATCATTGTGGAGTGTTGCGGCATATGTGTTCACTTCACAATGAATTTTTCAATAATACTCAGTATGATATGTTCTCAAATAATATATCAAAGTTTAAAAGGGAAGTTTTGAAAATAATATCTATTTAATGAAGACACCAACTTAATAAATGATTATCTGAGTCCACTACCTCTTTCATTTAAGAATTTACTCTTCTTATTTTTTAACGGCAAAAAACGAGTACGATTTCCCATTTCTGTGCTGATAATACACTCTCACCAAATTGTTCTTGGTTGTGTTATAATCTATGTAGGCATTTATAGACATATTATTTCTATATTATTCCAGGTAATACAAGATTTTGAGTTATGTATAGGAACATGTAATTAGGCTAATGTCTGTTTGATACTCAATAAATAAAAAAATAATATATGTTTTATAAGATACTATTTTTGTTTGAAAAATATATAGATATATTAACTTTAACTGGAGTTATACAAAAAGTTCCGAAAAGTACACCGACATTTTTTAATAGTTCAAAAAATATATCTTATGTCTAATATAAAAAAGTAAAACACAAGTCCCCTTGTTTCCCCTTTTGTTAAATCGAGAACTGTAATACTATCGAAGTTTATTATAAATGGGGCTTAGATGGCAGTGGTGGACACAGTATATATAAACAAAATTTCGCAAATAATTCACAATATGTGAATTCCAACATAAATTCATGTACGATTGTGCCACTGGAAAGGGGTAAATCTAATGGTAATAACAAAAAAATTAATATATTGAAAGAACACAACACCATCATAGAAGATATTGCTGTCCAATTGGATTCAAAATAAAAAAGAAAATGTCCAAAATGTAAAAGAAGAATAAAATGAAGTACAAACACAAATATTGCAATGGAGGCCCACAATGATCCTTCTTCGCATTAAAGAAATAAAATTTAAACATATTCTTATATGTACGAAGTTGGATGGAAAGACTGTCAACATTTTGATACTTTCAAGTTCGCAAGTTTGCAATGTTTGTAAGGTTACGATGCACTTAATGTCCTGGTCGAACTTATTAACAGATCATTCACAGAGGGACTCTTTCCGTATTTCCTCAAAACCTCGGTAGTGATCCCGATCCACAAAGGTGGCAATAAAGATGAACCGGCGAACTTCAGACCAATATCCCTTATCCCAACATTAGCTAAAATAATTGAAAAACTAGTAAAACGGAGAATCATGGAATTTGTAGACATCAACAATATACTGAGTGCACGTCAATATGGCTTCCAAAAAAACAAAAATACATCCGATGCCATATTTGCTCTCCTGCAGACAGTTTATAATGAAATCAACAACACGGAAACAACTGCAGCGGTTCTATGTGACTTCTCTAAGGCATTTGACTGTGTCAACCATGATATACTACTGCAAAAACTCTGCAGATACGGTTTTAGGGACAACAGTCATGCTTGGATAAGATCATATCTCACTGCAAGAAAGCAAATTGTAAGGACGTCTTCGGATTCGAATATCAGTGATGTGAAATATGGCGTACCCCAAGGCTCTGTTCTGGGTCCCGTCCTGTTTCTCCTATACATAAACGATCTGACTAACATCCCAATTACAGGAAAACTCACCATCTTTGTCGACGATACTACTTTAATATGCTATGACAAAGACAGGCTGCATACCAGAATGAGTGCAAATCTGATTAAAGTAAAAGATTGGTGCGATTCTAATTTCAAATTTTCTTTAGGAACAAACCTATCGAAAACAGCACCACATCGAAATTCCTAGGAGTCCATCTAGATAAAAATCAAAAATTTGATGAACACATCAGACATCTCAATAAAAAATTAGCACCTGGATGTTACGTGCTAAGAAATGTTGTGAAAGAGCTAGGTTTTCCCAACGCTAAGGCTGTGTACTACGCCTTGATAGATTCCCAACTGCGGTATGGTATAGCCTTGTGGGGAGGTTGCTGTAACACACTTATGCAGTCAGTATTTGTCTTACAGAAAAGAGCCATCAGATATCTTTGTAAGGCCAAGAGGCAAGATTCATATGAACCCCTCTTTCTTGATCATAAAATACTAACAGTCATTTCAATATATATAATGGAAACAGTGACCATAATCCACAAGAACAGAGCTAATTATGAAGTCACAAACACTGCATATTCAACCCGTCATGCGAATCAACTCAGGCTTCCAATACCCAATTCAACTTTGACACATAAGTCACTTATATATAATGGCATTAAGATGTTCAATAAACTCCCGCTAGAAATTAAAGCAATTACTTCTCTAAAACTTTTTAAGAAAAAACAAAAAGCATATTGAGTGATAAAGCCTACTATAATCTACAAGATTACTTTAATGACACACTGTGATATCCCAGTATATTAAGTATACCAATTTTTTAATTTTTTTATATTATCTGTTTAATCATATTATTTATGTTCTTTTATTGTATTATATTCATTTTATTAATGTTTTAAAACTTAACTATTTACAATAACTAATGTCTCTGTTATAATTTTAAAATAAGTATACAAAATTTGGAAATTGACTGATTATCCATAATCTCACTGTATGACATTGTGTGTTGAATTCTTTGTTTTTTTTTTATAGTTTTTAGATCCGTAGGGAGATAGTTATACAATGTAGGTCCGAAAAAAAAGATGAATCTTTGCGTGTGGCTCTTTCGGTAAAATGGAGTTCTTATATTTAAATTATCAGAGAATCTTGTTGTTTTCGAGAAGCTTGTGGTATATTTTATTAAGTTGGAAAACATCCAAATTAGACCTTGATAGCAATATTGAGCCCTAATATTTAGGACTTTGGTTTCTTGAAATAGTATTTGAGTAGGGAACCTTTTATCTTTTCTGTGTATTATTTTTAATAATGAATTCTGCATGACTTGTAGAGGGTGCAACGTCGTGTTGTATGTTCCCCCCCACACTATAATACAGTAGCGTATTACGCTTTCATCCAGAGAAGTGAATACGAGGGATAGGTTTTTCCGTGAGAGAATATCTCTAAGCATATAAAATTTGTACGAGTCTTTTCATGACATGTGTAATGTGTTCATCCCATCGTATATGTTGGTCAATAGTAACTCCCAAATATTTAATCGAGGAATTTCTTTCTATTGTTGCGCAGTTACATGTGTATCTATCATTGCAGAGTGGTGTGTGTATTTTTAAGGTATCATTTGGAGGTGTGTCTCTGGTATTCAGAGAGAATGTCATGAATTTAGTTTTGTTTATGTTCAAACTTAGTAGGTTATGATTCAACCAGGTGAGAATTTTTCTAAGATCGTTTTTTGCAGTTATGTAGCCGTCATTCCAGGTTTCATCTCTGAATATCAGCGCGGTGTCATCCGCATAACATATAATATGTCCACGAAATCAGCCTAATACCTAATACCGTGCCCTGAGGCACACCCACTGATATATGTGCTGTGTTACTGAGTTGTTCCCCTGTCTTAACTTTTTGTGTCCTCTGTGACAGATAATTTCTCATCAATTCCAGACTGATCCCTTTTATTCCATACTCAGAAAGTTTGTTCAACAAGACGTCATGTGACACGGTGTCAAACGCCTTAGCCAAATCAAGGAAAACGGCCAAGCATTTGGACGAATTATCCAAAACCTCTGTTGTGTGTTCTACGAAGTCTAAGACAGTCTTTTCTGTATTCGTATTTTGAATGAATCCAAAGTGCCTGTCGGTTATAACCCGATGTTTATTTAGAAATTCAAGTATTCTTTTCTTGACAGATTCTTCAAAAATTTTTGCGAAATTATCTATCACAGATATAGGTCTGTAATTTTTCATTTCATGTCTATTCCCTGCTTTGTAAACTGGGACAACTCTCGACTCTTTCCATTGGTTGGGTAAGTTACCGTTTGTATAGCATAGATTTATCAGATGTTTAATCGGCTTCAGGATATATGTGTGTGTTCTTAATAAGTTTAGTATCTATTCCATCTGGCCCTGGTGCACAATTGTTTTTTAATTTAGCTATATGTTGGATTATCTCATTCTCATCAATGGAAAAGCTAAGGCGCAATTGAGGGTTTCATTAGAAAATTGTCGGGGAGATCACATTTATCAATTTTACTTGTCATGTCAAGGCCAATTTTTGTGAAGTAGTTATTAAAATGATCACTTTTTGTTTTATTTTCAGTTATGGGGTGCCCATTTTCTCCAGTAATAGTGGTGTTTTGTATTTGATTTTTATTTGAGTTAGTGTTGGATATTTCGTTTATAATTTTCCATGTTTGTTTACAATCTCCGTTTATTTCATCTAGTTTATTTTTATAATATTGGTTTTTTGTCGTTCTAATCAATTTATTTACTTTATTTCGGTAATTTTTGTACTTTTGCTCAAGTTCATGAGAATAATTTTCAATTAGTTTCTTTTTTAGGTAGTCCCTTGTTTTTATTGAGTTGATTAGTCCTTCAGTTATCCAAGGTTTTAATTTTAGTTTTTTATTATTTTTCACTAATTTAATTTCAGTTGCTTCCTTGGCATGCTTTATTTATACTATCATTGATTTTGTTATTACACAATAATCTTATCACAGATTTAATATATAGTTGTTGTATTTGGAAGACATTGGCCTCATTAAATAGGTCTACAAATGGAAACCTTTTTGATTTAAATAAACATATTTTCAATAGTGCTTTTTGAGTTACTACCAATGGTAGTAAGAGGTTTTTGAAAGTAGCTCCCCATATGCAAATTCCATCATTTAGAACCGATTCTGCCAATGCATAATAGATATTTATTAAAGATTTTTTTTGACATAAAATTTCGCATTATGTAGAATTTGTGTAGTAATTTACTCAGTTTAATATTAACGTAGTTAATGTGTGTATCCCATTTTAAAATATTATCAAAATTTACACCCAAGTGTTTTATGTTATTAACTGAACCAATTTTTATATTACAGTTACATTGATTGTAATTATCACAATCATATTCATGAATAACAATAGAATCAATATGTGGTAGACCAGATTTTCTCATAGAATAGCATACAAATTTTGTTTGATCAGTGTTAACTGTAAGTAAGCTACAATCTAACAAATGTTTACAGTAGAAATAAGTTTTTCGGCTTTTTCAATTGCATCTTTCCAAGTATCAGCTTGAATAATAATACATGTATCATCCGCAAAGCATACCAGACAATCTCCAGTAACAACTGAAAAAATGTCATTCACATATACGGAAAATAATAATGGCCCAAGGACAGTACCCTGTGGCACACCACATTCCACCAGACACGGTGGACTCAGAGTATCTTCCATTTTAACTTGTTGATCACGTTTATCTAGGTAAGATGAGATTAGTTTATTTGACAATTCAGAGATGCCTCAGTTATCCATCCGTTCCAGTAGAATGTGGTATGGCACAGTGTCGAAACCCTTTGCCAGGTCGAGAAAAATGGTCATGCATTTTTTGTTTGAATTAAAGCTGGAGACTATCTGACTGCTAACCTTTATGAGGGCATCCTCAGTACTACATGACTCTCTAAAACCAAATTGATTACATGAAAGAAGTTTATTTTTGTTTATGTAGTTAGTTAGACGAAGTTTAATGAATTCCTCAACAACTTTACTGACACTACTAGTCACAGCAATTGGTCTGTAATTTTGTAACCTATCCTTGGGACCATTCTTATGTAGCGGTACTATTATTGTATTCTTAAGTAAGTTAGGAAAGATCCCTGTAGAAAAAATCAAATTTAAGTAAAGGCTGAATAAGGTATTTATGATATTGTTTTATTATCATATTTGAAATGTTATCCAGGGCGCAAGAGTTATTATTTTTGAGTGAACCTATAATAATTATCAATTCATTTTCATTAATATTGTCTAAAATAAGTTTTTGGTCTACCCTATTTAAATTAAGTGTAACATTTTTTGGGGTTTTTATTTTTGACGCTAATTTCTTTCCAACAGAGCTAAAATATTTGTTAAATTTTTGGGCGATATCTTTTTCATGTAAGTAATCTTTATTATCTTCGCCAATAATCCTAGGATTTTTTTTTGATACATCAAGAGGATGGACTGCTGATAATTTTTTTAGCTTGTCACATTCTCTAATAGATGCCAGTAATCCTTTTGTTACCCAAGGTTTTATAATTCTATTTTTGCATTTTATATATTTTTTACTAGTGCAATAGTCAATATGTTCAGATACATTATTTATAAAGTTATTAGCACAAACATTCGGATGTGATTCTACGATCACATCTGTCCATTTTCTCAGGCTGAGACAAATTCCTAATTTTTGTTCATCTAGTTTTTTTGTAAATTTTTTTGATTTTATTTTTTTGTTTATTGTTATATTCAGAAGAATGGAATGATTATCGGAGTATCCACACCTTAAAATTATACCCTCAGATTTAAAATTAGATTTAACAAAAAAGTGATCAATACAGGAGCGACTACCACCAACTTCCCTGGTAGCCCTATTGATTTTAGTAACATATCCATTTGAGATTAATGAACTTAAATAATTATTAGTAACAAAAGACTGTTTCATGAGATCAATATTTGTATCACCGCAAAAAATTTCTATCTCATTTGATGAAACCATATTGTGTAAATATACATTTATACTATCAGTAAACAATTCTTGGCTTATACTATGACATCTGTATATACCACTAATGCCTATTTTTATATCATTTTTAATTAAGAACATTCTTACAACTTTTGCACTATTAATTGAAACAACCTCTGAATTGATAAGCAGGTTACTTTTGATATAAAAGATAAATCCATCACCCTTATTTAATACACTTTCATTATAACACAATGTATATCCAGGAAGCTTCAGGTTGTTTAATTTGCATACCACATTATTAGTTTCTGAGTGTGCGATAATATCGAACTCTTTATTAAGTGAAGATAGATATGAGGTCATGTTCACAAAATTACAGCAAATGCTTCGAACATTGAGGTGAATAACGTTGAGATCATTTTCAGGGTTATTGAATAAGTTTGTTTCTTCAATTGAGTCATAGGTTTTTGCTTTATATTCTGGGAGATCGTCGAAAAGAGTGTTGAAAGCCATTTTTACAATGTTAAATTACTAATTTTTAAACATAAAGATAGGAATTACTTTGTTGCTAGCAATAGCTCTCGGCAGTGATATATACTATTTATTTAGATTGCATTCTCACATTCCTTGATACGGGCATAAACTATACCATTTCTACTCCAAACAAATTTGTAGCCAACTTTTTTAAGGTTATTAGCCTCGTGTAAAATGTTCAAAGTTAAAAAGGTAAGTTGCTCGTTAACATATATTTTATCAACTCCATTTTTACTGGAGTACTATAATGAATCCGCAGGATAATCCAAAGTATTAAAAAGTTTTTTATTCTCACTTTTGTTTGTTTCTTACAGAGAACCAACTGTCTGCAACGAAGTTTTTGTGGCTGTTTATTTATTTTATCCTTATCTGTTTTTTGTTGTTGAACACCTGTTCCTTAGGATTGTGGAAATGCTACTCTTTATGGTTAATGCAGCTAATCAAATGTAATGATTGCACTTTCCAGAGCTAGATGATGTAGTTACTCATAATGCACCTGTGTAGGGCACTGGAAACTGCTTCCACTGATATGAAACCCTGTTTTTAATTGATTTTCTGATGCAGCTGATGGTTTTCTTTAATTGACTGTATTGTTTCCTTTAGTTTATGTGCCTTTGGAAAGCATTCAGTGCAATAGAAGCAGAACCTTCTTGTTGATAGTGCCATACATTTTTCATTAGTAGGGCATATTGTTGCAGAGGCTGATGGTCTCATTTGATATGTCTTTTGTACAGCTTTTACACAAGAACATGTTACTTTCCAGGAATTTAAAGTCAGGCTACCTGAAATTAAATTTTCTGTTTGGTCATTTTGCCACTTTTGTGGCCAATAATTTGATTTGCCAAATACGCCGATAACCGTCCTTTTGTTAATTGGTACGCATTATTCATTGTCGTTTTAATGGTATAATTTTGCATGTTCGATAATTATGGGAGTGGCTATTGCACCGGGAGTTGGGTCAGAAGATAATTCATACAAGCAAAAAACTATTTCAGTGCTAAAAAAAAATAGAATTCATACAGAAGAAAATCCTTCCATTGCAAAATTTTGTTTTTTTCTTGAAGGTGAGTCTTATGAATATGAGAATAGAATAGTCCTTAAGACAATAATAACATTTTGTCGGAAATGTCAAAATTTCTAAAATTACATGTAGGTACTTCTTCAACACAAAATGAGAAACAGTACAACAACAACAAAAGAAGAGAAATGTATTTCCCTGTACTGGACAATTCAGGATAGGATGAAAACAATACAAAATATCATTATACTGGGCAATTTAAGTCGTGCACGGTATAAAAACTATTTTGCACCAAAAATGTTTTAAGGCACGTTTTGCACATTCTAAGGGTCAAACTCGATTTTATATGTTGAGACTTATTATTAAAAATGCGTGGACCCACATAATTCGGTGCATTTTGGGTTATTTTGTATTCCTCAACTTGTGTATGAGTTTTTAAGTTGAACTTTGAATTACGTTATGTTGCAATAAATATAATACACAATTTCAAATATGTATAGACTAGAGTTTCCCCACAAGGGATGTTAAAAATGCACCTTAAAATCGCCTATTGTACAATAAATACATCTTTTGACTTGGTAGAGATGCCCCACTAGCAGATTCCATATCGAAGATGCAATTCAATTTGTGCGTAATAGATATTTACAAGCCGGTCAACCTCTAGTTTTATTTTTTTTTAACTTATAATTAAAGGAGATTAACCTTGAAATTAGATTCTCATAGTGTGGCACCCAGTTGAAATGTTTGTCAAAGTACATTCCAAGAAATGTAACTGTGTTTGAATCGGAGAGGACTGTATTGTTGAAATCTAGTTGTAATTCAACTGATAAAAATGAATTACCTGGGTTTTCTTGGCATCAAAATATAGATCGTGGTTAATAAAAACCTTACAAGCGGAGTCCAGTAGTTTTTCAGTTTCTTGCTTTAATAATAATGTTTTTGTCAATTAATTTAGAATGGATATATCATACATACACAACGAAATCAGAGTGGAGTATACTAACTTCAAATCTGTTAATGTATAATAGGAAAGGAATAGGTCCCAATATGGATCCCTCGGAAACCCCCATACATACAGATTCTAATTCTCATGTCACAAGTGATACAGAATTATTGTGATCAGAATTAAAAGCAACACATTGGCTACGATTTTCAAGAAAACATTCCAACCAGTTATGGGGCTTCCCTCTGAAACCGTATGATTCCAAAATATCTAACAATTTTATATGATTAACACAATCAAACACTTTGCTTAGGTTGCATAAAACTGCAGCCGGTTCATAAAAAAGCAATTAAGCCGATTGAATGGATTTACCACCATGTTGTGAGGAATTCAGAATATTATGTTTGTTAATAAAACATAACATTCGTTCTAAAAAAGAGCTCAAACATTTTCGACAAGCTTTGTGGTATAGTGACAGGTCCAATTTCAACTTTGAGGGAAATACCCCGTATTCAAATGACATGTTTACCAAGATAAGTTATTGGTTTGATAATTATACGTAGAACTTTTTCAATAACGAATGGTTTGGATTTTCTATTTTTGAGTTTTGATATTTGGAGACGCAAAATTGCGTAAATATTTGATTGTCCAGACAGACGGGAGACACATTTTTCCGAATGCTGTGAAATACCATTAGGGACGGGTACCGCATGTATGCGGCAATATAGTTTATATATATATATATATATATTTTGTTTTTTGTTGAGTTCGAATGGTTTATTCTGTTATATGAAATAAATGTTGTTCCTTTCTTTGTTGAAACATTTGTTGAGTAATTTCCAATCCATAATTCCGCATTCATACAGATCAAAATAGAGAAAAATATAGTTGTTGAGACGGGAGACTCTACCATGCGCATAGTGGGACGGGATGCGCATAGTGCTGGATGGGAGACGCACCATTGCACAAGCCCTGAAAAGCTTTTTCTGAGAAGCCAGTTCACCTTACGTGCACCCCCATCTCGAAAAAGTTAAAAAGTTGTATTTTGCTGAAAGGCTGTAAAAACATAGGGTGAGGGTTAAAATCATTCAAGGGTACTACACATTCGCTATCAGATGTTTTAATATGTGATAGAAGCAGTTTTGAACTTTCTAGAAAATAAGAGTTGAAATTATTTAGATAGCGTGAGGTTCTCAATTAACTCACCCCCTCCAGTAATAGCAAGTTTGAGTCTTTGTTTCGTTTATTAGTTATCTCAGGTACAATATTCCATAAGGCTTTAAGTTAATGTTAAATCCATTAAGACGATGGACGTCCGAAACGAGAGTAATCAAGTTACCACATCGTCTACAACCTTCAAACAAGCTTTAATGTTATTTTCGGCATTTACTATTTTATTCAGATAGTATATTGTCTTGGTGTTCTTAATTAAATTCCCATGATCTTTTTTTGCTTTATTGTAAACTTGTGTTAGAGAAATGTCAACTTTTTTCAAATTGAACAGTGTTTTCAATAATGCACTATATTCTTTGATGGCTGTATTTATCCATACTTTGTCATTTTGTTCAACATAATACTTTTGTTTAGAAAAGCATAGGTCAAAATTATAACGTAAAATATATCAAATGCTTCTTAAAACATTTTAGCTGATAGATCCCAGTCCAATTTACTTTCTCTAATATTTATTGAAAATCGATCATGTTTGGTTCGAAAATATTTTAGTTTGTTGAAAATATGAACAGGATGTTCCTAAAATCAGATGTGGAATCACCTGCGACTCAAAGATAAACTCTAGTCACTATCTTCCTTCGTTCAAGATAACCTCTTGTGGGGTATTCATGTTGAAAAGGGAAACATTCTCAATTGGATATTGAATAGAAATATTTTTCTATGAATTGAAAAATCCACGATAAAAATGAAGTTATTCTTGTGAATATCTAACAGAAAACAACTACTTCCCAGGCTAAAGCCACGCTGGACATTGAACCACATCTATCAGATTTTTTTATAATCCATCCCTAAAGGATTGAAATACGGGTGAGAAGTGGGGGGTGAAAGTTGGAAGTACCTTTAGTTTTGAATAGAGTCATGGAAATTGGTATTTAGGTTTACATTTTTAGATAAAAAAATACGTATTTCAGGGTTTTTGGAAATTCAACCCTAAAGAGGTTAAAAGAGGGGTTGAAAGGTTGTATAAGAGTATCGTAAGTTTTTAATAAAAATTGGTATTTGGGGTCTTTGTTACAAATAAAGAAATACGTGTTTCAGTGTTTTTGGAAATTTAACCCTAAAGGGGTTAAATGGGGATTGGAAATTTGTTTGGGTGTCCCGTTAGTTTTCAAGTTGTGGTCGTAAACATTGGTTTCCGAGGCCTTTCTTACAAATTATGTAATACATGTTTCAGTGTTTTTAGAAATTAAACCCACAGAGGTGAATTGGGGGAGGGGGTAAAAATTTGTATGGGGGTTTTCTTTTGGTTTTTAAGTTAGGGTCGTAAAAATTGATATTTGAGGTCTTCATTACAAATGAAGAGAAAAGTGTTTCAGTATATTCAGAAATCAAACCCCCAAAAGGGTGAAATGGGGGTTGAAAGTTTGTATGGAGGTTCCGTTAGTTTTCAAGGTAGGGTCATAAAAATTGGCATTTGATGTCTTTATTACACAAAGAAATAAGCATTTCAGTGTATTTAGAAATTCAACCCCTAAAATGGTGAAAGGGGGAGGTGAAATTTATACGGAAGGTTCCCTTAGTTTCCAAGTTAGGGTCATGAAAATTGGTGTTTGCTCTCGGTTACAAATAAATAAATCGTGATGAACCTCATTTGAAAATTCCGTCCCTAAGGGGGTGAAAAAGGGTTAGTGAATTTGTAATACTTGTCATAAAGCATTACTTCTGCTGTCAAAACAAGTGTGCCACCCAAACGAGCTAACGGGATACCGGAATAACAGTATAATGGGATAACGGAATACTGGGAAAGAGGATAACGGTAAGCGTACAAAGCCACAGGCATAAGCTAGATGGAACTACACAAAGAAAATCATAGGAAAAAATACAAATTCTAGGGGGACCGAGTCGCTCGCGGTTATCAGCTAGTTATGTATATGAAGATTTTTGATTGTATCTTGCCGGTGCTGGAAATTTCTTCCATTGCATCGAAAAAGTCCGACTCTAGCAGATTGCAATGTTGACACTTAAAATCACTTATATCAGCGTTTTCTTCCAAGTTTGCTCATTTATAGTGTAAAACTATTTGACACGTTAAACATTTAACACCTTTCACGAATTTTCGATTACATTTTAAACACTCTGCTGTTGACTGTTTTGCACGAGCTCAATGATAACGTTCGTAACCCCAGCCATCTGGTGATGGCCGTTTTCATACAGGGGGAAAACCTCAAATGACAAATTCACAAGGAATACTCTATAACATTAGAGTAAATCCAACCAAAGGAAAATAATTAAAAAGATCATATGACAAATCTTACAGAAAAAAATATCAATATCACACAATATAATTTATTCAACGAAAAGTTTTTTTTTGAATAAAACTTGCTTTTTTTCATATTTTTTCAATTCAACAATTTTTCTTTGATTCATCAACTGCATTTAAAATTTTTTTTTTTTTTTTAGACTCCAAAACATGGCTTCAACAAAAAGAAGAGGATGGAACATCCGTGGAAAGAGACAGACAAACAAGGATCAATTTGTACAATTTTGAGATGATTCAGAAACTCCCCTATTCTAAATATCTAAAATGTTATTCTTCTGAATCTAAAAAAGAAGTCTTGTGGGAAATGAGATCATTCATATAGGAGAAAATTTATTTGAATGTAACATTTGCTCAAAATCGTTTTCCCGTAAAGGGCATCTTATGATACACGAGAGAATTCATACAGGAGAAAAACCATTTCAATGCAACATTTGTTTGAAATCGTTTTCACATAAGAGTAGACTAAAGGGACACGAAAAAGGAAACCCCATTAAATGAAGTTTTGTCCTAAGAGTTTTGCACTACAATACGAAATGATATGTCATGAGAGAAATCATTCAGGGGAAAAACCATTTCTATGCAAAATTTGTTCAAAATCGTTTTTTCAAAAGGGGCATCTTATGGTACACGAGAAAATTCATACGGGAGAAAAACCATTCCAATGCAAAATTTGTTCGAAGAGCTTTGCACGTAGAAGCGTATTTTTGCGTCACAAGAAAATTCATACAGGGGAAAAACCATTTCAATGCAAATTCTGTCCGAAGAGTTTTGCAGAACAAAGTAAATTATTGTCTCATGAGAGAATTCATACAGGGGAAAAACATTTCAATGAAATTTGTAAAATTTTCAGAAAAGGTATCTTATGGGATACGAGATAATTCATACTGACAAAAAACCATTTCAGTGCAACATTTGTTCGAAATCGTTTTCCCGAAAGGGGAATCTAACGGTACACGTGAAAATACATTCAGGAGAAACACCATTTGAATGCAAATTCCTAATTTAAATTGTACCCAAAAGAGTCATCTTACAGTACAAGAAAAAAACATACAGGAGAAAAACTATTTCAATGCAACGTATGTCCAAAGAATTTTACAGTCAGAAGCACATTTTTGCATCATAATAAAAATCATACGGGAGAAAAACCATTCCAATGTAAAATTTGTCCGAAAAGTTTTACAAGAGGAAGAACATTGTTGATACATGCAAGAATTCATACTGGGGAAAAACCATTCCAATGTAAAGTTTGTCTGAAGAATTTTGCACATGAAAGCGCATGCTTGCGTCACAATAGAGTTCATACAGGGGAAAACCGTTTCAATAAATAATTTTTCCAAAATATTTTTCCCAAAAGGTGCATCTTTCTGGAGTTTGTTGAGCTTTTCTCGTACACTCTTCTGTGCCCCTTTGCTCCACCAAATGACTGCTCCGTAGGTGATCATAGGTCTTACCACTGTGAGGTGAAGCCAGTACATTTGTTTGGGTTGCATTCCCCATGTTTTCTCTCAGATTCTTCTACAAATCCATAGGGCTTGCCTTGCTCTGTAGGATACTTTTTCTAGATGAGCATTCCACCTGAGTTTATCTAGAATTTCCCCTAGGTATTTGACTTCTTCCTTAAATGGAATTTTTTCACCATAAAGGACTGGCTTTCTTAGAGAGTCTAGCTTCCTTCTTCTGGTGAATACTACTATCACTGTCTTGCTGGGGTTGACCGACAATTATTATTTTTCTCACCACCTAGTGATAGTCCTGAGAGCCGCGTGGAGTATGTCTGATATCACCTTTCCAAACTTTCCTCTAACTATGTTGTCAGTGTAGGCTTGAACCTCGATTCCCTCCACCATAAGAGTCGTGATCAGATCGTCCACGAGAAGTGCCCACAGTAGGGGTGATAACACTCCTCCCTGTGGACAGCCTCTCACCGTCATGGCCACGATTTTCTCCTGGTGGAGGGAGCTTGAGATTATTCTGTATCTTAATATCGCCTCGATCCAGTTACAAACAGTTTCCGATATCCCTTTGTTGATTGCTGCTCTTTATAGGGATATCGGTAGTGCATTGTTAAATGCTCCTTCGAAGTCGAGAAAGGTCCTACTACGATTTCTCCGCATCTCAGAGAGTTGTTCAGTTTCCCGACGAGGTTGTCTAATGCAGTTTCTGTTGATTTTCCTGCCTGGTAGGGGTACTGGTGGGTACTAAGAGGGTTTTCCTTCAGCACCTCTTCTCGTAGGTGGATCTTCTCTGTGGCTTTTAGCAGAAATGATGTGGCTTTTAGCAGAAATGATGTCAAGCTGATTGGGCGAAAGGATTTAGGAAGGTTTTTATTGTTCCTGACTTTACGTATATACATAACCTGTATCGACGTCCAGCTTGTGGGTAGGTATCCCCATGCATTAGTATCTTGGCCTCATTCTGTAGTAGGGCAGTTAAGATTCCATCCTCTCCTGGTGCCTTGTGCGGTTCAAAGTAGTTGACAGCCCATTCTACTGCTGCTGTTTGATGATTTCGTTTGCTTTCTTCCAATCTTCTGGACTAGGTCGCCTTGGTTGAAGTTTTATACTAGAAGCTCTAAGGTCTCCCTTTGAGATTTCATTACAGTTCCGTCAGATCGTTAATCAGACCCACTTCTTTCTCTGGAGAGGATCTTGTGGATTCTTGCGCTTGTGATTATATCAGATATACTCTGGCAGAATTTCCTCCAAGATTCCCTCTTAGCCTTCCTTATTGCTTTGTTGTATCCCGTTAGGGTAGAGCGGTATTCTTCCCAGCAACCTGATTCTTTGGCTCCCTTAAGGAGCCTCCTTACTTCTGCTCTCCTCTTCTCTAGGTTTTTGCTCCACCAAGAGCTTTTTTGGTTTCAAGTGGGCAATTTTGTTGATAGGCAATCAGGACTGCGCTTTGAATATGTTTTGCTGTCAGCTCTATCTTATGTATATCGTTTCCCAAACTGTCTCTGAGTGTTGCTCTGAAACCCCTCCCAGTCCGTACATTTGGGATATTGTATCTCTTGTCGAGTACCCGCCTCTATATCAAATCTAGTGTGTCGATGGTCCGGGCACGATGGTTCTGTGGAGACGTGCCAATCGGCTATTTTATTAGTTATGTACCCTGTACTAACTGTCAGATCTAGAACTTCCTGTCTGTTGCTTGTCACAAAGGTTAGTTCTGAGCCGATATTTTGAACAATGAGCCCTTCACCTAATATAAATTCAATAAGTTGCTCACCTCTGTTATTTATGTCTGTGCATCTTTCGGAACAAAAATATGAAACATGAGAGAATGCATACAGCATTTTAATGCAGGATCGGGTCAAATGTACCCAGAAGTGGAATCTTACAATACATAATATCAATCATTTTGTAGTTTGAAACAGTTTACATGTATATACGTTTCACGTCATAAAGAGGAACAAGGGATTATAAAACTGTTTTTCCAAGAAAACATGTAATTGTGGGTTCAATAGCCCAATATCAAGAATATCAAGGGAAGCTAAAACCAACTACATTGGGATATTCGAAAGTTTTCTTATTAGTTCTTATTAGTCTCTACAACTATCTCTTGAATGTTTTATATTTGAGTATCTACATGTTATTTTGAGGTGAAACATGGATTGAGTTGATTTTATCCCAAATAAAAGCCGAATTTTCCAAGTCGTATTTATTTGTGCCGATTCCAATTATCTCCAGAAAGTTATTCGAATGTGATTCTAGAAAAGTGATTTTTACAATAAATACAATTTCTACAATGTAATAGTTTTATTTCCTTATCTAGAAGAGTGACCGAATGCCAAGCCGTAACTTATCAATAATAAATTAATGAACTTATTAAGTTCCTCAGAGTTCACTTTCCCAAAATGACAACAGATAATGTTGTCCATTCACGTTTTGGACTGTAATCCACGTTTTGGACTGTAAGAGCCTCAAGTCCGCCTCAAATCCTCAACTTTGGTCAATTTAAAAAAGATAACAACATTTATGTGTGTAAAAAAGGGACCCACCAAACACTGCGAATTAATGTCCTTTCAAATGAAAAATAGACTCTTAAGAGTATACAACCACCATTATTACATTTTTTACCTTTTACATTTGACAGTCAGACATACAGCATACTGGTTGAATGAGAAGATAAAAAGAACAAAGATTGATTTAGTCAACTACGAATAAGGTTAGCCATAAGCGTAAGGATAATTATATACTGAACCCATTTTCATAGGAATTAAGTTTTAGCAATAACTTTAAAAATGACAGACGAAGACAGTTTCCCTTTGTTCTATAAATATTATTTATTTATTTATTGTTCTCATTACAAACACCAATTGGTAATTGGGGAACGAAATAAAATATTTCAAAACAAAAACGAAAAATAACAAATAACTGTACAGACTATATCTAAGTTTGTGTCGAATATATCTATGTGTGCTTGCTTGAGTGTTTGATTGCATATCAATAACATGTTGTTTATTGGTGATATACTGCCTGAATCTTGTTTTGAATACATCATAATTTAAAATTCTTAAATTGATTTTAGGGACGTTAATGTATATATACTTGATTAGGTCACAGTCTTTGTATTTTGAATAATTGAAAAGATGGTATAGAAATAACACCACCTGTTTATTTCTTCTATCCAACAAACTCTTGAAATCGAAGCTATCTAGCATGCACATATATGAGACCATATATGGATATGCTATTTTTCCTGATATAGAGGTATCTTAAGAACCTCTTTTGCACTTCCCCATTGCGGTCTATATGTGTTTGGGCTGAAGGCATCCAGATTTGTGCTGCATATTCCAGTTGTGGTGATAGAGCTTGTTCATTGTTCCCAGTTTGAAGGACTTGCTATTTCTAATGATGAAACCTAAAGATTTCAATGATTTATTGACCGTCTTAGTGTAGTGCGAATTGAACTTCATATCGCTCTGAAAGATAACTCCCACATCTTGGATTTCACTCCTTTGTTCCAACTCGACCCCGTCAATGTTATGGGTATGTTCAATGATGTTAGTTTTCCGTGTAAAGGTCACTACAGAGCATTTTTTTTTGTTTATTAACATTTTATTATCTTTGAACCAATGACTAATATTTTTTATATCTGTCTGTAGTAAAAGTCAGTTTTGGGGAGAAGATATTGTTTTGAAGAGTTTAAAATAATCAGAAAAGAGCAGTCCCATAGATTCAGAAAAGCAATTGGGAAGTTAATGTACAATGTGAATAAAAGTGGACCTAAGGTACTACCTTGCGGTACACCCGAGGTTGCTGTATACTTGTTTGGAGTATTTTTGCCTATCTTCACCGTGAGGGCCCAGTTCAACAGATATGATTTTAAAAACAGGAAAGTAGAGTGTAGAGGTATATGAAATTCAATTGCTAGATGGTAAGGGTCCTCAGCTACCAACGTGTTGTCGGCCCTATGTATATCTATTAAATTATAATTTGATATGAGTAGATCCAGGCACCTGTCCCTAGAATTTTTTATGTCATTATATTGTATTCGATTGTTGAAATTGAGAAACTCATGCAATAGTATACTCCTATCATTATCACAGTTTATGTAAGTTGGAAAATTAAAATCTCCTAAAATTAATAGATAGCTCTGACCATTTAAAATACCTACTTTTGAACAGGTTAAAATAATTGGGTAAATATAAAGTTAGCGTACACATGCTCTCTGAACATATAGTTAAAAAACTTGTTTTTGTCTCCTGAATTCGAATCCGGAAGAAAAATGCGGCGGTCTCATACCGTTTCCGAGTTAAAGCACTTTTAATTTTTTTTCAACCTCATTTTCAAGCATCTTTTTTCGCACAAAAATCACTCAACATGCCTCCTTCTTTTACCAGCATAAACAATACACCCTAAAGCATTCATTTTCGGCACAACTTCGCACAAAATGTTGTCGTTTTTATCGAAAAATCCTCCTCTTACACAGTTCCAAATAAACAAAGTTCACACATCTGACAGATGAAATTTTGTAACCCTTTTTTTTATGTTGGTATAAATGAATCACCGCCAACTTCTCGAATTCAAATATGAGTAATGATTCTGAAACTTAAAAAAAATTACAATTCTAATGTTTGGCGCAGAACTATTTCTTCTCGCGGCATCGAAAAACTGAAAACATCTCTAGAAAAATTAGACTGGTCAATTTATGAAAATCCTTTGAATAACTCTAATTTGCTTGCGATTTTCTTGGTGACAAACTTTGAATCCCTTATAAAACAACATTTCCTACTTAGAAAATGTAATGCAAATAATAACAAACAACCTGCTGATTGGTTTGACGAAAATTTGAGAAGCATGAGGGATACATTATCATGTATTAAAACGATTTCTGACTCGACTAGGGATCCACGTGACTTGAGAGTTTACAACAATTTCAAAAAACAAATGTAAAATAATTGAAAGTAAAAAACGTACTTATGATCGTTATATTGCAAATTCTGAAAATAAGGCTCGGGAGAGTTGGCGATTGGTGAACTATGAAAGGAACAAACATACTTCCAATAGAACTGTACACGTTATCGAATCTTCTGAATTCTGTACAATATAAATAGCAAAATTTTAAAAAACTTGGCAGATATTTTAGTTTGCCCACTAACATTTCTTTTCAATTCATGTATACGTGATGGGAATTTTTCATTTGATGATTTCAAGTTAACAAAAGTTATACCTCTCTTTAAGAAAGGCGACATTACCAAAATTGACAACTACCGTGCAATTTCAATAATCCCAATTTTCTCAAAACTTTTTGAAATAATTCTAAAATCAAGACTCATGATGTATATGGAATCCAAACATTTCATTGACCAGTGCCAATTTGGGTTCAGAAAAAAATGTAGTACAACCCCAGGCAGTTTTCAGGATAGTGAGTGACATAGTGGAAGGTCTGGAGAGTGGAAAAAGTGTATCAATTACATTATGTGATCTCTCCAAAGCCTTCGACTGTATCTCTCTCGAAATACTGGTCGAAAAGCTGGCGTTTTTTGGAATCAGGGGTTTGCCGATTTCTTTAGATCATACTTGACAAATCAAATACAATGTGTGAGCATTAATAATTCATTATCTCTTTATAGACCTATCATACATGGAGTACCGCAGGGCTCTGTGTTGGGACCTCTCCTATTCATTATTTATGTGAATGACTTATTTCTCAATATGTATCCCAGGACTTATGTTGCTTTTGCGGACGACACAACTTTGGTCGATGCTAACACAAATATAGAAGATTTGAAGATAAATAGTCATATAACTACACTTGAGCTAGAAAATGGTTTACTTCCAATAATCTGAAACATAACGACGATAAAACACAGAATCTCAACGAACAGGAACATTGCTCAAGGTCATAGTGTGAAGCTGCTTCGATTAGTAATTGATGACAAACTGAAATGGTCCTGTCATGTCCAACAACTATGTCGAAAACTCTCAAGCTCTATATTCATGCTACGAAATTTGAGTAAACAGTTATCCAAAGAAATCATGAGATCATGTTATTTCGCTCTGTTTCATTCTCATCTCAGTTACGGTACGTTACTGAGGGGAAACTCTTGTCATGCTAACAATATTTTCCGTTTGCAAAAACGTGCTATTAGGATCGTAGCCGGTGCTGGTTTCAGAGACCATTGTAAAGACATTTTTTAAAGTTTTAATATAATGCCCCTTCTATCTTTATATATTTTTGTTTCATTAATAGAAATCAATAAAAACAGAACCAACCTAGAGACCAATGCAGATGTTAATAACTATTGGACAAGAAATGCTGATCACCTGAGATTACCTCATCACAGGCTCACTAAATCGACAAGAATTCTCTAGATTTGAATTTATTCAATCACTTACCTAGGAGTATCAAATCATTAAATAATATTGGAAAATACAAATCCATAATCAAATGACATATTATGTCTCATTGTTTCTATACAGTTGAAGAATATTTCCACACACCATTTGTTGAATTTGAGAGACAACTATCAGAGAAACCGCTATATCACCGCTGATCAGTAGCAGAAAACAATTTTCGAGGTTATTCAAAACACTGGATTGTTCAATGGTAAATTAAATATACTTTATTTTATGTTATATACCTTTATTTTATCTTTCATGTACATGTTTTTGTAGCTACACTTTTTATCTGTTTTTTCTTTGCCAAAATTGACTCATTGTAAATAACTGGAGTGATTAACGGTTTGAAATGTGAAATTTATATATTTTCTCATACTATATTTAAAACTTCGAAACTACATATATACTGAGTTCTTTCTTTACCATAATTGACTTGCCGAAAACAATATATTTTTTGTAACTTGGTTAAATAAAGATTTTTTATTTCTCACCAACATGAGAAAAAAGGGAAAGTTACTAAATTTCATCTATCAGATGTGTGAAGTTTGTTTATTTAGAACTGTGTTAGGAGGATTCTTTCGATAAAAACGACAATATTTTGTGCTAAGTTGTACCGAAAATAAGTGCTGTAGAATGTATCGTTTATGCTGGTAAAAAGAAGGAGGCATTTTGAATGATTTTTGTGGAAAAAAACGGTGCTTGAAAATGAGGTTGAAAAAATAAAAGTGCTCTAACTCGGAATCGGTATGAGACTGCCGCATTTTTCTTCCGGATTCGTGTTCAGGAGACAAAAACACGTAAGAAAAGTTTTTTATCTATATTCAGAGAGCATGTCTACGCTAACTTATATTTACCAATAATTGATATCTTTGGCTATTTTCAATTTGAAATTGTTTTGTTCATTTTACGATTATGGAGTTAAACAAAGGGGAAAGCATCGGCAGCATTGCAAGTATATCTCTGCAGTTAATTGTGAAAAAAAATGCTATGGAACATGTATTCGTATCTGTCAGTTGTCATGACATATATTGCTCATGCGCACTGTAGACAATATTTTAGCAGTAGCCTTAATATTGTGAAAGTTGGAATATTCAGGGCCGTGAGTTAAGTATTCGGAACTGGAAATTAACTTTTTAAAAAACACAACTTTGGAAAACTGAGCAAACATACAGCTTGGTGTCTCTATGTGAACTGATTTATTTTCACCATTCGAATACATTGGAAAGAAGCACACCTGCTTATCTTAAAAGTAACATTCAGCAGTTTATACATTCTGCGCTACAAATAAACAGATATGATTCATCTTAAATAGCATTTTTGTTCCTATAACTCCTCCATCCCTAGAGAGAAAATACTGGGGTGAGCACAGGATTTTGGATCATCGAGGTTTCTTGAGAGTTCAATGGTTCCTCTGATGATTTTTTAAAATATCTTTTAAAGTACACATGATACAAAGCATATAGTACAGATACAATAATTAATATATAGATTAATACAGTCCAAACACTTATTCTATGAGTAAGTACTGGAAAGTCTGAAATAGAGTCAACTTTTTGATTTTGTATTTCTAAAGCACTTTGAACATTTTTTATATCGTCTAAATTAATAGAATCAATTTTCAAAGGTTTCAACTTAATTTGAGGGTCAATATTCGGGTATTTTCCTATTTCTAAATAGGAAGTTCAACAAATTTGAGTCTTTCATTGAAGTTGTAACGAAGTTACTATTTTCCCGCTATATTTATCAGCCAAAAGCTCCCTGTGAGGAATTAAACCCCGCTTGAAAGTAATAATAGGTCTAGAAATACCATTCAGGTTCGTGATAAATCCGTGAATCACCCCTAACACGATAAATAGGCTAAACACCCTCCGTAACTCACGCCAATACCGCGAGCGTGGTTGTGGAGAACGAATGATTGAAACAAAGCAATCGTACGTCACCCGCCCCACTCTGGAGCAAGCACTTGAATCGAACGCAAAACTCGAGAATCAAAGTTTCCACAAAGGATCGCATTCATTCACGTACGAGCCAACAGTCCGATCGCCACCCAGCACAGTTGAGTCTAGACAGAGACGCGCGCACCGAGCTGACGTCACAGCCGTCGCCACCGAGAACATGACACTGTGTCCGAGCAGCCGTTGACGTCACGAAGGAAGGGAGGCCGATATTCTGGACGTTGGATCAAATGCGAGAGAAAGCAGTCAGTCGTTCCGAAGCAGCGAAGCCAGCCAACACGCCAAGGAGAGAGTTCCGCCAGAAGGACGAGAGTACAGAGGAGGCGCACGCACCGAGCTGACGTCACAGCAGTCGCCACCGAGAACATGACACTGTGTGCGAGCAGCCGTTGACGTCACGAAGGAGGGGAGGCCGATATTCTGGGTAATTATTCTGTGAAGGTATAATTGTATCGCAAACGACAGAGTCCACAAAACGGCGCGCGCATATAAGTCGATCAGGAGGGATTCGGAAAGAGGAGAAGCCGGCCGTAGTTCCGTTTCGACATATTTCAAAGAATTAGTAGCTTGCCCAGCCCAGCAGAAGCAGCCACGCGGCCAACTAGTATCCAGAGTGTGAGCCAAAGACCGAAGCAGTCCACGACCGTCCCGGGCCTTGCCGAAGCAGTGAGATCGGAGTTTGGTAAATATGTTGTATCAGGTAAAAGACATCAGGAAATGTTTGTAAGTACCGCAGATGCGATGTGCGCATGATCGTAAGAGGCACATATTCATTTCAATGCTGTGCTGGTAATTTCTGCATACGAGTCCGTACAATACCCACCCCCCACCGCAGAGCTTTTGGTTGTTAAGTTTACCCCGCTTGCTTGAAAACACCCTCCTTGCTTTCTCTGTATATAGTGCTTGCCATGTATTCATTTGTTGTGATAACTTGAGGTCGCCGTCAGCCGCCCTCACTGTATTTCATTATATTTAATATACCTGTTTATCCTGTTCTTAGTATTCTTTCATTGACTATTTTGAGTAGAATTTTAACATCTAGTGCGCAGTCGCCACCCAGGTTCGAAACCCAGTTGAAGGCAATTAAAGCCTGCCTTGCTGGCCCTGTTACAGTGTCACGACTATATTGACCCCTGGAGTGTCTTTCTTCACTGAGACTGCCCGGAGCAAAAGTGGCCTTTTCCACTATAAAGCTAAAGGTGGCGCCCGAGAAAACCCGAGAATAGTGAAAAGCGCCAAGGTTTGATATTAGGGGAGGAAACCCCCTGACAAATTGGCGCCCGAGCTGGGACCGTTTATATAGTATACCGAGACCTGTCATTTTTGACAGATGTCAACTTCGACTCAAAAGAGAGTCAATATGCCGAGTGACCCCTCGTTTAATAGGTTTCCGGGGGTATAGAACCAATTACCGTCATCCGTTTCCTTTTCAGGTTAACCATTCACGAGATACGTGGGTGAAGAGAGAGAAAGCAGGCTCGTACGACAAGGACAGTTGGAAATCCGTGAAGCTAGTTCCGCAGAGTGTATAGAACCGAATTCCGTTGAAGGCTACCGACCTGTCATCTTTGACAGATTGTCAAACTCGGCTCAGAAGAGAGCCAGGCGTCCGTGCGATACCTCCTCAACAATTATCGAGTGCGCAGAAGCGCTCCCCGCCATCCGTTCGTCAATAGGAGGTACGGTGCCCAAGATACGAGCACTAGACAAGGAGTTGAGTTTCGACTGTGAACCAAGTAAGACGTGCAAACTGAGGAAGTGGAGTTTCGACTGTAAGACAAGTAAGACGTACGAGTTCCAAGTATTCGCCGAAGATGCCGACAGGACTAGGAAGCCCCACGAGCGTGCCAGTGACCACCACAGGAGTTGCCACGACAACCGCACCGCCGTCAGTATTACCCACAATCACAGTGACGAGCACTGGAAACCCGATCATGAGCAGCGTACTCACAGGAACCCGAGTGGTCGCACAGGCCGCCCCACTGCCGCCTACCTCGAGTGTAGGGATGGCACCATTACGAGTAAAGGACTGGAGAGTGACCTTTAATGGGACCAACGACCCCGCCGCCTTCCTCGAGAGATTGGAGGAGATTCGAGAGTCCCAAGGCATCACCGCAGACCGCCTCCTACAAGCCATGCCAGAGTTGCTGGAAGGAATGCCGGCCCTCTGGTTCAGAAACAACCGGGCATGCTGGCCGAGATGGGAAGACTTCTGCACCGCCTTTCAGGACTTCTTCTTCCCCGTCCACTACCGAATTGACTTGGAAGTGGCCATCAGCAGGAGGACACACAACCTGAGAGAGAGTATGACAGCCTACATCACGGACCTGCAGACCATGATTCGCCGCCATGGTGGAATTCCGCCAGACCAGGAGTTGAACTGGCTGTACCGCAACCTGCACCCAGAATTCCGGCGAGAAATCAGAAGGACGGACTTCAACAATGTCCATGAATTCGCCAAAGCTGCCAGAGAGTACGAGCTTTTGCGAGCCGAGATTGAGCAAGCTCAGAGGACGACTCCATCCCCGCTTTTGGCACCATACAGGACCCCGGCAGCCCCACCAGTGGTCACTAGGTTGCCCAACTAGCCACACCGCCCCCTAGGAGCCCAGTGGCCCAGCCGGTCATGAGCCAAAGCAGCCCAGTCAACCGCCGCCCCATCGAAGAAAACCGAGAGTGTTGGCGATGCGGGCAGACAGGGCATTTTAGGAGCCAATGCCAATCAGCCCCAAGGATATTCTGCTCCCGATGCAAGCGAGACGGAGTATTGTCTCGTGATTGCCCATGCCCACGGCCGGAAAATCAAAACCACGACTGGAGGTACGTGCAGCCCCGCTCCCATGACGCCTCACCTACCGCCATCATCGCTACCACCGACCACCGACCGCATCTTTCCGTCAAGATTCCCGGTGGCACCGCTGAAGCGATGATTGACACAGGTGCCGTAATCTCCTATGTCGGCGACAGGATAGCCAGGCAGTGGAATCTGCTAGGAGTACCGAAAACTCCAACTGCTACGAGTTCCGCCCGACTGGCCAATGGAGAAATAGTTACCGTCCCCACAACGTATCACGTGGAGATCCGAGTTGGAGAACACCGCTTTGAGGAGTCTTTTGGACACCTGAGTGGACTGTCATCCGATATGGTCCTAGGAATGGACATATTGAGGAAAAGGCAGTTTGGACTCGACCTAGGAAGTGGCCAAATCTTGGTAAAGAACCAACCCATTGCAAGGGAAGCTCGGCCCGTACCATGCTTTCCAATTGGAGTTATTGAGCCAAGACCGGCCCTGACACTTTCCAGAGAGGAAGAGGACCACTTGCAAGACTTCCTACAGGACGAGGTACGCCCATTCGAGGACATTCATGGGGTAACGCCGCTGGTAGAACATAGGATCCGTCTCCTAAATCCAGAGCCGATAAAGCAGCGATACCGACCCCAGAATCCCAGGATGCAGGAAGTTTTCAATCCCAAAGCTGACAGAATGGCACAAGAGAACATCATAGAACCCTCCGAAAGCCCGTGGAGCTCGCCAGTAGTCATCGTCCGAAAGAAAGATGACGAGCCGAGGTTTTGCAGCGACTTCCAGAAAGTCGATTCCGTCTCCATGAAGGATGCGTACCCGTTGCCGTTCACCAACACCTTCTGGACCGACCAAGCAGCCCCTCGAAGACAAGGACAAGCAGCCGCCACCCCAGCAGCTCCGGAACCCCTCTGACTGTATACCTACCCGTCAATAAGGATCTGTGCTGGCGCTGTGGTCAACCAGGAACACTACACGCACCGTGTGCCAAGCAGGAAACAAGCCCTCCTGTTTTGCTCCCGATGTGGCTTGAAGGATGTCCTCTCTCGGGAATGCCACTGTTCCGACCCAGCCGCCCAGAGCCCTCTCTAATTTTTTTTTTTTGACTGGTAATGTTTTCTTGTTGTACAGTAATCATTGTACACAGTAGTCCTATTTGTTGCTCTCCGGCAACCAGGCAAGAGTTTATTTTGTTTTTCATTTGGAATAATTTGAGGTCCACATTTAATTTTATTTCATTCCGTAATTTATGTATCAGGTGGACCTACCCCGAATAAAGGGTTCGACTATTAGGGGGGGTAGGCACCTGGCGGGCTATACTGTTATATTCCGAATGGACCTGTTTTTTTTTGTTAGAACATAAGGTTGCTAGCCGTCTAAGTTTTGAGAATGTTCACAGCAAAACGAGTTAGTTTTCAGGTCCCTCTGACCATACGAACGCATGTTAAAAAGAAAAAAAAAGTTTTTTTTTCTTTTTCCCCGAAGTAGGAAGGGTGTGTAACGAAGTTACTATTTTCCCGCTATATTTATCAGCCAAAAGCTCCCTGTAAGGAATTAAACCCCGCTTGAAAGTAATAATAGGTCTAGAAATACCATTCAGGTTCGTGATAAATCCGTGAATCACCCCTAACACGATAAATAGGCTAAACACCCTCCGTAACTCACGCCAATACCGGGAGCGTGGTTGTGGAGAACGAATGATTGAAACAAAGCAATCGTACGTCACCCGCCCCACTCTGGAGCAAGCACTTGAATCGAACGCAAAACTCGAGAATCAAAGTTTCCACAAAGGATCGCATTCATTCACGTACGAGCCAACAGTCCGATCGCCACCCAGCACAGTTGAGTCTAGACAGAGACGCGCGCACCGAGCTGACGTCACAGCCGTCGCCACCGAGAACATGACACTGTGTCCGAGCAGCCGTTGACGTCACGAAGGAAGGGAGGCCGATATTCTGGACGTTGGATCAAATGCGAGAGAAAGCAGTCAGTCGTTCCGAAGCAGCGAAGCCAGCCAACACGCCAAGGAGAGAGTTCCGCCAGAAGGACGAGAGTACAGAGGAGGCGCACGCACCGAGCTGACGTCACAGCAGTCGCCACCGAGAACATGACACTGTGTGCGAGCAGCCGTTGACGTCACGAAGGAGGGGAGGCCGATATTCTGGGTAATTATTCTGTGAAGGTATAATTGTATCGCAAACGACAGAGTCCACAAAACGGCGCGCGCATATAAGTCGATCAGGAGGGATTCGGAAAAGAGGGAGAAGCCGGCCGTAGTTCCGTTTCGACATATTTCAAAGAATTAGTAGCTTGCCCAGCCCAGCAGAAGCAGCCACGCGGCCGACTAGTATCCAGAGTGTGAGCCAAAGACCGAAGCAGTCCACGACCGTCCCGGGCCTTGCCGAAGCAGTGAGATCGGAGTTTGGTAAATATGTTGTATCAGGTAAAAGACATCAGGAAATGTTTGTAAGTACCGCAGATGCGATGTGCGCATGATCGTAAGAGGCACATATTCATTTCAATGCTGTGCTGGTAATTTCTGCATACGAGTCCGTACAATACCCACCCCCCACCGCAGAGCTTTTGGTTGTTAAGTTTACCCCGCTTGCTTGAAAACACCCTCCTTGCTTTCTCTGTATATAGTGCTTGCCATGTATTCATTTGTTGTGATAACTTGAGGTCGCCGTCAGCCGCCCTCACTGTATTTCATTATATTTAATATACCTGTTTATCCTGTTCTTAGTATTCTTTCATTGACTATTTTGAGTAGAATTTTAACATCTAGTGCGCAGTCGCCATCCAGGTTCGAAACCCAGTTGAAGGCAATTAAAGCCTGCCTTGCTGGCCCTGTTACAGTGTCACGACTATATTGACCCCTGGAGTGTCTTTCTTCACTGAGACTGCCCGGAGCAAAAGTGGCCTTTTCCACTATAAAGCTAAAGGTGGCGCCCGAGAAAACCCGAGAATAGTGAAAAGCGTCAAGGTTTGATATTAGGGGAGGAAACCCCCTGACAAAGTCATGATAACTTCGTAAGGTAATGTCTTCAATTATCACTTCACATTTTGAATTGAGTTCTAAAACAATTGTTCCGTGAAGTAAAATATTGTCTTTGTTCGTACCACATTTTTGGATAGCCACAATATTTCTGGGTGTTGAAATAATCCAATTATTTTTCTCCATTTTTTGGATTTTGACGTTTTCGATCTTGACTGGGATCTGCTGACAATTCGTTATGTTCCTGACGAGTTTCAACAGTTGAATTTCACAGGGAAGTCCTTGTTCTCGTAGTTTCATGGGATTGGTCTCATGGCAAATATATTCTTCAGAAGTAATCTCTTGACATTTCGTTTCGAGAAACATATAATTTTCTTCATTAAGGATAAGGTATTTTGATTGAAGTGAGATGATTTTAAAGGATTCCTCTGTAGGTATTGGTAAGGAATATAGGTGGAAGTAATTATAACTGTCATTTTCCACAATTGGTATTTCTATGATAAAAATTATTTTATTTCCTTTACTATAACTTTTGATTTCCATTATTTTTTCAAAAAGAAGAATATTTTCAACTTTTGGTTCGAATGGTATTTTATTATTATTTGTTAATTGACTAACAATTATTTTTAATTCTTGCAAAATTTCATTTGGTTCGGCAATGCCGAACCAAATGAAATTATGAAAGGTATTTAGTTTCGAAAAAGTAATTGCGATTTCGATTCTTTCTAAAATATCGTTAATTACTTGAAAAGCTGTGGTCATCTGAGAAATCATTAGTTGAATGAGAAAATATTCATAAGTTTTGAAATTTTCCATTTTTATAGTTTGTAGAATTTTTTCAATCTCAGTAATACGATTTTTCATTAAAATCTCATTATGTGCCATGGTTCTTGTAGTATTTTGAAATCTTTCGATAGATTTTTGAAGAAGGGTGATTTGATCTTTCACAATGGTTTTTAATTTCAATTGGTTTTCAGATAATGTCATAATAGCTTTATCATATTTTTCAGCGTCATTCTGGTCTAAATTTCCTGTTAGGGATTTGATAATGGATCCTAATCCATCAATTAAACCACGTTTTATTCTTTTATCATTTAAAGGGTTTAGTTGATTAATTTGAGAATATAATTTTCGTTCAATTGTTTCAATTAATTCATATGAATTATAGAATTCTTTTTTATAGTCGGCTTAGTAGTATTTAATATAAAAGTATCTTTCGATGTAGTAAATTGTTTTTGAAGTATATGGAATTCTTCGATTATGTGATTGATGTCAAATATTTGGATAAATGACCAGTGGTCAATCTTATTTTGGCATTTCCAATTTTGAAAGGTAGGAGACCAGGGTTGTCTTCTAGGTGGTGGAATCTTGGTTGGATTAATTTTCCGTTGGTGCAGCTGATAAGCCTGCAACAAGAGGGGGTTTCCTTAGTTCTTTGATATGAATAATTTCTTTCTCATTTTTATTCTTTTTATTAGTTATTTCAACTTTGTTTCTTTCTAATATTTCATTTATTTCATAAGGGCCTATGAATTTATTACTCTTTTTATTACGTTTTTGTGGGTTTTGTTTAAACACTGTTTGACCTAATTTAAATTCAGAGTTTGTATCACCTTGTATATTAGTTTTCTTTATAACTTTTTCCTTTTTTTCTTGTAAGACATCATGAACATTTCTATAGACATGATCAAGTTTTTTCTTATGATGTTCTGCATAGTTGGTAAGAATATTTCATTAGGATTTCTCGAGTTAGTATGTCCAAATGTTAGTTCAAAGGAGTATACGTAGTTGCACTATGTATGGAATTATTATATCCAATAATAGCGTAGTCCATAAGGTTTTCGTTTTCATTGGGGTACATTTCTTTTAGAATTCTAAGATGTTCAAATTACTTGAATGGAATCTTTCAGCAATGCTATTTGATTCATGATGAGTAGGGGTAGTGAAATGAATTTTAATTTTATGTAAATTCAGGATTTCTTTAACGGTTTCGTTATTGAATTCCGTTCCATTATCAATAATTAATTTTTCAGGTATTCCAAATGAGGCAAAATATTTAATAAGAGCTGAACTAATATGTATTGCAGTTTTTCCAGTTATTTCGTATGCTTGAGCGAACTTCGTGAAAGAATCTACAATTGTTGAATATATATTTTGGTTGTAAAAAAATAAATCAATATGTACAATTTGGAATGGTTTTGAGGCTGTTTCTGTTGATACTAATGGAGTATAAGGGAGTTTTCTCGAGTATTTAGCTCTTTGACAAGTTTCACATGAATTAATAAATTCAGTTATGGTGGTTTTCATATTTTTCAATAATAATTTCGTTTTAAGGATTCTAAGGTTTCATTTATTCCTCTATGATTTGTTTTTCCCTCATGACAGTTTTTTGTTAACATTATTTGTTCTTCTTCATCTGTTATGGTATTTACTAATTTAGTACATTTGATAAGTTTAGGACCTTTTTCAGAAAAGTTCTTCAAATAGATTAACTATAAAAATTTTAAAATTTTTTAATATATTCTTTAGGAATTGAAAAAACAGTATTTTATCATACATTTTTAAAATAGGAATTTTTACTTTCATAATTTTATGATTTTCATAAGTTTCATGGCTTACTTCCAATTTATTATATGGATGTGGAAAAACTATTATTTGACTAACTTTATTATTTATTATTTCATCATAAATTTTGATTCCATCATTCGTAGTCTCATTGTTAGTAGTATGTTGTGTCGATTCATTCGATTCACTAGAACTTCCATTATCGATTGATGAACCAATCGATTTTTGTTTGGGTTCATCTGCAGGTTTTATTATACTATCAGAAATAATATTAATCTTTGGATTTTTCTTTTTTTCTTTCGGGGATTGTTTACTTGTAGAAGGTTGGAGTTCATCTTGAAGAGGATTTTCAGCAAGATTTCGTAAATATTCTAATGTTTCTTGATTTATTTCACCTGGATCATTAATAATTGATTCATTTTCCAAAGCATTTAAAGCATTTATTTTTACTCGTGATAATGCATCGGCATTCAGATTCAATGAACCTTTTTTTTTTTAAATTAAATAACCAAACAAGGGGTCTATGATCTGTATAGATAGTGAATTTTCTGCCAAATAAATATGGTCTGAAATATTCACAAGCCCATACTATAGCAAGTAATTCTTTTTCTATAGTGCTGTATTTTTGTTCTGATTCATTCAGGGTTCGTGAAGCAAAAGCAATAGGTTTGTCTGAACCTACTGGACCTTGAGAAAAAACTGATCCTAGTGCGACATTTGAGGCATCAGTTGTTAAAACAAAAGATTTGGAAAAATCTGGATATTGAAGAATTGGGGCATTAATCAATAATTTTTTACAAATATTAAAGGTAGAAATATATTCTTGAGTATGATTCACTTTAGCATTTTTTTTTCAAACAAAGTGTCATTGGTTTAGTAATTTTTGCAAAGTCTTGCATTATTTTCTATAATATCCTAATAATCCTAAGAAACTTTTTATTTCTTTTTGAGTTTTTGGAATAGGAAAATTCTTAATAGCTTGAATTTTATCAGGATTCGGTTTTACTCCTTCAGGTTTGAAATATGTCCTAAGTATGCTACTTCTTTTCTTAAAAATTCGGATTTATGAAGTTGAACTTTAAAATTCGCATTTCTCAGTCGTTCAAATACTTGTTTCAATTTTTCGATGTGTTCTTGAAGTGATGTGCTAAAAATAACAATATCATCTAGATATACCAAGCAAATTTCGTTTTGTAGGCCTCTGAGTACATTATCCATGACCCGTTGGAAAGTGGAGGGGGCATTTTTTAGTCCAAAAGGCATTCTTTTGAATTCATAAAGTCCGTTCTGTATAGAGAATGCTGTTTTTCGAATATCATCCGGATTCATATCGATTTGATGAAATCCATAAGCTAAATCAAGAGTACTAAAGTATTGACTTTTTCCGAGTTTATCTAAAGTTTCTGTAATATTTGGAAGGGGATATTTATCATTAATTGTCTTTTCATTCAATTTCCGGTAGTCAATTACTACACGCCATTTTTTCTTCCCAGAGGCATCAAGTTTTTTTGGAACAATCCATATGGGACTTGACCATGGAGAATTTGAATTTTGAATTATGCCTTGATTTAACATTTTTTGAATCTGGTCTTTCACTTCCTTTTTGTGTATTTCTGGATATCGATATGTTTTAGTATATATAGGGGATTCGTCAGTTAAGTTAATTTCGTGTTGAATTCTATTCGTGAACGTCAATGGAATTTTTTCGTTATAAAAAATATCACGATATTCGAAACATAAGTTTTTTATTGCTTGTTTTTCTTCTTGATTTTTTTTTTATTTATTTTTTCTTAAAATTAATATTTTGAATATTAAATTTCTATCTCGTATGGTTTCAAAAATTCAATTTTAACTGGTTTTGAATTAGAATTTCTAATGGTGATTGCAAAATAATTTTTCAATGTTTACTAAGGCTTTTGGGGATTCAACTAAATATTCGAATTGAATATAGTCTAATAATCATATACCTTGTTTTTGATTAACCGGTATTTCAATAACTTGTTCTGTTCTAGCTGGAATTATCAATGTATGATAATTAATTGCATTTTTTTCTTTTTCATATTTTTTTTTTCATAAATTATAGAATTTTCTCAACAGGATTTCTATCGTTTTTTCACTAACATTTATGGAGGCTTGAAGTTGTCTAAGTAAATCTATACCAATCAATCCATCATATTTTTGACTGAAATTGAAAAGGTAAAATTTATGTTTTCCCTGTACATTAAAATTTTTAAAAATTGGAAATACTATAATTTCATCATGATATTATGGGCAGATTGAATATTGAAATCTTATTTTGTAATAAATTTTTTATAAAATTTATAAGCTAATTCTGGATTAATCAAACTACGAGTACTACCTGTCTCAATAAGAAAATTGGCTTTTAATTCCGGGATAAATATATATGGAAGATTTGCTATAGAAAGATTAAGATTTATTATGTGGGATTGTCTTGATAACTGTCCTGGAGAAAATTTACATTTGTATAATTTTCTGAAGAAGTACCGTCTTTTTCTGGTTCTTGTTCTGAGTAAATATTATTTTCATAATTTGGGTTTTCAAAATCAGAATAATTTGGTTCATATTGATATCCAACATCTTGTTCTGAATAATAAGAATCTTAGAAAAATCGAATTTAAACGGTTTTCTTCACATAAAGGATTCAATATAAAATTGAACCAGAGAAAGGTAGATCTCAGGTGAAAAACAACTACTTTCCTGGCAAATACCACGCAGAACGTTGAATGATATTCACCTAAAAATCCATGCATACTTCCATATAATATCAATGGACATTGAATGCAAATGTTTCTTTCTGATAAGCTCGATTATGTTTAATTTATGTCGTGTTCACCTAACAATCCGCATACCGGTTTCAGGCTTCTTGGCCCTCATCAGTACGGAGTAGTCAACCAGCCAAAGGTCCAAAGAACTCTGGCTGAAGTGAGACACAACGTAAACAAACCATCATCGATCTTGTAACACCTATAGGTACGCCGGAAAAGATAAACTTTAACTGGCGGTACCTAGTGACAGAAAAAAACACTCCGAAAATCTCCCACCTCGATAGGTTTCTTAATGGAAGATTCCTTCTCAGTAGGAGTGGCAAGCCCGTCTAGCATGTAGTGAGAGATAAGTGCCATGTGAAGTGGAATGAATAGAAAAATCGAATTTAAACGGTTTTCTTCACATAAAGGATTCAATATAAAATTGAACCAGAGAAGGTAGATCTCAGGTGAAAACAACTACTTTCCTGGCAAATACCACGCAGAACGTTGAATGATATTCACCTGAAAATCCATGCATACTTCATATAATATCAATGGACATTGAATGCAAATGTTTCTTTCTGATAAGCTCGATTATGTTTAATTTATGTCGTGTTCACTAACAATCCGCATACCGGTTTCAGCTTCTTGGCCCTCATCAGTACGAGTAGTCAACCAGCCAAGGTCCAAGAACTCTGGCTGAAGTGAGACACAACGTAAACAAACCATCATCGATCTTGCTAACACCTATAGGTACGCCGGAAAAGATAAACTATAGGTGTTACAAGATCGATGATGGTTTGTTTACGTTGTTCTCACTCAGCCAGATTCTTGACCTGCAACTATTACTCGATAGCAAGAAGCCGAAACCGTATGCGATGTAGGTGAACACGACATAAATTAAACATAATCGAGCTTATCAGAAAGAAACATTGCATCAATGTCCATTGATATTATATGGAAGTATGCATGATTTTCAGGTGAATATCATCAACGTTCTGCGTGTATTTGCCAGGAAAGTATTTCACCTGAGATCTACCTTCTCTGTTCAATTATTGAATCTTTATGAAAAGTTAAATCGATTTTCTATTCATTCACTTCATACTATCTCAATAAGAATCTTGTTCATGATAATTTTCAAAATTTTGATTTTCGTATGGATTTTCGAATTCATTTATATTTTGTGTAAATAATTCGGTACTAGTGAAATTTTTCTTTAGTTGTATCCTTGTATTACTGGATGAAGTATCCATCGGTTCTGGTTTATAGGGTTTCTGAACATTTTGAAAATTTCTATTTTGATTAGGAAACTGTTGTTGATTTCGAACTATTTGATTCGTGTTTTGTTGGAAAAATGGATGTCTTTGAGTAGGAAATCTCAAATGGTTTTGTTGATTTTGTATAAATGGTTTGGGGTAATTATTTTGAGAAAAGTTGAAAGGTCTCATTTTTTTGTGAATTTGTGAAATGTATTATGTATTTGTTTAAAAATTTGATTTATTTTTGGATTTGGTGGGTTTTGAGTAGATTTGAAATAATTTTGGAATTGTAGACTGTTACTCCTATTTTGGCTGTAAAGAAAATTTTCTTATTCTATCAAAAGTGACATAGCTTTTTCAAGAGAATCTGGATCTCTTAAACGAATATTGTTCTGAATTTGATTGGGTATTCCTCTAATGAAAGTTTTCAATGCCAAATCGTTATAATTTTTGAGTTGAACTACTTTCTCTTCTGCTGATAAGGGTAAATAATTTAATTTTGTAATAATCAAACTTTGTGCATCTTGACATCGCATGCCAAAATTATGTGGGGTTTCATTTTTATGGGGACGCAAAATAATTAGATCTTGCACTAAACAATCAATATTTCTCTGATCACCAAAACTTAAATATAATGCAGCTTTTATATCATTCCATTTAGTTAATTCAATTCTCGAACCAATAAGAGCTGAAGCCCTACCTACTAATTTTCCCATGATTGCTCGTAATATAAATTGATTAAGAGAATCATTATTTGGATCACTAAATTGAATTATCAAACTTTCACAATTTGTAATGAAAACACTCAAAGTTTGGGGATTTCCATCAAAATTTGGAATAGTATCGACATATAGTCTGAGTAGTTGATAATTTACGGGTTGAGCCATTGTTTCAACTATATCTTCAGTAGAAATTGATTCAAATAAATTTGACAAATTTTCTATATCGATTTCTGTCATAAATCAATAATTAATCTATTTTTATTTCTATTTTATGATTATATATATATATATATATATATATATATATATATATACCTTTGTAGAAATGAAATTTACAATTAAAATTCGAAATAGAAAAGGAAAGAAAGGAATGTTTCTCTTACAGTAGTGTGATGATTGCTTTCATCTTTTTCTTTCTTCTGTTGGTTCCTTAAGCTACTGCCAATAAGATTTGGGCGATGCTTTCCCTATGGCTAGGCTGGCTTCGACGATGTGGTTCTCCACCAGTTTTTCGAAACTTCGGCGATTTGGGTCCTCTGCTTCGAATGTGTTGAATTTGGCGATGTAGTCCTCGTCTAACACTGCTTTCCACTTGGTTTTCTTCGAGTCTTTCGGCTCCGAACACACTTTTTCAGAGTTTGTCAATAAACTGTTGATACAGACCGATTTCGCGATTTTTGTCGAATCGTTTGACAAATCCTACCACGACTGCGCCAGTTAAGTATTCGGAACTGAAAATTAACTTTTTAAAAAACACAAGTTTGGAAAACTGAGCAAACATACAGCTTGGTGTCTCTATGTGAACTGATTTATTTCCATCATTCGAATACATTGGAAAGAAGCACACCTGCTTATCTTAAAAGTAACATTCAGCAGTTTATACATTCTGCGCTACAAATAAACAGATATGATTCATCTTAAATAGCATTATTGTTCCTATAACTCGCGTTCTTAAAGTTATCGTTATTGCTCAATTTAAAATAGTTGACTGAGTGGAACCATTTGATTCAATCTTAACGTTATATCGCATTGCATTACTATTACTAAAAAAAGGTGAATAAGTTCATTCCTTCAGGAATAATTTTAGTTTTAGTATTCCTGGTATAATATTTAAAACATTTTTTGCTGTTATCATTATTATATACTCCTTTAGTATGAGTGCTGTATTCATCATGAATTATTCATGAACCACCTGAATGATCATTGACAAAAACGAAACAGCAGACGCACATCAAAAGCCAAAAAATACCACTGAACTTAAAACTTAAAACGCTGGATTCGGTTGACAGCTTACGGTTACAGCATACTGTTTTCTGATTGGCTGCGAAAGAACCAATGCCAAATAAATATTTAAGTTGGCTGCCTTGGTGACAAGGATGGAAAAACTAAGAGCTTTCTTATTCTTTAATTCGGGTGACCCCACCGACATAACCTTACTCTAGACTGCTGATCCCGTATGATGAGAGTTCATCAAATTACAAGATATCAAAGAGCTTTTAGAGTATGCGCATTTTGTGTCTGTGACGATTCAAAATCACATAATGGCTCCTCGTTAGATGTCAATGTCTGAAATGACATTATTTGTGCTTTCTGCGCTTTGCGCAGACACGTTCACGTAAATTCTATTTGGATGAATTTTTCGACTGTTGGGGATATGACCTCTAGCGGTCTAGATTAAGGTTATGTGAATGTCGGTGGGTGACCCATAGACAGATAGTGATTTGTGGATTTTTCAACACATTTTCACAGGTTTCCAAACTTATGAGAAAATTTTAATTTAATTTCTCAGTCACGCACAAAGTGGTAACATTTTACGTGACTTCTCTTGTTTATATAACTTAGTTTTATTTTTGTGCTTCTATTTATATTGTAGCTGAAGTTAATAGATTTATTATTAGTATCATAGGTGGGTTGGTAGGATTTTGTTTGATTCGGGGGTAGAATTTGATGTTTTTCCCGAGCAATTGCTCAAACTAATGTTGGTTAATAATATTTATGAAAGTATAATGTGATTTATTTGATTCCCAAAATTTTCCCTTTTTTTCCGAGAACAAATAACGCAGATATATATGTTTTTAAATCGAAGAATGTTTTCTTCAAACGTTTTAAATATACATGTAATTTTTACTTCGTTGGACTAACGGCATACTTTTACTCCACCGGAGTAAATATATTATTTTACAGCGCCAGGCTGGAATAGACTTCCCTACGGATTGTCCGTCGACCTCATAGACCGTCACGCTCGATAGAAAAAATATCGTACTATTTTCCTTAGTATTTCCCAAAATTAATTAGGCCATTTTTTCTACAGACACGAAATTTTATAGATTACATAAACGTTTTTTATGTAGGTATTATTGATAACAAATTTTGAAATCGCCGGAGTTCACAATTTAGTTCAATTGAACTCCTTACTTCATGATATCGAATATAAATTTAATTATCAATATTTTTTCATTCCTGAACTTCCTGAAAACTTTGGAAGAGATACAAAAATCATTTTCATTCAGATGGAGGCTCAATGGAATTCTTTTGTTTCTGAAAGATATCATGAAAATATGTCGCATAAAGTTCCTCACTGTGATTCCTTGAACTTTTTCAAAATTAATCTCATTCGAAGTAGTGAATATTTCCCTTGAAAAAATAACAAGAAATCGGTTTTTCGAATGTAATGCCATAGTCAATTTGTATCTTCTATCCTTCACAACATCTCTCTCTCTCATATATAGTCCGCCAGGAACTGTGTGTTAAAGTCACGTGACGGCCAGACCATCAGTTATAAGGTCTATGGGGTGACCAGACGTGAGGTGAGGAAAGTTACTAATTATTTAGTTGATTGTATCAAACGCTTTGTTTATTCCGGTTTGAACATAAGGAGTGTTGCTTAATAACTCTTAACTTAACTTAGTGTTTGATTTATCATCATCTACCAAGACAGTTGTAGTAATTGTATTTCGTAGTTTGGGGAACACATGCAGTGTGGAAAGCTGTACGAACAATACGTTTGAGTGCAAATTTGATCCCATTACTTTTCACTTATTTCCCAAAGATAATTACTGATACCATGTGAAAGGATCTTCCTGGTCTTCTTACAGATTGTTCTTTGAGGCCTTAGCAATACATTCTACAAAAATTGATTCATTTGGTGTATTTATTTCTTCTCTTGGCTTGGCTTGGAGCATTCAGCTGAGATATAAATCCATTCTACTCTTTGAAATTTGAAAATGAGTTCTATAAAGTTGACTACTCTGGCACATATCAGACGTCATCTTTCGCCGTAACCCTGTCAGTATTACATATATGTATATATATATATATATATATTTGTGGGTGAAATGGCAACAATTAATATTCCTTAACAATTGGTGCCCAACGAGGTGCGAAAATATTTGTAATCATAATAATAATAAATTGAATAAATAACAATTGTCATTTCATAACAATATATATATATATATATATATATATAAATATATTTATTTGATTTATACCATTGTAGTCAAAATTGGGTTTGACTTTTCTGATGGAAGTTTTACATGAATAATTATTTAATTTATACCCTTATAGTCAAAATTGAATTTGACTTTCCTGATGGAACTTTTAAATGGATCATTAGAATATTTTTTTATGAAACTGAAAAAAATATTCCTTCATCAATATTGAAAGATATCCAATTTTGCATTGAAAATGTATTTTTGTTCATATCGAGAACAAAATGTTTTTAATAGAATCGCGATTTTTTTCTCATTGAAGATTTGTTGTGAGAAATCGGATAAGTAGTCATTTTGGTCCAGCGGCTACGATGATGTCCAGATATGTTTGGGAATATGTTATCGATGAGTTCTTTCATAGACGATGTGTTTATCTTCCCATTGCATCTTCTTATAACTCTTCTGCATACTCAATTCGTCTATCCTGCGCATACAACGAGGTATTTTCCAGAAGTTTTATAGTCTCGAAAACCTCCTAATTTCTTCATTTTTCTCGAACTAACGTCTCGACCGATCGACACAATTCTTTTTCGAAACTCTGGCACCATACGAAATCGACCGTTTCGAATCGATTGGTTAAAATTCTCCCCGAAATCTGTAAATTATATCTGGAATGGTGAAAATGAGGTAGTTTTATGTATATCCCATACACTAATTCACATTTTTCAATTTTGTTTAAATACCCTTAGTTTTTCTAAATATAAACTATTCGTAATTTTCCAACTAATGATGCTGTGAAGTATTTCCGAATGAAAGTTGCTGTTCTGATCTCAGATGACTTAATCAGTCTACTAAGAAACATATTTTGCAACCCTAAAGTGGTAGTTTCCACGCTGTACAATCTGATTCCACCTGTCTGTTTAATGATGTGTTATAAAATTTGGTAAAATGCACATGCATTATTTACTTTAGAACCTCCCCCCCCCTAGAAATATTTTTTCTCTGGGTGATTTCTAATAGCTCTTTGACCTTGAAAAAAAGAGAGGAAAGTTCTTAATGATTCTGTCCTTGTCGCCAGGAGAGCCAACATTAATATCTATAGTGACATAGTGACCTTGTTGAAAATTCCAAGATTTTACGTGCCTTCTTATTGTTTCACCTTTATTTCGCCTCAACTCATGTGTTTTTGAGACTATTTGAATTATGCCTGATAGTGTTTCATCGGGTCCTGTAGCAGAAGTGGTAATATTCCTGGAATTCATTATTCTAGGTAAGTTAAAGTGTTCCAAGGTCAAACATCAGGCTCGGCCTGAAAATATTCGAAAATAATTGACGAGAATAATGGTTGATCATCTTTTTACAGTTCTGTTTTGGGTCAAGGAGAAAGCAATGGTTGGAGATTTTGGGAATGTCAGAAGTGGACAATATGAGTCCCAGAAATAAGTATTTTGATAGCTCTGATAGGTCAAGACTCAAACAAGAAGTTTATCACAAATTAAAAAATATGCTTCACTGTTATCGAATATCAAAAGGAGTTCAATTTTTCTAAAAGTGAACATTGTTTCCAATTACATAAAAAATAATCTGATGTTGCAAAGAATGCATTGGAAAACAATTATGTAGCGTTGAATGAATAAAATTATTGTATGGTACCTGGTGACTCAATGAATGTATAAAAATTAACAATCGAGCAAAAGCATGCTTTTTAGTTAGTTTGCCCTAATCTGTTCATTTCTAATAGAGCATCGTTATTACAAGGTCTCTTCCCTGTAAGTTTTTAGCTGAAATAAATCATGATTTTCGAACCCGAAAACTCCCACGCCAATTTTGAATAGAATCGGACCATAATCACAAAACTCGTCCGCCATCCTTAAGTCGCCATCTTGAATTTATAGATTTCGACAAAAAAATCATAAACTTCGAATCTGAAAATCCTCACATACTAATTTTGAATAAAATATGACCATAATCAGAAAACTCGTCCTCCATCTTGAGCCGCCATCTTAAATTCAATAATTTTGACAAAAAATTCGAAATTTCTGACCGCGAAATCTGCCGCATACCAATTTTAACTCGAATCGAACCATAATCACCAAATTCTTTCTCCATCTTGGGGCCGCCATCTTGAATTTATGAATTTCGACAAAAAAATCATAATCTCCAACCCCGAAAACTCCAGCATGCCAATTTTGAATTGAATCGGACCATAACCACAAAACTCATCCGATATCTTGAATTTATGAATTTTGAAAAAAAATTCACAATCTCCGACCCCGAAAACCCCCACATACCAATTATGAATAAAAAATGAACACAATTACAAAACTCGTCCGCCATCTTGGAGCCGCCATTTTGTTTTTTTTTCTCTAACAAAATTCCATGATGCATTGTTACCGGAATTATGAATATCTGCCAAATTTCAAATTATTAGGACTAGAACTAACAACCGAACGAATTAGCTAACTAACAAGTAAAACAATAAAAGTTTGTAAAAAGGGACAAAAGTTGAAATATGCTGTTGTATCAAACTTATTTTCGGATTCTATAAAATGGGCTACAAATAATCTGAAACCGTCTCCGAATACGCGTTATGCGCATGCGTTCCTACTGCATAATTTTCTCCTTGCGCTATTATAGAACGATAATTCCCTTCTCCTCTATGTTTAAATTATGTGAACACAACCTAACTTGACTTATATTGCTAACCAAGTTGATCGCAATCTGATCACTTTTTTCATTGAATCGCGTACATTCCATTACCGACAACAGGCAACATTGACGTTATTTGGCTAATCCGATTGGGAATTCAAATTAACTTGGCAATATTGTGAAATGTAGCCAAGTATATTAGTTCTATTTTTACCGATAAGTGGAATAAGACCCATTTCCATTGGCCAATGATCGTTCGTCTTTCTCTCTAGGTGTCGAAATCATATACAGAATTATGGTTTCAAAATCACACTGGGAGTGTCTCTTATTTTGAAATCCCAATAATGATTATTTTTAATTCCGCTGGCTAGGACCAGAAACTAGAGCAATATTTTCTCGTGAAATTATTCAAAACATTCTAGTTACATACAAAAATCTACTCCTATTTTGTCATTTTCTTATGATGACGTTGAACTATCAAATATTGAGAATATTTCAAAATCACTTCGAAAGGACAGTTGAAGACAATAATTGTGCATTAGAATGGCAAAATTATGTGTTTTTGGTCTAAAAATGTCAATTTCCAACGTCCTAACATAATAATTCTTCCATTTTGGAGATTTTGTGATTGTCATGGTTATCAGTCATAACTTATGACATAAGATTATTTGAAAGTATGCATTTTTGTGACTATAAACAATGACGTAGTTGATGAAATAATTGTTAGGAATTATTTTATGATCCTATATCTTGAAAATATGGCTAAATATTCCCAAATAAAAACATAATCGGATTGAAATAGCACTAAAATTTACTTATATATAATTTCGTTCCAGTCGCTCCAAGCTACACAATGATACGAAATTCAATATATGTGCGTTGCACACAACATTCATGAATTTCATACATTTTTCAGTTTTTCCATCTTGGTTTGGATTACATAGAACAAAGCAATTTCTTCTCACATATTCCAATCAGTAAAATCACTGTACTTTACCCTGGGTCTTCTATCACTTTTCAAATTGAATATAACCCGAAAGTTCCTACTCTTTCGACATAATATTTTACTCTGGATTCACATTCGGGCATCTAGAGTTTAGGTTTGCAGCGTAGTCTTCCTTGATTGGATATTCAATGTTACGTTAGGTACTTTTTTCTTCTGTTATGGTCATTATGCAGTGCACATCCTCAATTTTTGAACTGTCCTTCCAACAGTGGTTTCATTGTTGTTGCAGATCGAGAAAAAATTGACTGTAATATCTTAAGCAAGTTTGAAAAATAAATGCGGATACGTACCTCACTACGACTTTATTGTGATTTTCTTGGGCCGTGGCGAATGAAAGAGCTATTTCTGTTGACATCTTGGACACCATGGAGATCAGGAAATTGAGCGGTAACTTAGCTGCTGTCTCTTAATGACCACACATACACCGATGCGAATAGCGGTTCGTTAGGTAAAGCGGAAAAAACAATAACAGTTGTCTTCACACTTGAGATCGAAGTTTGTTTCCGACAAAACAGTATTGACGTCTGTATGACACCGTCGTCAATCAATCATAACAACTGAACTTGTAACACCCTGTACTGTAAGGTGTTGTGTTATTATTGTTTTATTTTTTGGCCTAAAGGAAAGTATATATTTTTCTGGTAAATTATAAGATTAATAATAATAGTATTCTTTATTTCATTAAAACATTGTTAATACAGATATCGCATTGTTTACAGAAATAGTGTCTGACTATGAAAATGAAAAATTGACATGCACATTGTTCACATTGAATCAAATTCGTTCAGAGAATAGAGCGACTTCCCTACTAATAATGACTTCAGTTCGTTTTTGAACTTTTGAAATGACCTTATGTCCTTTATATGTAAGGGTAGATTATTAAAAACTTCACATCCATTATAGAAAAGGCCCTTCTGGTATAATCTTGTATTACATTTTTATGTCGCGTATCATATTGATGGTTTTGACGAGTTATGTCGAAGGCAGATTTATTCTTGAAAACAAAACAGGCTATCTCTAAGATATATACTGATGTGAGTGTCAAGATGTTTAACCCGTCAAAATGTTCCCTACAGCTATCATCGTTACTTACGTATAGCCTTTTTTGAAGGATAAAAACACTTGCAACATCGACAGCCTGACCCCAATGTACTATGGAATATCTAATATGAGTGTGAATAGTTGACGTAAACTTTCAGAGCATATACCGTCCTAGCCAATTTGATGCAATGATATTCAATATGCTTCGACCAATTGAGATTGCAATCAATGGTAAGCCCTAGCATTTTACTGTGTTTTTGATATTCGAAGGTCTTGTTTGCATTTAAAGAAATTGTTTTATTACTAATTATTGACTTATTAAATAAAGTGCACACAGTTTTGTCTTCGTTCAACCATAGCTTGTTTTTATGTACCCAGACCTCCATTTCAGTATATATTTTTTTAGTTTGGAGAACACATTCATCATAGTTATCGTGTGTGATCAAGATATCAATATCATCAGCATATGATGCTATAGTACAACACATGTTGTTGCTCACGAAGAGGAGTAGGTCATTTATGAAGACAATGAATAAAGTAGGACCCAATATGGATCCTTGCGGAACTCCGCTCGTAGCTGGCTGCGAGATCTGAGACCTTGCTCTTAATGCTGACTTTTTGAAAACGATCAGTGAAATAAGAACTGAACCAGTCCTGGGCAACACCTCTAATTCCGTACCTTGAGAGTTTGTGTAATATAATTTGGTGATTGACACAGTCAAAAGCCTTGGAGAAGTCTATGAAAAGTCCACCACCCTTGACTTATCCAAATTCTCAACTATTTCACCTATAAACTTATTCAGGGCAGTTTCCGTGCTTTTATTTTTAGTAAAACCATGTTGGTCCGATGGAAGTATTGAATTTTTATTCAACAGCAGTTGTTCACTCGCAGCAGTTTCAAATATTTTCGATATGCTGGTACATAGTGTGATTGCTCTGTAATTCAATATATTTGATGGATCACCTTTTTTGAAAAGTGGTATGACCTTCGATATTTTCATCCCACTCGGAAAAATACCTTGTTCTAAAGACATATTGATTAGGAATGTTAATGGTTTGATTATACATTGAGCAATCTGTTCAAGGAGAATATTAGACATTTCGTTATTCCCAGATGATTTGGAGTTTTTTAATTTTTTTATGATATTTAGAACCTCTTCCTCAGAGAGTGGACGGAAAAACATAGTATTAAGGGTAGTGGGAGTTAATGAATTAACAAATTCTTCATCTATATTTGTCGGTAGATTTATAGTTAGTTGATCCACTACAGAAGTAAAATATTCATTATAACTATTCGCACATTCCGTTGTATTCAGTACTTTCCCGTTATAAACAATTTCGGATATTTTCTTATGTTTTTGTTTCCCTAACGTGTTATCGACAATATTCCACATCGATTTATTTTTATTTGAAGAATCACGTATGAGTTGATCATTTGCATTTTTTGGCCTCGGAAAGCATTGCTATATATTTATTATTTGCATCCATGAAGGTTCCCTTGAATTCCGGATAATACCTACTTAAGTCTGCGTAAAGTGAAACTCGGTTTTTAGCATCTAATAATTCTGGGGTCATGATGGGAACACATATTTTGGTTTGTGCTTTTTTTGACCTTTTTCTTAATGGAAAACAGCTTTCAAATTGCCATGATAGTGTTTGAAGAAAAAGATTAAAAGCATCATTGCAGTTATCAGCTTGATATACCACATTCCAGTCAAGATTCTCAAGACATTGTCTGAACCTTTGAATATAAGAGTCATGGAAGTGGCGATGAAATTCCATTGGAACTTTATCTTCGTTTATTTGGCCATGAAATTTAAGGAGTTGAGTATAATGGTCGGAAATGTCAGTTTTCACAGTCTTAGCCTCATAGGCACTATCTGTTACCATGTTATTTACTATAATGTTATCTATACAAGTTTGAGAGGTTACTGTTACCCTGGTAGGTGTGAAAATAGTCCCTGTCATATTGTTGGATTCTAGTAAATAAGCGATATGACGAGTTTGTACATTTTCAGAACTGAGGTCAATATTAAAATCTCCTCCTATTATAATTTTGCCATTGCTCATTGTCATCGAGTCTAGAAGAGTTTCGAATAGCTGGAGAAAGATGTCTATGTTACCTGATGGTGGGCGATATATAAAGATTATTCTAATATTTGTAACTTACAATGCAATGCATTCAAATATATTAGAGCGAGACAGCGCTGAACACAATTTAATGGTTTTAGTTTTGAATATATTCTTGCAGAATATAGCTACTCCTCCGTGATCCCCCAAGGGCCTGCAGAAAAATGAACATAGTTTAAAACCAGTGAAATTTATTAGGTCAATGTTATTCCTCCCTAGCCAATGCTCACTTAATAGCAAAAAATCAACATTGAGTTCGTCTAATAAATTATCAAGTTGTATAACTTTATTTCTTACAGATCTAATATTTTGGTGAACTACTATGATTTCATGAGGATTTTTTATCTTGACCCCAGTATCAGAATGTAGTATCACAAGTCAATAAGTTTTGTGAAAAAACTCACTTGAAGTATCATTATAAGAATCGCTAATCTGTATTGTAGTTTCATAATTATAATAACTAAGGTTAATTGTTTTTAATGCATTGAAATTTTATTATTGTAAGAAATAATAGGAGAGCTCATATCTCAGTTATTTAGAAATTTTTATTTTCTTCCATTGAAATAATATTTATAATAGTTGTTTTTTTTTAATATGGTTAGCTATATTTATAAATTGAGAAGCATTAGAGTTTGGTTATAACCGAAACAGTTGTATTTGAAATTTTTGTTAAATTTCGACTGTCCTATTGAAAACTATAAGGGAAATATTTTTCTATATGGTGGTTACTGGTAGTCAACCATCAATCTTCGATTGGAAATTGAAAATATTTCTCACTGCTTGACAAATCTATTATCGGTTTAGAGTTTCATGTTTATTTAAGGTCGGACGCTTTCTTTAGATTTCTTCACACAGTTAAATGTTATGGTAGCAATTGTCGTGCTGAAATAGCAATAATTATTCGTGGAAAGGCTTCATCTGGAAAAATCACGCCATAATTTGTAGCCAATAAGATTTGAATATGCAAAAGTAACACTTAACTGAAAGACCAATCAAGGATATCGAAACGGGACTACGCTAAGTTGGAGCGCAAAAATGAGAAAAAAGAGATTATTCGGTCGGCGGGCTTCACCGCTTAGGCACGGGCGCCGTTTCGGTGGACCATTTTTCGGTAAGATTTTTGGGTGTCGGGCTTCGTTTAGAAACGCCGCGTTTTTGTTCACGACGGTGGGGAAAAATATTTGTTTTGCCTAAATTTTTGAAGCGTTGGGGGATATATTTACAAGAAGTTTTGGGATAAAGTGAGTTTTCCGTGAGTTAAAATGGGTGGTGTTTGAATATGGGATTTTTATGGCGTCGGTGGATTTGAAGGGAATATATACGAGTGCCTATGAAACATGGGACAACAAAATTGGGATAACTATTTGGAAAAATTGGTTATTGAAGGAAATTGTTCTACAGTGTATAAAAATCGTTCGTATTTTTGCAGGTGAATCACTTGTACATAAATTATTCGTATTGAATGCTTAAAAAGTTTTATTGAATTAGGGAATTATCGGTAAACATAAAATACGAGGTTTTACGGGAAGTACGGATTTCATTTGTTTTAATATTGGAAAAGTTAATTATGAAAATAAAAGTATGAGCTCTTTTATTGAAATAAATTTGATGCTGATTGATGTTTTGAAACTTATGTTTTAAGTGATTGGAAATATCAAAAATAGAAAAGCAACCGGTTATGACAATATAGAAGCAGAAACTCTAAAACAAATTGTCCACTTCATTGCAGAGCGACTGGCCTTTCTCATAAATTTTATAATCGATACTGGAGAAGTTCCGTCATTTGTCAAAATATCAGTGGTAAAACCAATCTATAAAAAAGGCGATAAATTGGCTACAACTAACTACCAATCTATTTCCCTGATAACTAGTTTTGCTAAAACATTTGAAAAAATCATCAAACATAGAGTCTGGTGTAATCTAAAAAAATATAAAATCATATTCGAAAATCAATATGGATTCCAAGAAGGTATCTCAACCCAAGACCCAATTACAAAAAATTATCAGGATCTAGATAATCAGAAACCTTCGCTGGCTTTATTTTTAGACCTAGCGAAGGCTTTTGATACGGAGAGTTTTCACTCTTATCAAATCCTTAGAGGATATTGAAGTACGGGGCCTACAACTAGATCTATTCCGGAATTATCTTGAAAACCGAACTCGAATTGTGAACATAAATGGAAATTTTAGCACACCTGGAATCTAAAATACGGTGTACCTCAGGGAACAGTTCTAGGTCCCATGCTGTTTATCTTATACGTAAATAACTAATTTTTTTATACACCTAGGGAAATTATCACTTTTGCAGACGATACGGTTATATATTACTACGATACAGACAGGCAGGGACAAAATCAAAATTAAAGTTGAAAAAGATATAATTCAAATTGAAAAATGGTTCAAACGTAGATTTCTTACCTTGAATTACGAAAAAACCTTTTTTATACCTTTTACCTCGTATAAAAAAAATCTACCAAGTTTCAACACTCGACAAATAGAGAAAAATATCAATATAAATTCAGCTACGAGCGTAAAATACTTGGGTATACATAACGACAGTCATCTGAAGTGGAATACCCATGTGGAATCCATCATAAAAAAACTACGATCCTTAATCTATTTATTCTATAAATCCAGAAATTTTCTTCATGGAAATGATCAAATTCCCCTGTATAACGCATTGGTAGTACCACACCTCACCTATGGAGTAGTTGCATGGGGTGGAATACTAAAAACCCACTAGAAAATTTACTCAAGCGTTTCTACAAAATTATTTTAAGAAAACTCTATACTTACTCTTCGGAAAAATTACTCAATGAAATCAAGCTTTTGAATCCAAGACAAATATATTTCTACAATGTTGCTAACTATATTTACAAAAACAAACACACCCTTGAGACCGCTCACAACTCGAGATATGACACCAGATTAAAAACTCCATTCTCTGTCCCACACATGAAAAAAACTGTTGGGCAAAGAAGTTTGAATTACTTAGGCCCCAAAATTATGAACTCGCTTCTATTAGAAATTTTAAATATACATCCCGCAAAGAAATTCAAAATTTGTATCAGAAAATAGAACAGAAATAGAACAAATTATCGACACTAGAAATAACTGAGAACAAAGAAAATAATTTTATGTCAATACTATTGTCTTATATCATATATCATCATTATATTATATCGTATATTATTATATTGTATTTGTATATTTTTATATTCTATATTGTATGTATATATACTGTTATTTCGTAATCGTACCTTCTATCCTGTATTCTATGTAGCTGTACCATATATTGTCTTCTCATTTTATAAATTGAATGATTTTTTTTATACAAAAATTATATTGTATATTATTATATTGTATTTGTATATTTTTATACTCTATATTCTATGTATATATATATTGTTAACTCACATTCGTACCTTTTCATCCTGTATTTTATATAGCTGTACCATATATTCTCTTTTCATTTTATAATTTTCATGAAAACGAAACTGAGATATGTATATCTTTTCGCACTCAGTGAGTGCCCATTTCCTTTGATGTTTGGTTTGCCGCTTCATGAACCTCCATTGAACTCGTGCTAGGCACAGTTGCCAGTTCTAAATTAAGTTTCATTTGGAATAGGCTTTTTCATTTAGATGACAAATGACTAACTTTGTTTACCTGTCAGACCCAACGGCATTGAAGGCGATTTTTTTTTTTAAGAAAATAAAATATTTCCCAGTTTTTTTATGGATTGTTGACTTGAATTTACATGGAGAAGAAAATTCACCATTAGAAAATATTCGTGTACATTATTTTATCCACGAATGAAAGGTTTTTGGCGGTATAAAATAGGTAATAAGTACTTAACCTACAAAGAAAGTTAGGAACGCCAATGTATGCAGGTGCATTTATCATGAAGTTGACTGTTGACTTAATGTGAAAATACCGCTAATTTTGAACTAAGCCAATCTCAAATTGTTATTTCAAAACTAACCAATGGCAATTCACTTTCCCAATAGTCAATCAGACTTTGGGTCTCAAAACGAGCGCATGCGCCTTAAAAAATCATCTGAATGAAAAGGCCTATTAGGACAATACTGCAAACATAAGTGGTGAGGTCGAAATTTTTTATGAAAAATGAATAACTGAAGATTCACTTTTGAAATCATTTGTGGTGTTGAATGCTTGAGTTTTATGTTTTATAATGTGGAATAATATCGTTTGTTTCTTATTTAATTTTGAGATTTTGTGAAGTTGGCAATTTATCATTCTATATGGAGGTCTCGCCGTAACCCCTTCAGTTGTATATTTGAAATATACTTCATGAAGGTCAAGAAGCGCATCATTATTCTGACAGTTCCTCAGGGCATTTAACTTAAGGCAGGAATTCGACTTCAGTCCAGCTTGGGAGGCGCATGTCGACCATGTGGTCAGGTTAATGTGAATGAATGAAAGTGATGTCCGCCGTAAAACACGTGCATTCCCAACAATAATTAAGTGTTTGTGAAGTCCTGCCGTAGAGAACCATTCGACGTGCATTACAAAAGTATTTGAAGATAGTGAAAGTGATATTCGGGCTTCCTGGTATCACTTAGAGTGAGACAACCCAGGGGACCCAAGGACAAAGCCTTTTACATAAGAAATTAACAGGGAGTGCTGGTCAAATGCAGTAGACTTCCAGAAGGCGGCCTTCCATACCAGCTTTTAGCGACAACTTTTTTCGAGAGAAGGCTGCTATTTCCAAATGACTATTTCCATAGAACAGAACAAATGTGGTGTTTTTACGTCAACTGTCAATTAATGCTTTGTGTTCAGGTTAAAGTTACAGGATGCCCATTAACAGAAAAATAATTTTTCCAGTTTCATAAACTCGCCAAACCAAACGGAACTTCTATAATTTATGATGTTTTGGTTATATTTGTCTATAGAAAACGAGAGCAACATGTTTATAAACAAAGATGGGCAACAACTTGGCAGAAAGTAAAACTTGAACCAACAAATAGCGGCATGACCTTGAAAAAGCAGCGGCTAGTTTTGAAGTACTCTGATTGGCTGGAAGCAAGAAGCAAGCTTTAAAAAGCTGGTATGGAAGGTCGCCTAGAAAGATAGCAAGCAAAGACCATTAAACTTAGAGAGAGAGAGAGAGAGAATTTGAAATAGGACTTCATCTCTCTCTAATTTTGTTTGTCTCGTCTAGCCTTCTCCTCTGTGTCCATATGGTGTGTTTACACATTAATAATAATAATATACTTTATTGTCATTAAGAATAAATCTTGTGGCAAAGCTTGTGAAAAATAAATATAAATATGAAATGTAAATATAAACACACCTACGGAAAAGTAAAGTTAGAACATACACTATAAAGTTCATGGTCGAATTTTGTATCAACATGGTTGTGTGCAGTTTTGATTAGAAATCTTATCAAAACTTATAAAATACACATATAAACATATACAATCATATATAATATTACATAAATGAACACACCTATTACACCAAACAAAAAACCAAAAAAAAATTAATTCAAATATGACATTTTTCACGTAAATTTATCATTATAGAACTCTTGCAAATTATAATAGTGTCTATCAGCCAGAAATGTTTTTACTCTTATTCTAAACATTTTGTTGGTCAAATTTGCCTATCTTATATCTGAGGGCAAGTGATTACTCATATGCTGTGTTTACTGATTGGCTACTGACTGAGAAATTTTCATCCTGTTATTCAGTGACCAATCGGACAACAGTACGTTGTTAATTCAAACGCCTCACCGCTGTCATATGAATGCGGTCCTTGCTCAAAGAGAGTAAACGTTATCTGAGTAGGAGAGTCTATTCCTCATAAGACAATGGTGACACTAATAGAAAGAGATGAAAGATCATTTGTGAGTCATAGTGACGTATATGGACATGTCATGGCCATCATTCTCTCTGGACAGTAGCGAACTCCTCACTCTGACACTCATCTGAGAGTTACAGGCTTTTGATTGTATACTGGACCACTCTGTATGTTACGGTGGCCACCTGAACTCATGTCCATGAACGTAACTATGACACGTTAATGCTACAAGATTCTGATTGGCTAGAGCTTATTAGTACCTCCTATTCAGATAACGTTTACTCATGGTTCCTGCTTCCTATTGGCGCATTTGATCAACATATGAATGCCTAACTTCAAGATCAAGATGGGACCTCTGACCATGGTAAGGTTAACATGTGGCGTTAACTGGTTGGAGGTCAACTAAATGTATATTGTGAATGTTTGCCGTCAACACAAAAATAATCTAAAAATTGTGAAAGTCGAAAAAAAAATTGTATATGAAATAGTCCCTTTCTTCTCTACGCCAGTAACCAGGCTGGATGACAACGGACTTGTCGGAAGAAGGGGCGCTCAGGCACTCGTGGTATCACTTCGAGTGAGACTTCCAGGGTGCCATATGAAGGGGGGCAAGTGAGGTATTACCGCACGAGGCCCTCGGATCTGTGTAGATGGTTATATAACCGAGCCCAAAAAAATAACTAGAAGAAGAAGAAGAAGAAGATCAAGATGCTTCTTGTCATATGTCACAATTTCACATTAACTAATCATAGATTATAAGATTATAGATTACATATTACATGTTATATTATACTCTAATGGTAATCAATGCATTTTGGAATAAAGTTTTTCTCATCAGGAATATTTCATAATGGCTTCAGAAAACTACAAATATAATGCAGAACCTTCAATAATGTATACTGAAGAAGGTGAAATGGAACAAATCGCTAGTGGGACTCACTTTGTCGATATTCATAATATAAAAAGTGAAATAAAGGAAGAGACCAGCGAATTCCAACCATTTAATGAATATGGAGCGCCTAATGAATGTCTAGAGAAGCATAAGAATGAAAAATGTAATGATACCAATTCATGCGGGTTCGAGGTTATGCCGAGAAATAGTGTTGATAATTCTCAAGAATCAAAGTTTTCTTCAACTGGTGAGTTACTTTCAAAAAGTATTGAATTTCCGACTTGATTTTTTTTTAAAATTTCCCCAAATTACAATCAAAGAGACAGACAAGTATTTTAAATAATTTGTAATCATAAATTATATATACGTAAGCTAAGGCAGGAAATAGAATAATGCATAAAGTAGCCAAAATAGATGTAAAGGTGTAGGGCGAATGTTGAAAACAGCGTGGCGACCCTCTACTGCTCCCTTATTGAGGGCAAATAAGAGACAGGTAGGTATAACCTTAGTATGGAAACATGCTGAAGTAAATACCTAACCTCTACATTTTTATGATCCATTTTCACCTTTGAATCTCTGCATTGAAATATGAAATAATTGAGGATTGAAATGTATATACTTTTTATGTGTTATGAGAAATGTCCGTATTAAGAGGTAGATTCAATTTATTTTGAATTTGTAATTTCCTAAGGTATATACTCAATTTAATACCCTGGACTCGAACATGAAATTAAAATGGGATTGTCTCGATCTTTAGTAATAATCTTTAAAACTTTCTTCACATACAGCACAGCACAGAAACTCATTCGATATGCACTGATTGCGGTACTCGCAATAAGACAATTAAAAGGAGAAAAACTATTATCAATTATGAGTGTTAAATATCACTATTTTTACCTTGTTAATTAGCACTTATAATCATTTTAAGTTTGCTGTTTTTATTGGTTTTTTAACCAATTAATTTTTTTTTTTAAATAATAACATTTATTTGGATTAAATTTGTAATGTGCATCTGAGGAGGTGGTAACTTACTTACATATAGGAGGATATAATTTGATAAGCAGTTATTGTAGACCAACAAAAAAATGAGGGGGCGTAGATTTCTAGGAAAAAATGGGATTATTGCTAAAAAAGAGTCAGTTGATATTTTGGCCATTGAACAAGATATCGTCGAATAGAAATAAGGTAAAAAAAAACTATTCTTTTAAATGTATATAGGTCGCCTTCTAGAAATGTACAAATATTTTTTGATAAATTGACAGAAGTCTTAAATTTGTTATTTAATCCAAAGAGAAGAATTTTACTATGTGGGGATTTTAACTTCATAGGTAGAGTCACTGGTGGAATAGTAATCACCAAAAATATCTACTCCCGTAAATAGTGAAAGTTCTTGTGAATAAAGAATGTAAAAATTTTGTTCCAGTGGTAAAGTTGATGTGAAGTGTTCTTTGGGTGCTTACATGTACATACAACTGTTATCTGGCCCTAAGTTACTGAATAAATAAATGACATTGTAACCATAGCAGAAGAATGTAAAATTCACTTATTTGCCGACGACACCCTACTGTACTTCAGTAGTAAAGATGTACATGAGTGTGTTGATACTATGAACGCTAGTCTTGAAAGGGTGTATAGATATTGCTGGGCAAATCTGCTAAAGGTGAACGTAAATAAAACAAAATGGATGTTATTAGGGAAACATAAAGATCATAATAATGAAAACCTACTTCTACGATTGAATGACAGTGATATAGAAAAGGTAAACAAATTTGTGTACTTGGGTGTAACTATTGACAGTAAATTAAAATTCAAGGAACATGCTAATCAGATTATCAAAACAGTAGCTTACAAAATCAACTATTTAAGAAGATGTTCCCCATATCTCAGCCAGTGGTCTAAATTATTAGTATACAACTCCATAATCCTTCCACATTTAAATTATTGTTCTACCATTCTATTTTTTCTCAATCAAAATGAAATAAACAGACTACAAAAGATGTGTGCTATGCGAATAATCTTACAATGTTCGAGGATAACACCGATAGCAAATATGTTGCAAACCCTTCAATGGCTACCAGTGAAGAAACTCTTCGAGTACCTAACACTAATCTTTATTTTTAAAATCAAAATTGGATATTCACCTGTATATCTACAGAATGAATTAACTTATGTGGCTGACATACATGAATATAATACAAGAAACAGAAACAACATGAAGGTTGGAAAATATAAAAAAAATAGTACACATAATTCTTTATTTTATAAAGGAGTAGATTGTTTTAATGACCTCCCACAAGAAATTGAAAAGAGTGGTTCGATAAATATTTTCAAAAGACGATTGAAGGATTACTTAATGAAAAATTAGTATATTCTTGTGTATGACTTTTTTATGTAACTTTTCATTTATAAGTATGTATTTTTAATCAGGCTGTTTGTATTTTTTTCATTTTAATTTTATTTATATGACAATGTATTTACTATTGTAAATGAATTAGTTTTTCAACTAAATAAAGAGATATATTTATATATATATATATATATATATATATATATATAAAAGCCATCATACTCTCATACTTACGATCGGAAATATCGATTCAACTGATTTATTGCTGGGCAAAAAAACTTTACAAGGAAGGTTAAAAGTTTATTCCACCATCGGTCAGCTCAAATGTTCAGGAATGCCTGAGACTAAGCAAATATCCAATAATGATTTATTCTCTGAGTTAATGGTGAAAATAATGTGAAAATAAGAAAATCGAAAAAGAAATAATAGGGCACATTGAATCAGAAAATAGTAAATTATTGAATATCATTACACAACAAAATAGTAAGATTGAAGAACTGGAGAAGAACTGGAAAATAAGTGCAGAAAACCTGAAGAAAAAATGATAAGCTTTGAAAGGAGAATAAGAAAAAAATAAAGTCGTCATCTTCGGTCTGAAAGTAGAAACTGGTAATAGCATTGGTCGAAGGGTTACGAACAAGCTGAACACGTTGTGAATTGAGCTATCCGAACTAGACATCAATAATGTTCATCCCTTGAAAAATAGCATAAGTGAACCGGACATAAAAATTGAGTTTTTGTCTTATTTATCGAAAAATACTATATTCCAAAATGTTCATAAACTCAAAGGAACAAAAGATAATACTAAATGACTTGTGCTATGAAGACCGTCTGATCAACAAGACATTGGTGAAGCATATGAAAGAAGCCAGATCTAACAACTTAACGGCTAAAATAAGAAATAACACATTGATCGTTAATGAGGAAGTACACACAGTTGAAGAAGTGGGAGGCTGGAGAAGAAGAAGGTAGAATAGGAAACGGGAATACCGAGAGCACAGAAAGGAGAGAAGGGATCTCATCAAGTGCACTGACTACACCTAATATTCTACGGGAGGTAGTCAACACTGAAGACATCGAGAACGAACAACTGAATAGGACAATAAAACCCCCTCCCCCCTATGAAGTCCAAAACACATCCCTCTAAGAAATTTTCACAGGTGCTAAAACATGAGAACTGTATCACTCACTTAACTTTTCAGCTATATTTTTATTCATTTAATTTTCGATATTTCCTAGAAAAAACACCAATTATCATAAAATCCGAAGTAGGTGATTTCATTTTTTTTATCCAATTCCCGTTGATTTTGTAATTTTATTGATATGCGATGTTGTCTATGTCTCCAGAGATAAACAAAAAGTAAATTAAAAAAAAACCGACTGCGTAAAAAGTTAAATTTAAAAAAGATGGAAACAGGATGACCAGAAAATATTGTCAGAAAATTATGTTTTAAGATGATAACTATTAAACTTAATACTGTTAACAATCTCACGCAGTCGGAGGCATCTTCTTTAATTTAACAATGAAGATATATTATTGCCTCTGACTGCGTGATATTGTTTACAGTATTAAGTTTAATAGTTAACCTCTTAAAACATAATTTTCTGACAATTTTCTGGACATTTTATCTTTTTTAAAGTTTACTTTATACGAAGTCGGGTTTTTTATTTTACACTTTTCAGTTAGGATTATTCACAATATGGCGTCTGGTTGTCGCCATATTGAATTTTGATTATTACTGTCATGTCTTCATTCACAACATGGCGTCTGGTTGTCGCCATATTGAATTGTGATTACTGTCATGTCTTTAGTGACACTCGCAAGATTAAGACAATTCGATTGACGTAAGAATTATCAAAATCGGCCTAGGCGTTTGGTGTCTAGAGCGCCACAAAGGAACAAACATACATAGGCTGATAAACACATTACCCTCCTTTGCATCGCGCAGTCGGGTAATTACTCAAAATGAATACAATATGACATATAGATTAAGCATATGGAAGATGATAGTTACCAAGCACAACCAAATAAAGTGTCATCAGAAAATTAATTTACTGTAGACTGGACCGAGACATGCTTTAGCATGAGTTTTCTTGTATGCCAGTCTCCGACACACATTGAAGCTGTGAGAAAACAAAACCATCACTTTATTACGCAAAAGAAAGAAACACAACTTAACCTAGCTTGGCTAACATTGCTATTCAAGTTGAATGCAAGTCAATCAAACTGACATGTAACGCTCGCGGAAACTCACTAGCAGTGATTTTTCTCTTTTTTACGAATTCATTTGAAAACTCTAAACAGGGCCTTATCCTACATTTTATGATTGTTTTTACTTCCTAAAAGCCAAGACCAACGCAACCACCAATGTTTGTAATTTTTGACTTTTCCTATATGAAAAATTAAATAAAAAGTAATTGATGTTTTTTCTAGAAATCATCGAAAATTGTGATCAGAACATACCTATGAAATTAATTGAGTATGCTGGTGTCAAAAGGTACACTCTACAACCATTTACAGCCTCCTGCAGTGATTTATTTATTTGTAATACAATACTCTACAGGACAAAGCCCAATTACAGAGCAGGAATTAACAGAATATAATGAATACATCACAGATTTTTATATGAATATTAAGCACATACACATTTCATAAGAGGTAACAAAATGGTTATTGTAGAGAGTGGAATTTTATATCTGACAACTTGCAACTAAATACATCTAGATCATCGCTAATAGAATTTGTCATTTCACACATGGTATGAGGCGGAGAATTTTCCAGAACATTTGTGCGAGATGTATTTATATAAAAAGTACTCGGGTGTCTGGAAGAGAATCTGGGAATGCAAAAATTAAACTTTTCCAATAATGTTGGGCAGTCAACAATACTTTTAATAATTTTATAGGTTACTGCTACACTATAATACTCATGCCTTCTTTCGAGACTGAAAAAGTTATGTTTATGTAGTAATTCAGAGTGAGTTGTGCCTATTGGTGGATAAATGCCATCAGTTTTTAGGCTTAGCAGTTTTAGAAATCGTCTTTGAGTTGCTTCTATTTGATCTATATGATATTGATGAAAGGGACTCCACACAACTGAAGCATATTCTAACTTAGATCTTATGAAAGAATAGAATGTTGCAAAACTTCCTCCATATCTACTAAAATTATATATTCTGCGCAAAAACTTCGATTGCTGTAAAAATGGCACCATTTTTATCTTGTTATTGGGTATTTCTATTTTAAGTAGAACACTATATAAGGTATACAAATCTGGGACAACCTAAGTACTTCAAAATATTTTGCGGTCGGAAAATATCGGCACTTGAACAAAAATTTGGAGGTAATTAGTTTGGGACCATTGTAAGAGTGGAACATATTTGCAGGACCTCACTGTTGCCCATAAGTAGATCACCTAAGCTGCCACCACTACAGGTATAGGGATCAATGAAGCTGCCACCACTACAAGTAAGGGGAAAACCAATGTGTGAGAGTGATACATAGAGGGGAAAAAACAATGTGCTAGAAAGAGACCGAGGCCTCATTGAGACCTCGAACACTAGAGGGCGTTGAGGTGGGAGCTGTACCGAGATGGAGAAGTCCCCTTGAGACATAGTTCACCAAAGGGCAAAAGTGGGCGCTGCAACACCGAATCACTAGAGGACCGTGGAGGCATTGTGAGCGAGAATACTTCATACTTGAATTTAAGATTGTAGGTGAGCAGAACTGGGATCGGAACAACTGCTTTGTTGGATCAATAGGGACGCAATATGGAAAAGCTGTCATATGTCAAGCTCAGAGGGTGGAGCGGTAGACTGAGAATCTGAGGGTTCGACTCATTGCTTCTAACGCTTGAACTTTTAGTAAATACAATGAGACATTTTCAATACGTTCTGAGAAAAATAATTTTTCATTTATCTGTGATGTGTAAAAAGCTTTGTTAACGAAAAAATAATTATTTGTTACCGAAACATCTGCTTGTTTTGCGAAATGGCTTTCGCTTGAAAATCAAGATATTATCCGAATCGTGAGAAGTACACATGCTTGCTCGCAATATAATGAAGAATTTTCGGTGTTTTGTGTAGAATCAATTATTTGTTTCAAAAAGTCGCTTCTTGTGCTATATTATGCTAAATTCATCTCTGAAGACCTACAACATCTAATTTCACTCAAAGATATTTTAAAAATTAACAAGGTACATTTGCATACAAGGTTATAAAGGAACAAGTTAAATGTAATACCAACTTAAGATTTGTTAATCAGCGCCATTAATACAATACTCGAACACATAACAATGTCTTTTTGGAACCTGAAGGTACTAATATTGGCCTAAACAATCCAATTACACAATGCATGAAAACGTATAACACTCTTCCCAAGGAAATAACGGATAGCCCCAATAAGAGTTTTCATACTTGCTACTCAATGAATGATCAGTATACAATTTTCTTCTACTCTGTGATTTTTTTTTTTGAGGTAGGACATTGTTGCTTCATATTTCTTTTTGGATTTTAAGTTACATTTGTATTATATAATTTTTAGGTAAATTCTAATTCTAATTTATTTTATGAATTATAAGTTTAGCTATTTTCCGAGACCAGCATGTGCTGTGCTGCTTTGGAATAACCTTTTTTGGATAGTGCATCTATTTCAATTTAGATTTTAAACTATTAGATATGTAATTCTAGTGGCATTATTTGAATAAAGTTCTTAAAAAAAAAGATTATCGATTTTCAAGGCTTTATTATTATTAAGAAATATTATCCAAAGGAAATCGCAGTTTTGTGTAATGGAATATTACTGCATAGTCATTTGAAAACCCCAGTGGCGTTCGATGAACTGACATTAGGAGAAAAAATCATGGCAAACCACCTGGAAAGCTGTCATGGATTGGCAAACAATGAGGGGCACATGGACCTAGATAGGATTTTCAAGTTAAATAAATGATTGTTTTTTCATTCCCAAAGTTTTCACGCTTCACAGATGAATATATTGTAAATTTCTCATTGTATTTACTGCAAGTTCGAGCATCCGAAACAATCAGATCATCTTCAGTCTACCGTCTATCATCTGAGCTTGACATATAACAGTTTTTCCATGTTGCGTTCCTATTGATCCAACAATATGTGTTCCAGCAATCCCTGTTTTGCTCCCTACAATCTTCAATTCAAGTATGATGCTCTCGCCTATTCTCGCTCTCATCGCTGCACTGTGCTCTAGTGATTCTTGACCGAGGCCGTTCGGTGTTACAGCGCACACTCCTGCCCTCTGGTGTTCGATGCCTCAAAGGGACTTCTCCATCTCGGTACAGCTCCCACCCCAACTCCCTCTAGTGTTCGACGTCTCAACAAGGCCTTGGTCTCTTTTTAACACATTGTTTTTCCCCTATATGTCTGACTCTCTCTTACACATTGGTGTTACCCATACCTGAAGTGGTGGCAACTCCATTGACTTTACCTATACTTGTATTGGTGGCAGCCTAGGTGATCTACTCCTATAGGTTTCAATGTTCACAAAGTAAATCACTTGCTTTTTCTTAAATTTTATTTTATGATCCTGAATCAGCGTATCCTTCCCTTTCTTCTCTTGCCCTAATGATGTTTTCTCAAGTACCCCGTAGGACCAACTTTTCCCACTTCCATGGCTTTTACGTTATCCTCACAACATCACAGGGCATCCTTTTATGGAATTGATGCATCACATGTTGTGATTTTTGTATTTCTCAATTTCCCTGCAAATTATCTTATATTATAGAAATAGTTTTGGTTCATCAAATTTCCCAACTATATCAAATTTCAATTTAGCTTAGCTTAGTCTTCAATCAACTGTTTTTATTGTACTATGCTTCTGTAATGTTAAATTGAAAAATATGCTAAAATTGGAACTTAAATTTCAGATTTCCACGAAAATGAGGATCTCAATAGACTTGCTGGTGAATTGGCAAAACCCAAAGTCGACCATTTTGAAAATGAAGTAATATTTGAGAATGATGATGAAGATCACCCTGAGTATATTGATTTGATCAATGCTGGATTGAAAAAGGAGTCATTCAAAACTGAGTATGACATTGATATCATTTATGAAAATATCAAACCTGAAATATGCGAGGAAAAATCAAGGGTAAAAAATGAAAATGAGTTCTACCTAAATTCTGTTAACGATAACTTAATTGGAACAAAAATTGGACCAAACGTTTCTTGTGAATTTTCAAAAGGTAAGATGTTTTATTCAACATAATTGATCTGCAAGTCAGAATTGTACAAGAATATATATTTAGTGAAGAAAGTATAATCAGGTCAAATATTAGTGACAACTTTTTCAATGAAAAAGATTAAGAAAACAAAGCAAGTAAAATCACATGAGATAATAACCGCTGCTAAAATTCCAACGAAATGAATAACAACATTAATAATTTATCAAACATGCGAATAGAAGTTCCCCAAAGAACAGTCCTTGGACCCATTCCATTCAAGACATCAATTTCTGTTGAATCCTGAAATTAACAATTAAGAGGTTGTTGCGTCATGAACGACTTCATACAGGGAAAAATCGAATTCAATGCAAATTTTGTCCAAAAAGTTTTTCAGAGAAAAACAAATTATTGCATCATGAAACAATTCCTACAGGGGAAAAACCATTTGCATGCAAATTTTGTACAAAATCGTTTACCCAGAAGGCGAATCTTAGGGTACATGAGAGAAGTCATATGGGGGAAAAACCATTTCAATGCAAAGTTTGTATGAAGTTTGCACAGAATAACAAATTGTTGCTTCATGAAAGAATTCATACAGGGCAACCATTTCATTGCAAAATTTGTTTAAAAATTTTGTTCTGAAACAAAAGAAATATAAAATGCAAGGAACAAAGATTTTATACTCACCTTGGTCAGTATTTTTATGACATTTTGGCATCTAAAGCGGGAGAACAAAGCCAAATCACTCTATTCAAATACAATGTTTAGAAATGACTTGGAAGGGAAAATCTATTGAATATTCTCAAGTAATTATCTCATGATTCAAATTATACAATAAATAACCTGATGAAAAAAAAAAAGAAACATTCATTTTGCACACATATGTTGCTCTAAGGTCTGTCTGTCTCTATACTCTACATTAATTTATGTTATTCATGTATAATTGTTCTATGTACTAACATAAAAGAAAAAGAGATATTATACAATTATCTCACATACAAGTGAATATTGTTTCACTACCGTTTTTTCTTTTCTCTCCCTGAGGTTAATTTTTTTTTATATTATTATTGTATCATTATTGGAAATGAACATTTCATTATTATTGTCATGTCATTGATATTTTTATGTGTGTTCTGTAAATATCCCTACTGTGAGGGTTTCCGAGGATAAATAAATTCAAAAAATGTATTGCAAATAGTATCTTAGATACTTTCTTGTATGAAATTTTTTTGAGGAAAATCGCGTAATTTCGCTATTTTTTCTTTAGACTCTGAAACACGGCCTCAACAAAGTACAGAAGAGGATGCAACAGCTGTGGAAAGGGGCAATCATATAAGGGAGGAACCTACAATAACTATTAAATCAGAGAAATGTCAGATAATTGAGAATTATCCACTTGAATCGAAACAAGAGTTTAAAGGGCGACCTCCTACTGGAGAAAAGCCATTTCAGTGTAAATCATGTCCCAAGTCTTTTACTGCTAAACATAATTTGTTGGGGCATGAGAGAACTCACACAGGAGAAAAACCATTCGAATGCAAATTTTGTACAAAATTGTTTACCCAGAAATGGCTTCTTACAGTTCATGAAAGAAATCATACAGGGGAAAAACCATTTCAGTGCAAAATTTGTCTGAGGAATTTTGGAGTAAAAAGCAAATTGTTGTATCACAAGCGAATCCACGCAGAGGAAAAACCATTTCAATGCAAAGATTCTCAAAATCGTTCAAGCAGAGGGCGCATCTTATGGTACATGAAAGAATTCATGCAGGAGACAAACCATTTCAATGTACAGTTTTTCAAAATGGTTTAACAAGAAGTGGGGTCTTACGAGACATGAGAGTATTCATACCGGGGAAAAACCATTTCAATGCAAAATTTGTTTGAAATCTTTTAACCAAGAGAAATATTTGATGGATCATGAGAGACTTCATACAGAAGAAAAACCATTTGAGTGCAAATTTTGTCTGAAGAGTTTTGTAGAGAAAAAGAGATTGTTGCGTCATGAACGAATTCATACAGGGGAAAATCGAATTCAATGCAAATTTTGTCCAAAAAGTTTTTCAGAGAAAAACAAATTATTGCACCATGAAACAATTCATACAGGGGGAAAACCATTTGCATGCAAATTTTGTACAAAATCGTTTACCCAGAAGCCGAATCTTAGGGTACATGAGAGAAGTCATATGGGGGAAAAAACCATTTCAATGCAAAGTTTGTATGAAGAAGTTTGCACAGAATAACAAATTGTTGCTTCATGAAAGAATTCATAGGGGGCAAAAACCATTTCATTGCAAAATTTGTTCAAAAGCGTTTACCCAGAAGATACATCTTACGATACATGAGAGAATTCATACAGGGGAAAAACCATTTCAGTGCAAAATTTGTTTAAAATCGTTTTCCCAGAATACATCTGATTATACATGAAAGAATTCACACAGGAGAAACACCATACCAATGCAAAATTTGTTCAAAGAGTTTTGCAGTAAAATGTCATTTGTTGAAACATGAGAGGATTCATACAGAGAAAAAACCATTTTAGTGCAAAATTTGTTCAGTGTTTTGTTGCAAAATACAGATTGTAATAATAATAAAATGACTTTATTTTATTTATCCTCGGCAAAGTCCAGCTTATAGACATCAGAAAATCAATAGTAAAATAATAAAATATAACATAAATTCATGAGATTCACATATTATTACTGTTCAATAAGAAGATAATAGTGGGAACAAAAAACATATGAGACAAGGGGGGAGAAACGATCCTTCAAAGCTTAGGAATAACTTTTTATTCTTTACTGCTATTGGTATCTTATTGAGTATCTTGAGAGTATTATAGGAGAATGATCTTTGGTACAAAAATGTTTTATGTTATTCATTATCTGATATTGCAGTTGTGAATGGCAGAACCAATGGTTAGTTTATTGTGGGTGTATAGTGGAGATCTATTTTGTAGGACTTTGTAAATTAAGCAGGCCAAGTGTAGTTTTCTTCTATTAAACATGTTAAGCCAACCTGCCCAAGGAAAAGATGTGTCGTACACAAGAGTCTTGTATTCTTGAATTCTAGCTGCATAATCTAGATCTAGACACAGTCCATATACCATGTCAGCATAATTTAGATGACTCAATACAAGGGATTCACATAGTTGATTATGAAGTTTAAATTTTAAATGCTTTTACTGTGAAAAATATTTCTCATGGACATGTAGCATTTTTGTAGTACTGAGTTAACCTGCGATTTAAATCTAAGCTTGGTATCGATTATCAGTCCCAAATTTCTGAGTCACATGGCTCAATTTTGTTTCCATTGATGACAATGTTCAGTTCATCTTTAATAGTATCACTGTTCCCAAGAACTACTGCCTGGGGTTTGTTAGGGTTGATTTCCAGCCCCTTCTTACATGCTTAGTTATAGATATTAGCTATTGTATTGCTGATATTCAGACATGCCTGATATACTTCATATTCTTTGAAATGAGTATATTTGTGTCATCAGCGAATTGGTATACAATACAGTTATCAACTTGGTTAGCTATATCCATAGTATTGCCTCTTTATTCTAGAAACAGTTTGTTTGATTCACAAAAACTACAAAGACAACATCATGATCAATCAGTCGAATTATGAAACCCGTCTCATATATAATATCAGCCTTCCTATCCCCACAAATTCATAAATCAAATCCTCCATACTTTACAATGGAAAAAAAATATTCAACCATCTTCTCTTTCCATCAGGAAATTAAGAAGCAACGAAAAATTTCGTAAAGAGGCCAAAAAACTCCTTTCGGAGAGTCTATTACAATTCAGATGAATTCCTGCTTGACACCTTCACAACTTATAATGTAAATTCCTGAGAATTTAGATTCATTGTGTACCCTCTACTATACTTGGAGTTTTCAATATGTATGTATCATTTTATATTGTCCTTCATTGTGAAATGGTTGAATTTTTTAAATTTTTAAATTTTTGTTATCTTTTTAACTTATACAGTGTGCTGGTTTTAAAAATGTGTATGTATCAATTTGTATCTTAGATCTCAGTTCTTAGTAGCTTTGTCAACAAAATTTTATATTTTATGACAATAAAGCATTTCTGATTCTTCGTTAGGATAGGATAGTGTGCGTTAGTAAAAATGTCTACTTTGGTATCGATATCATCTTAATAAAATGTCCGATGGGACATTCCGTCGGGTATTTCACAAATTGTTCCATTTACCTCCTTGCTTGGTGTTTGAAAAGTTCTCTCTTGTTTTTGTTTCATTACTTTCTCTAGGTAGTTTGCCCCTTTGTTCTACTGATTAGGATTACTGGTCATTTTACCTATCATACTATCTGGATTTAGTTAGTTTAGTTCCGAATTCTATTTCTAGGTCCATTCGTTCTCTGGTCCACCTGGGACATGTAATGATTATATGCTCTGGATCATCATTTATTTCCGGGCAGTAAGGGCATTTGCTGTCTTGTGACTTCCCTATTTATTCTCGGGGTAACCAATGTAAAGGAACCATGCCCACTGAGTGCCTGGGTTATGAAGTAGTTTGATATTTTAAAATCGTATTGTACCCAGTTTTCGATATTAGGAATCAAGCACTTTGTGCATTGTTGTGTTGATGTTCCATATTTTCTGCCACTCTTCTATTGTTTTCTGCCTCTCCTTTTTTTTTTGTATTTTCATCAACTTTGGGTCTAGCATCTAATCTAATCCATTCCTTCACCAGAAGGGCAATAGGTGGGATCGCCGTAATGACATTTATAGCGACTGCGGATACCGTTCTGTATGCCATTGCTACTCTTAGTAGCATGCTTCTTTGCATTGCGGTTATTGCGATCTATTAATTTCTACTCTCATTGCTTTGTCCCAGATCGGGGCCGCACACAGCAGTACTGCATGCACCACGCCGAATAGTACCCTCCTTTTTTGTATACCTGGCCCCCTAATGTTCGGTAGTAGTTTGGTTAGCGCAGCTGTTTGTCTATTGGCTTTCTCACATGTTTTTCGGACGTGTTCGTTTCATTTGGTCTTCGACGTATTTTTTTGGCGTTATTTGTGTTCCCTCCAGCTGGAAAGTTACATCCTCCCTCTTTCTGAAACTCACAATAAATCATTTGGTGATTGGTAGTGGAGTGCATATCAATATGCGTTGTTTCACCTACAAAAAATATCCTCTTTGTTTGAGATGAATGACAGTTATTTTTGTCTCTTCATAATGTAATGGATGATCATCTAGATTCCTTTATTTCGAAACTCCTTTCCAATTACTTTTCATCAAGAAGTATGTGGATAATATAATCTGCTCGATTTCACATGATGGACTCCTTTCCAATTACTTTTCATCAAGAAGTATGTGGATAATATAATCTGCTCCATTTCCCATGATGGACTTGCAGAAATATTTGATGTTTTCGATAGTTTCAACTCGAAGATCAATAAATAAAACAAGAATCTGGAAAAATAATTTTCTTTTGGGTACACATTTGATCAGAACTGAAACCAACACAATTATTCTGTACCCACCAGTTTTGGGAAATATATCGATATATAATGAATTGTCGCTGAGCTGTAAAAAACATACTATTATCGAAGTTAAACTTAATTTACAATTGCACTGACAACACTTGAGTGAGATAGATGTTGCAACTGTGTACAAATCATAGCAGTGAATTAGGTGTTCAAAAGTAGTTTCTTGCTTTGAAAAAAATTGTGAAACTCATTGTGCTCACCTCAAGTTGGAATAACCCTTCTCCCAAAAAGGTAGGAGAAACAATTTCACAAATATTAGAGGTTCTAACATTGTATGATAACCTCAAAGTCACAACTAATCCGAAAAATTGCTACGCGCTGTCGCCAAATCTGATTTTTTTTTAAAAAAATAAAGACAGAAATAGGAATATAAATGTGAGCGTGGCCAATCAGTCACAAACAATCGGAGAGTTGGAAAAAGAATCTTTTAACTACAAGTCGAGTCCAGAAAAAAAAAAAAATTGATTTATGGTATTGAGGAAAAAGACAACGAAATTACGAAAGAAGAGCTAAAAGAATTAATTAACAATAAATTACATGTCGATCTTGATGACATCGAGGTCAGTAACACTTATCGGATCGGTAGAAAGAATGGTAGCATAGAACGACCCATACTTCTGGAACTAGTCAGAAATTTCAAAAAACAAGAGATCTTCAGTAAAGTAAAAAAATTGGCGGGGACAAGAATAAGAATTGCTAACGATTTAACTAGAGAGGATAGAGATACACATAAAAATTTGTTGAAACATCAGCAGATCGCTAAAGAAAAAGGTTGTGCAACGAGAATTCATAAAGGTTCCCTTGTAATAAACGGAGAAAAATATACAGCCCAACAGTTAGAAAACCCACTAAATTCCGACATTCATAGTCCCGATCAAACCCCAAAAATTCAAATTCCGCTATATCATAGTGTGCCAGATAGTCCAGTTCTCGAAATTGCCGCCAAGAAAGAAACCGTCAACCCACCTCAGCTTCGATCAAGAGTAAAATCAATAAGTAGCCAAATCGAGAAAAAACGAACTCCATCATCAATAACATCATCAAAAAAATTATATATACAAACATTTTCATACAGACTCCTTATCAGATAAATAAATATGAGCAGTTCTACTACTATTTGTCACATGAATGTTCGCTCAATTATGGGTGGATTCGATTTATTAAAAACCTATATTTTAGATAGTTCTATAAATTTCTTTGCAGTTTCCGAGACATGGTTGAATGACACCATTCAGTCTGATATGTTAGCGATTCCTGGTTATTCATTCGTGAGAGCTGACCGGGTCGGCAGAGGCGGCGGCTTGGGAATATTTGTAAAGGCTCAATACATGTATAAAATTATTTGTACCGATATATGTGATTCGTTGGAACAATTATGGATATCAGTAAAAATTAAAAATAAAACATTCGTTTTGGGAGTAGCATATCGGCCTCCAAACGCAAATGTTCCCACAGCACTGGAAAAACTTGAATCGAATCTCACAAATTTTTTACCCACCTGCGAAACTCTGCTCATTGCGGCTGATTTCAATATCAATTTACTCTCTACTAATGCATCTGTTCAACTATTCAATGATTTTGTACAAAGTTATAATCCCTCTCAAATTGTAACTGAACCCACGAGAGTCACATCCCATTCGCAAACGCTAATTGATATAATCATTACTAGCAATCCAGAAGTTATTACCAAATATGACATATTCGATCTCCCGGGAATCTCCGACCACTTTGCAACGCTTTGCACCATGAAATTTCCAGAACTGAAACCGGAAACTCGTTACATTACTTTCAGGGACTACAAAAATTTTCAACTACCCCCATTCCTGGCTGACTTGGGAGAAGTTTCCTGGGATACAATATACACCCTTCAGAATGTCGACGAACAAGTAGAATTTTTCAATCGAGAACTTATCACCTTATAGATGCACATGCACCACTTCGAAAAATAAAAGTGAGCAAACCCTACTCACCTTGGTACACTTATAATATTCAACAAATGATTAAACTACGTGATAAAGCCCTTCAGAAGTTTCGTAAAACAAAGGTAGACAGAGATTGGAACTCATACAAAGAATTACGTAATTACGTAACATGTGCTATTAAGCGTGAAAAACGCGCATACATGGAACATGTTATGAGGGATACTCTCAGTCGGATGAATGTCACAAATAGAAAAGTAAATCCTCCCATCCCCCCTGGTTTATCTGATACTGACTCTATAAGCGTTCATTTTAACTCCATACCTGATGTGGCTCGGTTACAATCTAATTTGATGTTGAATAAGTACAACGAACCGAGCAAAGAAAATGAAAAATTCATTTTTAGAACGGTAAACACCTCTGTAGTGCTTGAAGCATTAAACAAAATAAAAAGTAACTGTATTGGTTCAGATGGTATTTTCACTAGTTTCTTTGAAATTAGTCAGCGAATTTTTGATATGCCATATTACATTTATTGTTAATACTGCCCTAGCTACCAATTACTTTCCTTCAGCCTGGAAGCACGCCAATATCACACCAATCCCCAAAATTCCTCATCCTACTGAATTTGGGCACCTGAGGCCGATAAGCATCCTGCCAACTATGTCGAAAGTGCTAGAAATTATAATGAAACTGCAGATCTCTGAATACGTTTTTAGCAGAGGTATAATCCCTGATATTCAATCGGGCTTCAGAGAACACTACAGTACAACCACAACGTTACTCAACTTGGGCGATGAAATTTTCAAATCCTTGAATAATGGTCGATTGGGCTGCTTAACTTTGCTGGATTACAGTAAGGCCTTCAACACCTTGAATCATGAATTTCTTTGCAAAAAACTTAATTTTTTTGGATTTGACGAAAATGCTGTACAATTAATCAAGAACTATCTCTCACAACGGACTCATCGAGTTAAATTAGATAATAAAATGTCGAATGCCTTACCAGTTAATTTTGGTGTGCCACAAGGCTCGGTACTAGGGCCATTGTTATTCTCTCTATATATATCAGATTTCCATGAATTCATAACGTCTTGCAAAATCTACCACTACGCTGATGATACCCAAATATATATCGACTTTGAGTATGAGGACTCGGATATATGCACTACACAAATCAACAAAGATTTGGAAAATCTTTTTAAGATATCCTCCGCACACAATTTGAAATTGAATGCCGCTAAATCATCGGTGACATTATTCGGCAATCGAAATAAAAGGGCCTTGGTTGAGCAAAACTTCGCCATATCAATTGATCGCGACATTATACCTTCAACCGCGGAATGCAAAAACTTGGGTGTTTGGTTTGATTCTGAGCTCAAATTCTCCAAACATATCCAAATGCTATGTAGTACCTCTTTTGGCACACTGAAACAACTATTTCCTCACAGGCATGTCCTTCCTCAACAAATTAAGGTTAAACTATGTGAAAGCTTAATATTTTCAAAATTGTCTTATTGTGACCAGCTATACGGGTCTGCAATAATGAACTCTAATCTGAACAGGTTACAATTAATCCAAAACTCTTGTGCTCGTTTTTGCAGTGTCTCAGAAAATATGATCGAATATCTAATAAAATAACAGAATTGGGTTGGTTGAAAATAGATAAAATGTTCAAACTTCACACTCTCACTCTTACGCATAAAATTATAAAAACGGAGGAGCCCCCATATATATATATGGTAAACTCAGATACCTAAAGCATAATAATGTTAATACTAGGAAAAAACAGACTTTACAGATTCCCAAGCATCGCACCTCACTCTATAAACGAAGCTTCATTTACACTGCTTCCAAGCTTTATAATGATCTTCCGACTCCTTTTAGGGATTATTCAATAATTAATTTCAAAAGAAGACTCAAACTTTCTTTTTTTTCTTTGGAATCTTAGTCACCCAACGTCTCACGAACCTTGCCATGTAAACCTAACCTGAGTCATGTATTTAATAGTTATTATTATTATTTAGTAGTTATTTATATGCGTATATATGTGTTTAATATGAATATGTATGTAAATTTGTGTGATATGTGTATGGGTATATTTATTGTATTAATTGCATTGATGTATATTTATTATTTGTTATATCTATGAAATATTAATCTCTGCCACCACTATTATATTCTGTTTGCATTTGTATATTTGATCAATTTCTTCTTGTTTATTTTTTTTTTCTTCAAATTGTTTGTAAAAAATTGGTAAAGTTGAAAAACCTAAATATGAATAAAGGCCATTTATTATTATTATTATTATTATTTTACTTAGAAGTCCAACATCTAGTAGAAGAAAAATTGATAAAGATCAACCCAACCTTCATATGTTCGAGAAAAATTGTAAGATTTATTTAAATTTGTTTTTTTATTGAAATGCCACTTTGAAAAGTAATTCAAATTGATTCATTCACTTATAGTGATTTATAAATTAGGAAAATATGACCTAACGAAAAGATATATTGAAATCTCCAGAAAATACTAAAGAAAACAAATTACCTGTTGACTCAATTAAATTGAAAAATGAAGAAACAAACGCTATGATTGAATAAGATAAATACTGCTGCCAAAGATAAATATTATTGCAAGAAAATAAATAACAACACTAATAAATCATGAACCACACAAACAGGAGTCCCCCAAGGAACAGGAACAGTCCCGGGACCCATTCTATTTTTTGCATACATCAATTCTCTGTTGAATTCCGAAATTAATGGAGAATTTATATCATATAACTGTATTAGTCCTCAATGGAAATATGTTACGGATTCAGTCCCTAAAAGAGATACTGTTACTGTTGAAATCTAGCTTGAATATAACAAATTATCATTAACCCATTCGCTGCACACGTCTCGAGAACTGTGGCTCGTGCAGTGCGCGTTATTTTCGATGCCACTCAGCTCTAATAGGTTATACGTTTTGTGTCGTAAAATCAAGTCTGGAAACCCCTTTTCTCGAAAAAATATAATACTTTCAATTCAGAACTATTTATTTCAACAATAAAAATGGGAAAAATACGCTAGCGGGTAATATGGGGCTGGAACAGTCAAAACCTATTCAGTTTTACAATACGAGATTTATCGTCTGGAGCAGTTAACCCGTTGGCGAATAAAATCGTCTTGAGCAGGGAAAGGGTTAAATATCAAAAATACTACATATATTGCCTTCTCACTGACAAAGACAAATAAACCTGAATTCACCATTTTTGTTTTATTATAGGAAACAAAATATTTAGGTGTTACAGATAAATCTGATGTGGACAGAACATACACCACCAATCGTATGAGAAGACTAATACATACATTTTATCATCATAGGAAAATAATGAATAGAACATTGTTTATATCAATATATAATAGTTGTTATCAAGCATCATGGTGGGAAACATATTTTCTTAATGATCTCCTAATATTGTTACAAATGCTCTAAAACCATTTGTACATTATATGTGCGCCAAAGGTATTTTTTTTTTCATGGAAGCTGCAACTTGCTGTTAAGAAAAAATGTTATACTAAAAGAAAACAAAACCATATGTTGTCAAAATTAAAACATTCTTTAACGTATGCTAGCAGTAAAATATAAACTGTGGAAACGCTCCATTATCTTATGAGTTAATCATTTTCGGAGGTTAAGCTCGGACAGGAATTTTGAATTTTAGTTTTCTACCATTAAAAATTATAAAAAAAAAAATATTTTTATTATTTCAAAATTTGAAAGCTCATATTTTTCTGAGTTCAACCATACCACATGTCATATGTAACACATCAAGTTACAGTATACTGAGTATAAAGGAAACCAGTGTTCATATTTCTTAACATTTTTTTCATTTTTTTTTTCCAATGAAAACTTGAGGAATTTACTCAGTAGTTAGTACGAATATATCAGTATTAATTTTTTTATTTTTATTTGTTTTGTAGCAAATCGATTTATGAGTTGTGTAGCATATCGATTCATGAGTCTTCAATAATACCTTTCTGAAAAATATTACCCTAAAAGAAATTATTTGAAATTACGATGGTGCTGTCAGAAAAACAGCGAATAGAAGTTTTAATTATCTTAGGTTAAGGCGATCGTAAAAGAAGTATGGCAGAAGTATGCGACATCTTTAATGAAAAATATCCTGATCAAGAACCAATAAGCAAATCCACGTTAAGCAAAATATTACATACATTTAATGAGATTGACAATGTTAGGGGTAAGCCTAAGAGTGGCAGGCCTACCGTTGCCGAAGACACTCAATTGAATGTATTACTTGGAATTGAAGAAAATCCACATTGTTCAATTACAACTTTATCTGACAACAATGATATCTGTCGTGGTGCTGTGCAGAAAATTCTAAGAAAAGCCGAATGACCTCCATATAAAGTTAAACTTATACATGAACTTAATGAAGACGACTTTGATAGACGCATGGAGTTTTGTGAAATTATGCAAGAAGTGTGTAATCAAAATAATGGCTTTGAATTTAATGTCTTATTTTCCGATAAATCAACTTTTTGTATAAACGGTATACGCAAAATTGTCTTATTGGGCAACATAAAATACCAATTGGACGATGGAAGCTTATACCCAATGTCCTCAAAAAGTAACTGTGTGGGCTGGGATTCTTAGGAATACCATTGTAGGACCATATTTTTTTTACGGTAGTGTGACAAGTGAAAATATTTTGAAAATGTTACAAACTTATGTAGTTCTATATTTAACTGTAACATTTCCAGACATTAATCAACCTGGTCGAATAGTTTCTACTATTTGGTTCCATCAGGATGGAGCAGGTCCACATTATGCTCGAGTAGTTGGAGATTTTCTCAATGAAACCTTTCCCAATCGCTGGATTGGACAACGCGGCAGGTTAAATGGCCCAGATTTAACACCCATGGACTTTTTTCTTGGGGGTTACTTGAACAGTAAATTGTACATAAATCGACCTACCAATTTGGACCTTAAAGAGAGAATTCCAACTGAAATTCAACGAATTACACCAGAGATGTTGTCATCAGACGTCTGAAAATGATTAACTCGTAAGATAATGGAGTGTTTCCACACTTTATGTATGCACTGTATAACAAGCTTCCTAATTATGTTAAATTCTGTCATAGTCTCAATAGGTTCAAAACCAAACTCAAGTCTCTGCTGTGTTTAAAAGTTTACTACTAATTAGATTATTTTGATGATTCTCACCTGTCAGACCCGTATTATAAATTTGATGGTTCTAGTCTATTTTCTACCACTTCAATAATAATAATAACATTATTTGTCACTACGTTACAGATGTACATATGGATATGTCAAACATTTATATTATGTACAGAATATAATAACAGGGTAATACGAATAAAATAGTTAGATAAATGTCATACTTGTAATATACATATATATATATATATATATATATATATATATATATATATATATATATATATATATATATATATATATATATATAAATATATATATATATGTATATAAATATATATATATATATATATATATATATATGCATATAAATTGCATAGTAAAAATATGGAACAAACGGCGTGGATATGACTGAATAAAACTTAGAATAAAAGAAAAAAATAACCAAAATATGTGCTCAACGGAAATTATCATCCAGGAATTCATCACAGATATATTAACATTAATTAATTAATAGGATCATTTTGGAAAGGATGAATTATATTGTGATTCCTTAATACTGTTTAAGGCAGTGAAATGTTTTGCCCAAAATATTTTTCATTTGCGAATTTGGCAGCGTTTGAGAAATTGTAGGCAAACAATTCTGCAATTTCATCAGGTTTGTAATATCTTGATCATTTTGTAATATACTGATAATTTTGTCAGATGCTCTACTTTCCCTTCCAAGTTCATTATTTTAATATTCCATGTTGCTTTGGTTATATTGTCTTCATTTAGGATTTTGTTGTTGAAATAATTGATTTTAGTCTCTTTAATGTTTTTTTTATGTTCCTTTAAACTGCATGATATAAAGCTAAAGTTCCGGCATTTGCTTCGTGAGAATCTTTGATACTTCTAAACATTTCTCTCAAATGTTTACCTTTCTGGATAATGTCATTTGTAACCCAAGATTTTTGAATGTTTTTTGACACCGATACGTATTTCTGGGCATGAGACATTAAAGCACCAAGAAACAGATTTCAAGAAAAACGAAAGGCTGACATCAATCATCATATCATATACTTTTGGAAACCAGTTTATAGTATTTAGCCTTGTTCAGAATATTTGCATATTTATGTTCAAGTGTCTTATGTGTTTAGTGATTAACCATTTACTTCGGGTTTATAACTTATTTATTTTACTATATTGTGATTTTAAATATTTATTTTATTTATATTAAAACAATTTGGGGGAACATTTAACATATTGTTTTTTTTGTAAAATACACAGGATATAGTTTAAGAACGAACCGTTGAAAGGATTTTTATCGACTGAAAGGAGGCCAGCCCATCTTAGCAGATGTTAGATTGATTTTTTTTTATTATTATTTCTTGGTGTTGGGTTTTTTTTTTGTTGGAATGTCGAGTGGATGTATACATTGTTCTTTGTTGTTGTGTACGAGGGTGTTATTTTTACGGGTGGATGTTTTGAGATTAAAGTAGGTTGTGGTAACGTTTATTAATCAAATTGGTGCCTTTTTGTCATTGAGTTTTTTTTTTATATCTGTCTTGATAAATTTCGCGTTTACGTTTATTTTTTTCTGTTTTCAGAAATTTGGTTTCGTATTTAGTTAACCGATACCATGTACCTGTTTTTGGGTAAATTAAATTATATTCTAAAGTATTGGTGGAGTCCATTATAAGATAGGGACTATTAATTTGGGGAGGTTATGGTAGTGCATCAAGTCCTTTGAATGATGTGGTACATAACTTTATACTCAAGTGAATCTATATATATATATATATATATATTCTTAAAAATTATAATTAAAATTGTTGTTTTCCTTCATTTTTCAACTATGTATGTTTTCCTTCATGGCATTGATATTTTTTATGTGTTTTGTAAATATCCTCCCTGAAAGGGTTTCTAAATTTAAAAAAATTAAGATTTTTTTGGGAAAATTCTCAATTTTTCCATTTTTTTTAGATTCTGAAACATGGCCTCAACAAAATATAGAAGAGGACGAAGCATCTGTGGTCGATGGTACAAAGAAGCAACCTACAATAACTAGTAATTCGAAAAATTGTCAGAAATTCAGAATTATCCTTTTGAATCTAATCAAGAGTTTAAAGAGAGATCCCATACTGGAGAAAAGGCATTTCAGTGTAAATCATGTTCCAAGTCATTTACTATTAGATATAATTTATTGCGGCATGAGAGAACTCATACTGGAAAAAAGGAATTTCAATGTCAAATATGTCTCAAGAGTTTTACAGTAAAAGACACATTGTTGGTTCATGAGAGAATTCATACAGGGGAAAAGCCATTCCAATGCAAAGTTTGTCCGAAGAGTTTTGCAAATGGAAGCACGTTATTGCGCCACAATAGAATTCATACAGGGGAAAAACCATTCCAATGCAAACTTTGTTCAATGAGTTTTGCAGCAAAAGCTCAATGTTGCGTCATAAGAAAATTCATACACCAGATAAACCATTAAATTTATAGTTTAATTTGTAAAAAGTTTACCAGAAGGTTTCTACAAAAAATTTGAAATTCAACCAAGGAAAAACCATTTCAATGCAAAATTTGTCCGAAAAGTTTTGCAGACAAAAATTAATTTAACACAAGAAATCATCCAGGAGAAAATCCCTCACAATGCCAAGTTTGTAGTAAGATTTTTGCAGCACAAAACAATCTGTTGGATCATGAGAAAATTCATGCAGGGGAAAACATTCCAAGACAAATTTTAAGAATTTTGCAGCCAAAAAATCATTTATGCCTCAGGAGATGATTCATACAGGCGAAAAAACATTTCAATTCAGAAATAAAAGTTGCAGATTTGTAGCTAAAAACTCATTGTTTCGACAGGAGAAAATTCAAGTGGGAAAATAATTCTAGTGCAAAATGTGTTGGAAGTGTGAGTGTGAAAATACACACGGGCAAAAAACCATTCCTTTGTAAACATTGCTTTGGAAGTGGTGAGCGAGATTCTTGGGCTTCGAAAGAGGCTAGCATGTTGCTCCCACAATCTGTGACCCAAAACTTTTTTACAAAAATGGAACTCTATGGAGTTAAAGAACTCCGTTTTGGCATATTCCAATCTTGCTTAAGCAACAGGTTTCAAGTACTCACTGTGGATAGCAAACTGTTGCCTCCCTTTTGTTCAATGAAGGCAAGGTCTTTCACAAGGCTCTGACCACTAATGTTCCTAGTGTACCTCAAAGAATTACAAATAAATACATGAACTTTGGGTTTAAATCTTTAATACCGCCCCTCAACACTCATCCATGAGAGTACAAATTGTTGAATATATTATTTGGATCTTCTTTCACTATCATGTCAAGTGTAGCTTAATAGGTTCTTACTCTTCCAACGGGAGTAAGTGGCACATGCCTATTTAGATTGGTTTAAATTTTAAAAGGCGTAATGGGTGCGGTCATCTATAGCATAATCAGAGGATTTCCTTATGAGCGGGCCCTCATGCGATTCCAAATCGAATAACTTCTGGTTGCTTGCTTTGATATGCTCTTTGATGGAAAGCAGATTTATTGTCTTCGAATATCGCACTGTACATGGAGCATTCGTTATCATTCGCAGTACTTTCACTTGTACCCTTTCCAGGACACATGGTTTTTCATGACTGTCCCCAAACTATCGAGGCAAAGGAGAGCCGATGATAGTGAAACCAAGCTACTTGACTTGGGTCGACCATTGTATCTTTCTTCCTGAGGCAATCACATTACTTTCCGGGTCACGCTTCTCATGTCCAAATGAAATCGCCTGCGTTTTGTTGAGATTCACCTTTACTTTCCACCTCGAGGACCACCCCTGAGGGTGATTCATTGCCTTCTGCAAATGAAAAACCCCATTTGGTGCTTCATCAATGTGACCAGTAAAGCTGTATAGCAAAGCTGGCAGTATAGCCCCCTGAGGGACCCCTTTGTTGAATATCTACTTGGTAAAATTCTAACATCTGACTGACAGACAAAGCACATCTTAACCTGTTGGTAAAGGGGGTTAAAAATCGGGCATATATATTCTTGGCGAATTTAACATTCTCTTCGGATCCTACTCACTCGTGTTATTAGGTCAAAATATATCGAGCAACTAGTGGAATAACTAAAAAGGAAGAGCCTGATCTGTCAGCAAACAACAGGTACAGTTCAAGAACAAGAATGGAGTAATGAAAACGCCACTATTATGCAACACGGTAACTTTTCAGAACAATTCGTTCACCAACAATTCAGTCATTATGAGTTATTCTTGCAACTAGCTGTATGACCTTAGAAAAAACACCCTTGTTTCCAATCATAACGTTGAAAATCCACAAAATTGTGGGGAATATTTGGAATTTTATCAAAAGCTGGAAAATGACAGTAATCTCACACTGGCTTCAGAAGACAGCAGACTTTTATAGCATACTGCTTTCTGAATGGTTAGAATGAGAATTAATTCATCCACCGACCAATTAGAAAGCAACAGCCGCATATGAACAGTGTGAAATTTGGAATTTATATTTCGTTGGCTGCCCTGGTTTTAAAGAAGGGAAAATGGAGAACTCATCTCTTTATTCGATGCCATTATGGAGGGTAGAGGTAAGGAGGACACTCTCATATGGTTGTTTAACTCAGAAAGTGTCCTTTAAATAGCATCAAATAACGTTTCAGAATAGTGCATGTGTACTATAGGGTGTGGTCTGAATTTCATTTTTTTTATTATGCTTTGAAAAGGGTGCCTTTAGAAAGCGGATGTAAGTCTTTCTCTAATTTTACTATCGGCTCTTACAACTTTCGGCGCATTCTTTAAAAACGGTATTCTGCTACAGTAAGACAATCTTAATGATTATAACTTCAAAATATAAGCACAATCAAATAAATGTCCAAGATTTGAATATAGAAATTTAGTAAATAAAATAGATATAGTAACAGAAATAAAATACCTTGGTGTAATTGTAGACAACACACTTGATTTCAAATCACATTTTAACTATATTTACAAAAAAATTGTTAAAAAACTATATTTTTTCTCGAGAGTCAGAACACATTTATCGTTCCAATCTTCTACCACGGTTTACAGAACAATCATACAGCCACATTTCGATTATTGTTCTAGTTTGCTTTCTTTGCTAGATAATAATAGTGTCTCCGCATTGCAAAAACTGCAAAATCGTGGAATGAGGATCATACTTCAGTGCAACATATATACCCCTGTTAACTCTATGTTATCTGTTCTTGATTGGATGGCAGTAAAACAGAGGATATCATATTTTTCCCTGATATTCATTTACAAGGTGGTTAATTGTGAACTTCCAACTTATCTCAATGAATTCATAACATTTGATAACCAAATTCACAACTATGAGACTAGGGGTAGGTTTGATTTTTATATTAATCGTACTAGAATGAAAAGAACTATGAATTCATTATTTCACCAAGGTTTAGTTGAGTACAATAAACTTCCCATGGAAATCAAGAGAGTCCATCTATCAAATCCAAAATAAAATTTATTATTGATTAGTTATTTACTTATATCAACACTTACATTATATATCTATTGTAGTTACGTATTGTGTAATGTTAAATACCATGTTCACATATTTTTTTTAGATTAGTTAGTTATCTATATATATATAATATATATATTTATTTTGTTTTTATTAATGATTTTACATCATATATTTTTTGTAAACTAGGATTTCCTATTTAATAAAGATTATTATTTATTACTTTTTTAGGAACATTTTTTGTAACAGAGATAGTCCTCCTTACCTCTACCCTTCATAGATACTACAGCTAGTGAATATCTCCATTAGATTTTTTTACTATGTAGGATGGCCTAATCAGCTCATTTTGTCACCTCAAGTCATGACAGCATGAGATTTCACCTTAGTAGGGAACGTAAAAATAAAATAGAAAGTTGACCGACTACTGAGCTGAGGAAAGTTATCGCAGTTACGTCATTTGACAGCAAAGTTGGACGATATTGCAGCATAGGGATGGAACCAACCTATATAATTACAGTTAAATGTCATTTTTTTATATCTCATTATGTTTCAATCATTGGAAGAGTACACATGATAGTGTTAGCTAAATATCGATAGTTTGGGGAAAACTATCGATTGTTTTACAAATACAGTTTAAGGCGCTGTGAACAAATACGGCTTATGTAAAGTCGAAGATTATGATATGTTGCAATTGACATGCTTTGCACGGATTTGCCATGTTGAGTTTATATCCGAAGTAACTACTCAGTAAACCGCTCTATTAAGAGCCGTTTTAACGTGCTATTTGAACAAATGTATTTTGTAGCGAAATTTTAAATTTCCGGGTCAAAATATAACAAAAAAACAAAGTTACCAGTCAGTATATGTAACATACGATTGGTTAAGGTAGAGTATAGAGAGCGAGAGGATTAACATTTTTGAATCAGCGAATTAATGGTTTCCTATGAAAATAAATTGGTCTCATATTATTATTAGCTCGACTGTAACATAGAACAAAAAATCTGAGCTGTCAACAAATGTCGCAGAATATGGGTAAATGGAAAACGGCAATGAAAGACGCACATAATCGTTGATTTAACGAAAATAATATACATTGTGGGGCGCTGAGGTAGAAGGTACACTTGAAAAAAGAAACAATAAATTGAAGCTTGCCTATGTTTGTAGAGCGAACTGTAACATTGCTTCTGATTATTGGTTGAGAGATGGCATATATCACAAAGATGGCTGCCGTAGCAGTTTCTGCTATACTTGCTGCCAAGGAAAAGGAAAATTACTGCTGTAAACACTGTTTAAAAAAAGTAGTTACAAAAGTGAAGTATGTTAAATGTTATGAGATTCACATCCATGTTGTAAACTTCGTGAAAAGTGTGCAATTGGTGTGGAATTGAGAGTTTCATAAGAGAGGAGGCAGGTGCGGTACTAACAATATCCTGTGTGAAAATTACCTTTCTAATCCTTTAGTTAGTTATAAAAAGAAATAATTGATTAATACAAAGTAAAGATGAGTGACTCGGAGGGGGGGACCCCCAAAAAAATACTACTGATTTTAGGGAATGAAAATGTGGATTCAATTTCTGTAGATAGTACGGATTTAGAAGTAAATAGGATAATGAGTAACTATGAAACAACGCATGGGAATAACGATATAAGGTAAGTTGGGGTAAGTGCGACTTTAGGGTAAGAGCGTCCGTGGCTTAGGCAAAAACCTCAAATACAATAATTTTCGGATTTTTCCGGAATTAATACGGTGGTACAACTCTTGGCAACAGTGCGCGAGAGAAAACATGGCGCATGATTGCCTCTGTTGCGTACATTAGTCGTGTTCAGACAAGCAGTGTCATTCCGCTAGTAAGACGAGTACGTAAGTATATTTTCATTTAATTCCTTCGTTGTGTATTTTTGCGTTCTTTCGAAGTTTGCATGTTTAATATTCCTCTTTTATATAATCAAACCATCACCGAATTTTGGTATTTTGAGATTTCTCTTAAATTGACCTAGCTGTATTTTGTTCCTTAAAATCTTCTTGGGATGCTAAATTAGTAAAGTGGCAAAGGGAGCACCATGGAATGAAAATTCCTAAGAAACAATTTTCTTCATTGATAGGTCGAGTTTGGCTAGAAACAAGTGCAGATATCATCAAAAGCGGGTCATACCAGAAGAACTCTACGATGCGGAAGCTCTCAGAAGGTGGAAAACATCACAAAATATTGTTACTGTACGTCAAGATGTCTCCGGTCAAAACAATGTCGATCCTCCTATTCAAATGCATGCAGATCCGCCAAACAAACAGATGGAAATTGATCGTTCAAACTGTCCATCAACAAATAGTGATAGAGACATCCAAGCAACTTCTGGAGACATATCAGCAAGTACTTCTTCGGAAGTTGAAAAAACAGTGGAACCTTCTAGAAGTAAGCCAAACGATGCAAATGATATTTCATTTGAGGCATTCCTTCTCAGAACTGTAAAAAATTCCACAAATTCAACCCAGCAAATTAAGAAGCCCAAAAGAAAAGTTTGTAATGGCGCAGAGGTGGTAACAAGCAATGATGTGATCCAGCGATTGAAAGAAAAAGATGAATCATTAAACAAACCGAAAACTAAAATGAGAAAACCTAATGTTGATGAAGTCGGTAAAGATCCTGGTCTCATAGAAAATGACGATTCATCCCGAAAACGAGTGAATAGAAAGAGAAAAACAACTGATGAATGGTCGTCATCATCAGAAGAAGACAATACAATATTGACTGAAAGCGAAGAAGAATTCAGCAATGATATTGCCGAAGATATTCAAAGTGAACAGGATGACTGGCAAAACTTGGGTAAAATGTTAGTGACATGAATATTGATGATTGGGTGTTGGTGAAATTTCCAGGGAAAAAAAGCATCAAGCATTACGTGGGCCAAAATATCACCAATGATGTTATTATTGTGAAATTTACAAGGAAAAATACTTTTCTCAAGGAAAAGTCCATATTCACATTCCCTACAGTTGAAGATTCATCAGTAGTTTTGGAAAGTGATATAGTTTCACTTCTACCCACACCGAAGATTGGTCGCAGAGGTGAAATACGCTTCGAGATTTCTTTCCATATGTTCAATATTCAATAAACCAATCAATTGTTCATTCTAGAACCTATTCGTTATTGTTTCTATGAAATAAAGTTTTTCTGATAATATGACCAATTCGTTTCTTCTGAGAAAAAAGTTCATTACTTCTGAACGGGTGGTGATATCGAGGGGAAAAAAAAATTTGCAATAAGATGCTCTTACCCCGGAATATTTCAATATACGATCACACACCTCTATCACATCTGAGAACGCACTTGCCCCAAATGATGGGGTATGTGCGTTTTTAAACCCAATAAAAAAAAAAAAATTTCAGATTTTGATAAACTACCTAGATATTCGCATTATTGAAGCTAAACATTTCAATGCTACTCAGAAAATTTGTTGACTGGTTTTCCCATCAAATTCAACAGGTACGATTTTTCGAAGTGTCACTAATCAATTTTGGAGGTGCACTTGCCCCAACTCACCTTAAATAATATAGACAATAACCTTAAAAGTGTAAAAAACGGAAAACAAATTCAAAAATATGAAATTATATACCATAAAGGCGGAGCTTGGTGGTCATAGAACCAACTGATAAATCTGAGAATAATATGGGTAGATTTAATGAATTAAAAATAGCAAAGGAGGTGTTTATTTAAAATTAAATAATATAGTAAGTATCACGAAAAAGGGAAATAATAAAATAGGAGTTTTGTTCAATGATAGGGAAAAAGCCAACAGGTTTGTGGATTATCAAAAATTATTAGAAGAGGGATATATAATATACATACATATCAAGTAGTATGTAAAGGAATTATAAAATATGTAAATATAGTATTTTCAGAGGAAGAGATTAAAAAAATTATAACAAGTAATTTAAAAATAAGGGAGGTGAGAAGGTTGAATGGAAAAAAAAGATACAAATGGAGATATCGTATTTTCACCTATGGGAACAATTTTGATAATGTTTGAAGGAGTCAAAATACCTAGGTCAATTGATTTATGCTATATGGCGCATTTGACTCCCTATGTTCCACCGGTGAACCAATGTTTTGAATGCTTATTATTTGGACATGTTAAAAAGTGGTGTAGGGGGAAAAAATGTATCAGTTTTGGGAAACAGCATGAAACGCAGGAACAGTATGAAATATGTAAAACAATTAAATGTTATCATTGCAAGAGCACAACACATAAATCCAATGACCGAATTTGTAAAGAATACCTGAGGCAGAAAAACATAAGAGAAAGGGCTTTTGATAATGCGAGTTTCTATGAAGCAAGTTTAAATTTTCCTAAAGAGGAGAGGATTATAACGGGGGGAAGAGATTTATCCGTATTAAGAGTTAGAAATAAAGAAACAGAGAATGTAATAAATTTAGAACAAAGAAAGATGTATATAATTCATATAATAAAAATAATTTAAAAAAGAGAACAATGTATATTGAAATAATCATAAACAAAGGAAAAAATAAAGAGTAGGAGGGGACAGGGGTATGATAAAATAGGGCATAATCAACCTATATGAAGTTATCGAGACAACTCCGAAAATGTTGATAACAGATTATTCCATAATTTGCCGCCTTTTGTCGCTAATTAGTTGCGAAGAGAGTAGGAGGGGACAGGGGTATGATAAAATAGGGCATAATCAACCTATATGAAGTTATCGAGACAACTCCGAAAATGTTGATAACAGATTATTCCATAATTTGCCGCCTTTTTGTCGCTAATTAGTTGCGAAGAAAAAAAATTGTCGCTCTATTTATAAAAAAAATATGCGATGTTTCGCTAACTTCATATGAAGTTAGCGAAACAACTTCTGTAATATCTATCTTTTCTCAGTTCTGAAGTATCCAGAATCTGCCGGTTTTTTGTCGCTAATTAGTTGCGGAGAGAAAAAACGATTTTCTCAAAAATCATACGATGTTTCAACAACTCCCGTTATTTTTATCTTTTCTCACTTTTTAGGCACAAATTGCTGCTTTTTTTCGATAATTAGTTGTGGAAAGAAAATATTCGTCTATCCTTTCTTTCAAAAATTTGCAATGTTTTGATAACCTTATATGAAGTTAGCGGGACAACTTCCGTTTTTTTTTTAATTATTTTAAACGGTCTTATTCAGCTTGCAGTTTTGTTTATTTGTGTGGGTTGAATTTAGTAATTGAAATTGTATTCCTTTCCTGTTGAGCGACAGTCAACCACAAACGATCGACGTTTTGCAGCCGACTTCGGCTTCAAAAAATCGCACGTCTGAAAGCGGTAAAATGGAAAACAAATGAGTTTTTTAGTTGAATAGCATCCGCACTACAAAAACTGCGGCAAATAAATCGAGTGTCAATTGTCGTTATGTGAACACTGTTTTCTTTGCGGACCCTTAACTTATGTTTTCTTAAACCCAAAACAAAATTTTAGTCAAGTATGATATTATGTTAAACACGAACATGCTCCTATATGGTTGATTGTCTTCAGTTCTTGTATTATTAATTTCATATTTTATGAGAAATAAGGGTGTCGATAATAGGTACATATGAAACATATTGTATTCTAGATATCGACATAAGTGTCGAAAAAAGGACCCCGAAATATGATTTTTGACTTGCAATCAGAAACTCACATTTAATGTTCCTCCGAACAATTGTTTCGATGGTATGTTCAATAGACCCACAATTTTCTGTATACCAATTGGCACCTGCGTAGAAAAAGTGGTAAATGTCAATTTCTATATTTTCGGACTTATATTCCTTTCCTTGAACAAGTGCCAATTATCGACACATTGTTTTTTGATGAAATTATCGAATCGGAGTGCAAAAATCTTGTTGTCGATACTACGTACAACTCTACGTCGAAAAATGGTGTGACCTGCTGTAGGTGAACGAGACTCAAAACATACGTATTAATCAACAATTTCATGCAAAACTAGTTATTATTATTTCAGTTCTCGTTATAATCATCAGCTCAAAGAATATTGAAAATGTCCCTTAATATCATTCGACATTCAATTATGATTTGGTTTGTCGATTATTGAAACATTTATGTGACGGTACTTGGTTATATTCAGCTTACATATTTCAAAGATGTCCAAAAGGCTACAGTATACGGAAGAAAACATGAAGAATGCTGTCCGCTGTTAAAAATGGAATGCCTGCTTTGAGAGCTTCTGAACAATTCAGAGATCCTAGAACAACGCTTCTGGATAAAGTTGCTGAAAGGGTTCCAATAATGAAAAAAAAAAATGTCTCGAAACCATACTGAAACAGGGAGAAGAATTATTGTGTGGGGTATATGAAGTATTCGAAATGGGAAAAGTGGTTGTTATAAATTGATTATGTAGCAATTTTTTTTTTAATTTATTTAATAATTTATGTTTTGTCGAGTTTTACCTATTATAGATATGAGTATAACTTTTTCATACTTTTCAGTCACGATAGATATAAATATAAACATAGCATTGATGCCCGGTTTTGATTTCTCACAGTGTCGACAATTGGTTATTCATATTTTTCAGGTGTCGAAAATTGGGGCATCTGATATGCGTTTTCATTTATTTCATTTGAATTATTTCACCATGTTATGATAAGTTTTTCTTGTCTGTTTATTGAAATGGAAGTTGCAAAGATTCAGAAACTGAATATCGCAACCACGTAAAAATTCCCCTTGAGTTCGAAAAGTATTCGTTATTTTCACAAATACCCTATTGTATGGATATTTATGACCAACCTGATAATTAATGGGAAATTTGAAACTTTGATTATGTTGAGTTTTGTTCATATTGTGGGAATTTTGGGGAAAAAGTTTTAGTTTCAAAATGTTATTGTAAATATTTCTCAAATTTTCCAGGTCTGTATTTTTGTTTATACTGTTGGTATCATTCTTGATGGAAAACATTTCTTTAAATAACCTTTTATGTAAGTTATTCTCTGTGCAAAGTACATCAAAATGGTTGTAATCCAAAATGTGCTCACTGGAGATGACATTCTCAGGTAGTGCCCAAGTTAATTTCTTTGTATTGCAATCACTTTTATGGGACGTTAGGCGTCCAGACAAAGTTCTTGATGTTTGTCCAATATATGCTTTGTCACAAGTCTGACAGGGAATTTTGTAAACGACATTTGATTTTTCCATCCTTTTCCAAGGTTTCAATTGGTAAGTTTCAGAGGGGAGACTATTAGTAGTAGTGATGATGCGTTGGGCAATTTTGATATTCTTATTTTTGAAGACATTTATAAGCTTTAACGATTGAAAATATGGTAACAAACAGAAAAAATAAGTGATTGAAACACTTTTGGTTGGGAGGAAGAAAAGTCAAATAAAATCACAAAGGGGGCAAATTATGGATACTCCAGAAATTACGGAAGTTGTTTTGCTAACCTCATATGAAGTTAGCCAAACATCGCATATTTTTATTTAAAAAAAAAGCGACAATTTTTTTTCTCCGCAATTAATTAGCGACAAAAAGGCGGCAAATTATGGATACTTCGGAACTGTGAAAAAAACAGAAATTACGGGAGTTGTTTCGCTAACTTCATATGAAGTTAGCGAAACATCGCATATTTTTAAAAAAAAAAGAGCAACACATTTTTTTTCTCCGCAACTAATTAGCGACAAAAAAACCGGCAGATTCTGGATACTTCAGAACTGAGAAAAGGTAGATATTACCGAAGTTGTTTCGCTAACTTCATATGAAGTTAGCGAAACATCGCATATTTTTTTATAAATAGAGCGACCATTTTTTTTTCTCCGCAACTAATTAGCTACAAAAAGGCGGAAAATTATGGATACTTCGGAACTGTGAAAAAATAGAAATTAGGAAGTTGTTTCGCTAACTTCATATGAAGTTAGCGAAACATCAATATTAAAAAAAAAAGAGCGACAATTTTTTTTTCTTCGCAACTAATTAGCGACAAAAAGGCGGCAAATTATGGAATAATCTGTTATCAACTTTTTCGGAGCTTCATATAGGTGCATAATCAGGCCCTACTACAGCCAAATGGGAGAATGTATCAAAGTAATACAGGAGCGGGAATTAATAGGGAGCGAGGATATAATAGTAGTACATCTGAAGAGCAAGAGGGGTATTGAGCAGTAAGACCTACAATTGGAGAGCAAACCTGCTCAAAAAATATTTGTGTTGTAGAAAGGGACTTTTGTTCCAAGTTTGCAGACACTTCAAATGATATGAAAATAATAATTATAGACATTTTTGAAACGATGATAGGTTTAGATAGAGTTAGGGACTATGACTCAACAGAGGAGTGGTAGTTTGAAGATGACAGATTTAAAAAAATTACAATGGAACATTAGAAGTATCAAAAGTAATCGGGATAATTTGATCAAGTTAATTGAAGAACAAAAACCGGATGTTGTAATTATAAATGAGACTTGGTTGAGAAAAGATATACATTTTAATGTAAAATATTATAAGAGTGTAAGGGAAGATAGAGAATATGGATTTGGGGGAATAGCCACACTTATAATAATAATAATAAAATGTCTTTATTTTAATTATCCTCGGCGAAGTCCAGTTAGACTGCTCAACTCAACCGAGTACCAGTTACAAATAAATTATTTCATACAGAATAATGCCTACATATATATATTATAATTAACAATCACGGGAGTAACAGGTATGTTCAAATAACTAAAATGTAACATGTAAATAATGCAAAGAATGCGTAAAGGGAGAACGTTAATATAATTACAACATATAAAACAAAAATGTTATAGAACCATAAGGTATTCCTTAAAGGCTCTTTTAAATCCATAAGATGATTTGTTCTTGATAGGAGTTGGTATGGAGTTAAATATTTTTACCGCAGAATGAGAAAATGACCTTTTGAATGCAGCAGTGTTATGCCTGGGTATTACAAGTAGGTTTCTATTTCTGGTGTTTACATCATGCACAACCGACCTATATGACATTTTTTTTCTAATATACGAGGGAGTTCCTTTTTTCCAATACTTTATGAACAAAACATGCAAAGTGAAGTTTCCTTCTGTCCTGAATATCAAGCCACCCTAGTTCAGCTCTGAATGGAGTTACGTGGTCTCGTAATCTTAGTGAACAGATGAAACGAATACATGAGTTCTGAATTCTTTGAATTCTAGTTGAAGTTCGAATATCAAGACATGATCCATAAATAATATCGCCATAATTTGAGTGGCTCAAAACTAGTGATTCACATAACTGTTTTTTCAATTCTTTGTTTAGTATTGTTCTGTTGCGGTAAAGATTTCTTAATGACATATAGCTTTTCTGGACTATATGCTTAATATGCGTTTTGAACCGTAAATCATCATCAATGAATAGTCCCAAATTTTTTATTACTCTACAGGGCTCAATACTCACACCATTGATTACTACTTCTTCAGTAGCATAATCACTATTACCAAAACATATCATTTGTGATTTAGTGGGATTTAATTTCAAACCATGTTTATTGGAGTATTTCAATATTTTATCAAGAGTATCATTGATTTTTGTAATGACCATGTCAGCATTATCTTTGTTGAAACTTGCATACACTTGAGTATCATCAGCAAATTGATGTATATAACAGTCACCAGAAAGTTCTTTGAGATCCATAGTATAAAGTAAAAAGAGTAGCGGCCCTAGTATTGAGCCCTGAGGAACTCCTCGAGGTAATGGCATTGCACTTGAACTGGTGTTCTCTAGGACAACATACTGACATCGGTTGGAGAGATAGCTTCCAATTAATCCTATGGTTTCCTTAGATAAACAGTAATAATTTAGTTTCGCCAATAATAGATTATGACCCAGGGTATCAAAAGCTTTACTATAGTCTAATGTAACCAGTAATGATGTATTGCTACCATCAGTTGCCTGAAATATATCATCTAATACTTTAGTTAATGCTGTAATTGTACTATGCCCAGACCTAAAACCAGATTGGCAATCAGAAAATAGTTCATTCTCTGTGAGGAAACGTAAAATTTCATTGAAAATCAGTCTTTCGAACATCTTGGATAGCACTGGAAGCCTACTGATAGGTCTCAGATCAGACAGACATTTAGGATTTGAGACCTTTGGTAACGGTAAAATAACTGCATTTCTCCAATTTATAGGAAAATATCCCTCAAGTAGGCAGCAATTGAATATGTGAGCGATAAATGGCAATAAAAAGGGGCAGCACATTTTTATCATATGGAGGGTTATTCCATCAGAACCTTCTGTATTTGATTTGTTACTATCTACAGCCTCCAGAACGTCATGCTCCGGGGGAACGGGTTCAATTTTGCAGTGGTCTAGGTTATAATTCACTTTATGGGTATTATAATACTGTACAAGATCATCATCAACTTGACACTCTAATGCATTGACAGAGTTAATGAAATGGCAATTGATAGCTTCAGCATCATTCAAGTCAGGTGGTACTGATATATCAGATTTCTTAGAATGGATATTCAACTGTTCAAGTGCTTTCCAGGTTCTTTCCGATTTTTTTTTTATTAAATAATTTGTTCTCAGTCCTAACTGCCGGTGAAATCATTTCTTGCTCGCTTGTATGCTTCCCAATCATCCAAGTTTTTGTTGATTTGTACTTGGCAAGTAATTTGTTTCTTTGTTTTTTCATGATCTTTAAATTATTAGTCATCCAAGGAGCCCTCGGTTTAGTCGATCTTACTTTCCTAAGCGGAGCATGACGATCAAAAACAGATTTAATATTATTAGTTAATATATCAACTTTTATGTCAATATCCTCTGTAAAAAATATTTCTTGTCAATTCTGCATTTGTAATCCCATTTCGAAATCAACCTGATTGAATGCACTGAAGTCTCTGTAAATTATATACTTGATTTTATTTTCAGGAATTTTTGTTTTGAGTTGACAAAACACCAGTTGGTGATCAGTGACTTGATGCATGTCGACATGTTGTGCTTCACCATCAATCAAGTCAATATCACCAACTGCTATGATATCTAATAAGGTATTACAGTTTTTAGTAATACGTGTTGGGGCTTTTATTATTTGAGTAATATTAAATAAATCCAACAAATCTGTGAGCAAGTCTGTTGCTGGTGTCACTTGCATTAAGTTCAAGTTGAGATCACCCATTAATATAATATTATCTGTATCGGGGAACATTGAAGCAATTGAGTGCTCTAGAGAATTTATAGCATCCAAAACTTGACCACCTGGAGGTCTGTAGACTGTCCCAATCAAATAGTTATTATTTGCAATATCAATTACTACCCAAAGTTGTTCAATATTCACCTCAGATTGGGAAAATTCAGCCACTAACCTTGCCTTAAGTGTTGACCTGATGTAGACACCAGTACCCCCACCACGACGATTATTACCACGATCCAGTCTGATAAAATTATAGTTGTCAATTTTTACTGCTGCATCAGATATGTTTTCATTCAACCATGTTTCAGTAATACCCAGAACATCCAGACCATGTTTCATTAAGAGCATTTTCACATCCATAATACTAGGAAACAATGATCGAATATTAACATGACCAATTTTTATGTTCTTAAGAGCCATTTATAAATTTTTTGTTTAATCTCCTCCATGACTAATTTTTATGTTCTTAAGAGCCATTTATAATATTATTTATTTTAATCAATTCCCCCCCCTCATCCTTCCTTGCATAAACCCTCCCATTTTTAACCCATACATATCTAAAATTATGACTTCTTAATTCTCTTGCTTTCTGAAATAATATCCTCGTGTCCTTTGGTAAGTCTTCATTGAAATAAATAATCCTTCTTTCTCCTGTAATACCACATTCTTCAGTATCCAACTTCTTCTTAGATTTATGCAGATCAAGGGCTCTTTGTCTCAATTCAGCACTATGGAACTTAACTAGTTACGGGTTTGTTGCTAGTTTGCTGGCAGAACTTGGAGCCTGTAATCTTCTTCTTGGATTTCAAATTTCAGCCTTTGAAACGATTTTTTGATGTCTCCCTGTACATTGTCACTATTTATCCCGACAACCACAATATTACAGCTCTTCTGTTTCATTTCATCATGAGTAATTTTTTGATGCATATCGAGGACTTTGTGCTCGAGATCGCTTATTCTCTTATTCAACACTAGTTGTTCCTTTTTGAGTCTCGAATTTTCACTATTTAAATTTTTCAGAGTTTTTTGCAAATCATCCATGACATCACTGTTGAAAATTACAGACTTCTCAAGTTCAGCAAATTTCTTTGTCATGAATTGCAACATTTCTCTATTGGAGGGGTCAGATTTTTTAATATGAACTTCTCCATTTCCCTTTCATTTGACTTAATTTTCTTCTTGGTAGAATTAATTGGTGACGTTTCTTGCCCATCTTCCACTTCATCTGATTCAGAACCACTCCCGGAGGAAGATTCAATACATTCATCACAAATCCATTTATCACGCGATTTTTTATTACAATATTTTTCATATTCTTTATTAGACAACTTTGTACATTCCTTATGGAACCAGCGCTCACAGCCACAATTGCATTGCAAGCTATTCTGGGTCTTTGTTACATTGTTTCCACAAGATTTGCATGTTATCTTCTTTTTTGTCATTTCCAATATAATTATTCATATGGAAGAATAATAGATCTGGCAACAGCCAGGTATAGCAGGCGCCGGCTTCAATCTGTTAACTTTTTATTGAATTGTTTTGATTTTTTCGGGCCTCACTTTTTTTATCGGTTATGACTTTTTATTGTTCACTTCTTTTATCACTGGCAGTTTTAATGAGTTTCAATTATGATATGATAACTAATTATCCGTTGATCAAACTGGGGTGCAAATAGAACCACTTGTAGAGCACAGTATAAGCAAGATTACTTGCAAAAATGAAGATTTTCGGCAGAGAATTTCCACCCAAAATCATCAAAAGTTTACGGAGCAGCTATATCAACACTCACACCTGCTTAATATCATTTGATAAACTGATCAAGGTATAATATTAAATATAATAGTATTAATATAGAGAAAAATTCATTGGATAAAAAATGTCAAATAATCATTATTAAAATAAATGGAGTTAATATAATTAATATGTATAATCCGCCAAATAATTTACTACCAGTAGAGAAAATAGAAAAATAATAGAGATAGGAGACCTAAATGCTCACAATCCCAGCACGGGAATAATAGAGATAGGAGACCTAAATGCTCACAATCCCAGCACGGGAGAATATAGGGACTGTACTCCCAATGAGCATCCAGGTATTCTAGATAATAATAATGTTTATTCAAGTTTACAAATGCATACAATAACGGAGTTCTATCGAATAAACGGAATATATCACTGAAGCTGTTCTGATTGCAGCTTGTGCGTGATAGTTAGTGTGTGGATTTATATCATATGAACAATTACAAACTATGCACTGATAAAAGTAAAAGTAACTGAAGTGTATATTGAAATATTGATACACTCCTGTTGATAAAAAATACTTTTAAATATATAAAATTCTGGGGATAAAAAACAAATACAAGAAACAATTTTTCACCTAAGAGTACATTTAAAAATTGATATGTGAACATTATTATGATCATAACTACAGTGTATATAAAACAAGACATAGGTAATTTATGTAAAATCATCAAATGGTTTATTATAAAAGTATGCCCAATGAAATATAATATATAATAATAATATTGTGTATTTACCAAGAATACATGTATGTGGTGAAAGTTTACAGAAATATAACCTATAATAAACAAAACAAGAATTCCATAGAAACTCGGGGTTGTGCATGGGAGTCCGGTATGTATATTATATAATTATTCCTTATATATGTATAACTAAATTAATGAATTTATTCTCTAGCATTTTTTCTATTCTATTCTAATTATACTGCACATTGTTCATCTACAATTCAGAAAAACATGTATATTGTGTCTGTGTAAGCTGTGAATATATTGTTTTTTTTTTTTTTTTGATGAGACTGATATAATTTATCATGATTGTCTTTTTTTAGGTTTTTTGGTAGTTGAACGCCCTTTGGCATAGGTAATAGTGATTCCTCTGGCCAAGATTCTTTTTTGATGCAGATGTTCTCGTGTAGAATTTAGTTTTTTGTCTAGTTTGATATGTGTGGTCTAATGTTTGAAGTACGCTTTTTTTGTTGTTGTAGGTATGTATCATTATGTTGAAAAAGTGGAGTTGCCTCAAGTCAAAAATCTTTGTTTCAGTGAATAAACTTTCAGTTGGGTAATTCCTCACTTTTTTATAAATAATTTTTAGGAAGTATTTTTGTAATATTGACAGCTTTTTCAGATGTACTTCTAAAGCACTTCCCCATACCAGGATACCATACTGGATTATCGACTCGATAAGGGCATAGTACAATATTCTCATATGGTGAGTATCTAAAATATTCGAAAAATATTTAAATCTGTAGAGCATGCTCCTGAGAGTATTAACAACATTTCGTACGTGCCTATCCCATCTAAGGTGCTGATCAATTGTAATACCTAGGTATTTAATATCATAGGTTGCATATATTTTTATGGTCTCGTTATTATGTTTAATGGATAAATAGTCAAAATCAGGTTTTCTACTTTTATAGCATGTGTAGGACAAATATTTCGTTTTTTCATAGTTGACAGTTAGTTTTCGTGAACTGAACCAGTTTAGAATTTTTTCCATGTCACTTTCAGATTTGGATTTGAGGTTCATCCAGCTGGTGTCTCTGTAAAATATGACAGTGTCATCAGCAAAACTTATTACTTCACCAGTTGAATTGAGTGCCAATAGCTCATTGAGGTATATTATGAATAAGACTGGTCCAAGTACTGTGCCTTGGGGGACTCCACACACAACATCTCTCTCATTACTATAGGTTTCATTTATTCGTACCATTTGTTTTCTCCCTGATAGATAGCTTGAGAAGAGTCTGTGGAGGGTTCCCCGTATACCTATTCTCTCCAACGTGTCTAGTAGTAAGGTATGATCTACTGTGTCGAACGCCTTGGAGAGATCTAGGAAGATGCACAGGGCTGTGTTTCCCTCGTCGACAGCTTCGTAGACACTCCTTAGTAGATTGCTGATGGCGTCATTTGTTGATTTCCCTTCCCTAAATCCAAATTGTGATTCAGATAATAATTTATATTTATTTAGATATATTTCTAATCTCTGCTTTATAACTTTTTCAAAAATTTTTGTTAGGGTAGTAATCAGCGAAATAGGCCTGTAGTTGACCGGTAAAGTTTTATCACCTTTTTTATATACAGGTTTGACCACCGCCAGTTTGAATTCATTGGGGACATAGCCATCTTGTATTATTAAGTTAATTAGATATGATAACTGATGCGATATTTGTCTCGAGATAAGTTTTAGTGTCTCGGTTTTGATGAGGTCATAGCCGGGGGGCTTGTTTATTTTCAGATTTGATATTATTGTTTCAATTTCTGTATGACTTGTTGGTTCTAGGAAAAAGGACTGGAGCGTGGGCTCAGGTCTGTAAGGTATTTCTTCTTGAGAAGTTATTTTGTTAGCCATCTCTCTACCTACATTGACATAATAATTATTCAGCGAGTTTGCGATGTCTAAGTCTTTGTCTACAGATCTACCATCAGCAAGCCGTATTTGTTTAATTTCATGTTCATTTTTTGTTGGAACAATTTCATTACTAGTCTTCCAAATATTCTTGATATTGTATTTATTTTTGTTGATTTTTTCTTTGTAATAATTATTTTTAGTATTTTTTATCAGAATGTTAAGGTGATTTTTATATTTTTTGTACTCTTCCCTATGAATGTTTGGGTCCTTTTTGAATTTATTATATAATTCATTTTTTTATTAATGGAACGAAGTAATCCAGCAGTCAACCATGGTTTCCTACGAATGTCTCTTTTTGTTTGTTTGACTGAGGTGGTTCTATGTTTTATGATATTCCGAAGCGTTCCGATGAAGTAAGTTGCTGCTTGTTGGGTGTTTTTTATGTTGTAAAATAATGTCCAGTCGTAAGCATCTAGATCAAACTTAACTTGTTCATAATCGGTATATTTTTTGTATCTAGATGTGTCGCTTGCTTGTGTATGAAGTTTTTCAAACAGGATACTCACAGCTTCTGTAAAATGGTCAGTTAGGCCGGTCTTCAATATGCATGGTAAACAGTTATTTCTTATATTTGTGGTGGTATTTTTGAGGAAGCAATGATCAAAGCAGCTTACCGACTCGTGTTGCTCACGGGTTCTTTTGTTAATCAGTGAGATGAAGTTGTATTCACCTAGTATGTTCAGATAGTCATTGACAATTCTATCATTCTCATCTAATAAATTTAAATTTATGTCACCGATAATTATGTGCTTATTTATTGATTTTTTTTGTTCCAGGTACCTACCCAGATGGTCTATGAAGAGTTCGGAGCTCCCACATGGGGATCTATAGATGCCAGTGATCAATATTTTATTTTTGGTATATGATGTTAATTCTAGTTCTATGCATTTACAGTCATCTATTCTTATTATTCTGTTTATATAATTATATTGGCTTAAAATAAATATTATTACTCCATCATTTTTGTTTTTTGTGCCTTCACTATATAGTAAATCATATCCATCCAGTGAAAAGAATGTTGGGTCCTGTACCTGGAATGTTTCACTCAATACGATACAATCAAATTTTATTTTGCTTTCGTTGAGCATAATTGTAAATTCATCAAAGTTTTTTGCAATACTTCGACTGTTTTGATGTAATATATTGAAACATATTTCACGATCTATCTCACTGTTGAAATTATTATAGTCAGTTATATTCTCAAATTCAACAGTATCAACTGGTAAGTAATTGTAATCTCTAATGATTGGATCCATGGTTTACTTGCAAAAATGGGAAGGTGGATTAGGTAAAATTATGTGCTATTTATGAATTTTTTTATGAAAATAGTTGAGGAAATATTGTATACTAATAATATATTAGAGTGATAAAGTAGAGACTGGATAACATTAGAACGTAGAATTTAGCACTGATAAGAATTTATTTGGTTCTGTCTTGTTTAAGTAGTGAACTGACTGAACGAAGTTTTCTAGGATGGTTTTCTACTTGCTTTCCTATTTCTGTTTCGACATAAGTTGGTTTCGGAGTGATGACTTGCTTGTTTTCCTTGATGACTAGGGATTGTGGGCAGGAGTGTGGTGCTCTGTATTCTGCACTTTGTCCAAGATCGTTGGAGTGGATTTGACGCTTCCACCTCTTTTTCCTGTAGTAGAGTCCTCCTCTGCTTCTGTAGCTTGTATTTCGAAAAGTTCTTCAGGCGTATAGACTAGATCGTCCAATATCAATTTGTTTCCTTTGATAAAACAGTTCTTATAGCGTTGACTCTTTAATTCACGAGTGAGATAATGTTTCAATATTTTGTACTCCTCTCTCTGGGTGGGGGTTAGATCATTTCCAATTGAGATGTTTAGGCCTTTGAGTTTTTTGCAGTTTTTCAGGATCGTTTTTTTCTTGAGATGAGAAGTTAGTTCAAGTTTTAGTGGAGCTGTTTCCGTCTTGCCCAGAGAGTAGAAGTTGTTGATATCAGGTTCTTGTAATTCAACCCCAGTAAGTGATGTGATTTGGTCAAATAAGATCTAACAATAGTTACAAGTGAATTAGGTTTAAAATGTTACTGGGAAGTAATGGAATACTGTGGAAAGAGTGATCACTTTCCAACGATATGTAGGGTGAATAATACAGAAATAAAAATTATAAATAAGAATGAGAAGAAAAGAATAGTTAGAAAGGCGGAATGGAAGGTATATTCCAATTATATTAACAATAATATAAAAGAAGAGGATGAGATTGAATATGATGATATAATAAAAGTAATGAATGAGGGTGCGGAAATTTCAATACCAAGAAGTAAAACGCATAAAAATGGAATCTAGGAATCCATGGTGGGATGAAGAATGTGAGCAAAAGGTTAAAGATACAAAAAATGACAATAAGGATTTTTTAAATAACACGAATTTAGAGAATTATATTCATGCAAAAAAAATCATAGCACAAACTACAAAAATATTAAGGAGGAAAAAGAAGATGGGTTTTCAATATTTGTGTTCCACTCTCAACAGAGAAGCTAGAAGCTAGTATTTCATATCATGAGAAAATTTTCGGATAGGAATAATATACAAGCAAAAAATAAATTGCCAGATATACATATTGCAAAAGAAATATTGGAAAAAATGTCAATTTGTGACATAGATCCAGAAATTAGTCTAATAAGTAATAATGAAGATATAATGGAGTTTAATAGGGAGGAATTTGAAATGGTTTTACACAATGTAGGACAAAAAACAACACCTGGAATAGATGGAATAACGTATAGCATGTTTGCGCATCTTCCTGATATAGCAATACAGAAATTGTTAGATATATAAAAAAAAAAACCCCAAATTGAACTATAGAGCGATTGCTTAGATGTAGTGGATTAAAAATCAGAAAAAATTATTAAAAATAGGGTAGATTGGGAAATTGGAAACAGAAAAACCTTAGATTGTGTAGCTTTTTTAGTAACCAATGTACAAATGGCTTTTAGTAATATCAAATGGTGGTTGCAGTATTTGTAGATATAAAGTCAGCATATGATAATGTAAATATCGACAAATTATATGGATACTTGGTAGAATATGGTGTGGAAAGGAACATGGTTAATATAATATTTCATATATTGAATAACAGGCAAAATTACATAAAGCATGAAGAGGGAAATATGCATAGACAAAAGGATTGGTACAGGGATCTCCCTTGAGCCCAATTGTTTTCAATGTATATTTAAGATCTTTGTTTGATATAGTAACAGAGGATATCGACATGATTTCATATGCAGATGATATTTTATTGTTCACAAAGGGGAAAAATATTGGAGATATGACGAAAGAAATTAATAAAAATCTGAGATTGATCAATAAATGGATGGAAGAACATGGTTTTGATTTATCCATAGAAAAATGTGAAACCATCTGGTTTAAAAAGAGAAAGGAACTGAATAATAAGGGGATAATTAAGATAGGAAATAATCAAATTGAGGGGGAAAAAAAGTAAATTACTTGGGGGTGATGATTACCTCAAATTTGAGTTAAGTTAAGTAATATAACAAATAGAGCAAATAAGGGAATGAATGTTATAAAGTGTTTTTGTAGAGTGTGGTGGGGAGCGGATCCTAAAAGCATGCTAAAGATTTATAATGGGATAATAAAAGGACATCTTGAATTTGGGACCATTTTAATCAAACCATGTCCTATGAAAAACAAATAAAATTAATAAAGTACAATATCAAGCTCTGAGGATAATTTCTGGATGTATGAGATGCACCCCGATTAATACGTTGTTGGCGGAAACGGGAGAAATTGATGTAGAGTACAGAAGAAAAATACTAGCAAGTAAGTTCATAATTAAAAGAACATACAATAATAATTCACCGATAATAAAAGTAATAGAAAGTTTAAGACAAATAGTTAAAACATGGAAGGGATACGGCAAAAATAATAATAAGCCTTATTTAGTAGAAGCGTTAGACTATGTTTTACTTTATAAACAATATATCAAGATGTGTTGAGTCCTTTTTGTAGTTTTGAATATCAATTATATATGAATCAATCTAAGATTTGAAGTTGGAAAAGGATGATTTAGGAAATAAAATAAAATTTCAAAGTGTAATAGAGAAATTTCAGAATGAGTATAATTTAGTATATACAGATGGGTCAAAAAGTGCTTTAGATAAAATAAGGGGAAATAAAAGGGAAGCCAACAGTGATAACATAACTCTTAAAATTAAACAAATTAGTTTCCTAGCAAAAATGAATGGGATTGTATTTGAATTTGCCTGGATACCAGGACATTCTAACATAGTGGGAAACGAACAAGTTGATATACTAGCAAAAACTGGGACAACATTGAAGGTACCCATGGATATTAAAGCGGACAATAAGTCGATCATACCTATAATAAAAAGTAAAATATTAGGGGAATATTATAAAACATGAGAAATAGATATACAAAATAGAGGAAAACCATATGGGAAAATACATGAAATTTATCCAATTGAAACATGGTATAAAAGATACGCCTTTATGGATAAAAGACACATCACGACGATTATAAGAATGAAAAAAAAAACAAGAATAATAATTAAAAAAATCTTGCAAAATATAAAAGTTAATAAATATATATATGTATATATATATATATATAAATGGGGAAAAAATTAATCCTTACTGTATTTCTATCCCATCCTGGGTGCTTGTTGTCCGAGGCAATTTTAGTGTGTGAAATGCTTCGCTGCTGCCTCGAAGCGAGAAGAGTTGTATATCCTTTGTTGTGTAACTTTGTATAACTAACCTTTTAGCACAAATTTGAAAAAAAAATAAGAGAAAGAATAATGATATTAAAAAAAAAACGAGATTAGAAATGTGGAAGATACAAGGGCTACGAAATAAATGATGGAAATCAGACAAAGTAGTAGCCCCATGAAATGACCTGGCTGAATGCACCAAGAGAGAGCAAGGGCCATAAAATCAGGAAGAAGAAGAAATGTGAAGAGGTTTTCCATCCTGCATGTCTAAAACAATCTAGTGAGCAAAAACCATAGAATTGTAATTATAATATACTGACTAGAACGCGCTTAGTCTACTGCGCACCCGAATTTCGTGGCACCCTTATGCGATAGGCAAGGAGGACACCAAACAATGAAGAGGGGTATGACTTCATAAGCATATTACAATTCCCCCCCCTCATCCTTCCTTGCATAAACCCTCCCATTTTTAACCCATACATATCTAAAATTATGACTTCTTAATTCTCTTGCTTTCTGAAATAATATCCTCGTGTCCTTTGGTAAGTCTTCATTGAAATAAATAATCCTTCTTTCTCCTGTAATACCACATTCTTCAGTATCCAACTTCTTCTTAGATTTATGCAGATCAAGGGCTCTTTGTCTCAATTCAGCACTATGGAACTTAACTAGTACGGGTTTGTTCGGTAGTTTGCTAGGCAGAACTTGGAGCCTGTAATCTTCTTCTTGGATTTCAAATTTCAGCCTTTGAAACGATTTTTTGATGTCTCCCTGTACATTGTCACTATTTATCCCGACAACCACAATATTACAGCTCTTCTGTTTCATTTCATCATGAGTAATTTTTTGATGCATATCGAGGACTTTGTGCTCGAGATCGCTTATTCTCTTATTCAACACTAGTTGTTCCTTTTTGAGTCTCGAATTTTCACTATTTAAATTTTTCAGAGTTTTTGCAAATCATCCATGACATCACTGTTGAAAATTACAGACTTCTCAAGTTCAGCAAATTTCTTTGTCATGAATTGCAACATTTCTCTATTGGAGGGGTCAGATTTTTTAATATGAACTTCTCCATTTCCCTTTCATTTGACTTAATTTTCTTCTTGGTAGAATTAATTGGTGACGTTTCTTGCCCATCTTCCACTTCATCTGATTCAGAACCACTCCCGGAGGAAGATTCAATACATTCATCACAAATCCATTTATCACGCGATTTTTTATTACAATATTTTTCATATTCTTTATTAGACAACTTTGTACATTCCTTATGGAACCAGCGCTCACAGCCACAATTGCATTGCAAGCTATTCTGGGTCTTTGTTACATTGTTTCCACAAGATTTGCATGTTATCTTCTTTTTTGTCATTTCCAATATAATTATTCATATGGAAGAATAATAGATCTGGCAACAGCCAGGTATAGCAGGCGCCGGCTTCAATCTGTTAACTTTTTATTGAATTGTTTTGATTTTTTCGGGCCTCACTTTTTTTATCGGTTATGACTTTTTATTGTTCACTTCTTTTATCACTGGCAGTTTTAATGAGTTTCAATTATGATATGATAACTAATTATCCGTTGATCAAACTGGGGTGCAAATAGAACCACTTGTAGAGCACAGTATAAGCAAGATTACTTGCAAAAATGAAGATTTTCGGCAGAGAATTTCCACCCAAAATCATCAAAAGTTTACGGAGCAGCTATATCAACACTCACACCTGCTTAATATCATTTGATAAACTGATCAAGGTATAATATTAAATATAATAGTATTAATATAGAGAAAAATTCATTGGATAAAAAATGTCAAATAATCATTATTAAAATAAATGGAGTTAATATAATTAATATGTATAATCCGCCAAATAATTTACTACCAGTAGAGAAAATAGAAAAAATAATAGAGATAGGAGACCTAAATGCTCACAATCCCAGCACGGGAGAAAATAGAAACGGGAAAAATTTGAACAATATTTTAGATAGCAAAAATTTAATTATAATGAATGATGGGACGCCAACAAGATTCAATACTCCCAATGAGAATCCAGGTATTCTAGATAATAATAATGTTTATTCAAGTTTACAAATGCATACAATAACGGAGTTCTATCGAATAAACGGAATATATCACTGAAGCTGTTCTGATTGCAGCTTGTGCGTGATAGTTAGTGTGTGGATTTATATCATATGAACAATTACAAACTATGCACTGATAAAAGTAAAAGTAACTGAAGTGTATATTGAAATATTGATACACTCCTGTTGATAAAAAATACTTTTAAATATATAAAATTCTGGGGATAAAAAACAAATACAAGAAACAATTTTTCACCTAAGAGTACATTTAAAAATTGATATGTGAACATTATTATGATCATAACTACAGTGTATATAAAACAAGACATAGGTAATTTATGTAAAATCATCAAATGGTTTATTATAAAAGTATGCCCAATGAAATATAATATATAATAATAATATTGTGTATTTACCAAGAATACATGTATGTGGTGAAAGTTTACAGAAATATAACCTATAATAAACAAAACAAGAATTCCATAGAAACTCGGGGTTGTGCATGGGAGTCCGGTATGTATATTATATAATTATTCCTTATATATGTATAACTAAATTAATGAATTTATTCTCTAGCATTTTTTCTATTCTATTCTAATTATACTGCACATTGTTCATCTACAATTCAGAAAAACATGTATATTGTGTCTGTGTAAGCTGTGAATATATTGTTTTTTTTTTTTTTTTGATGAGACTGATATAATTTATCATGATTGTCTTTTTTTAGGTTTTTTGGTAGTTGAACGCCCTTTGGCATAGGTAATAGTGATTCCTCTGGCCAAGATTCTTTTTTGATGCAGATGTTCTCGTGTAGAATTTAGTTTTTTGTCTAGTTTGATATGTGTGGTCTAATGTTTGAAGTACGCTTTTTTTGTTGTTGTAGGTATGTATCATTATGTTGAAAAAGTGGAGTTGCCTCAAGTCAAAAATCTTTGTTTCAGTGAATAAACTTTCAGTTGGGTAATTCCTCACTTTTTTATAAATAATTTTTAGGAAGTATTTTTGTAATATTGACAGCTTTTTCAGATGTACTTCTAAAGCACTTCCCCGGAAAATTAAAAATTTAAACCCCATACCATGATACAATACTGGATTCTCGACTCGATAAGGGCATAGTAAATATTCTCTAAATACCTAGGTATTTAATATCATAGGTTGCATATATTTTTATGGTCTCGTTATTATGTTTAATGGATAAATAGTCAAAATCAGGTTTTCTACTTTTATAGCATGTGTAGGACAAATATTTCGTTTTTTCATAGTTGACAGTTAGTTTTCGTGAACTGAACCAGTTTAGAATTTTTTCCATGTCACTTTCAGATTTGGATTTGAGGTTCATCCAGCTGGTGTCTCTGTAAAATATGACAGTGTCATCAGCAAAACTTATTACTTCACCAGTTGAATTGAGTGCCAATAGCTCATTGAGGTATATTATGAATAAGACTGGTCCAAGTACTGTGCCTTGGGGACTCCACACACAACATCTCTCTCATTACTATAGGTTTCATTTATTCGTACCATTTGTTTCTCCCTGATAGATAGCTTGAGAAGAGTCTGTGGAGGGTTCCCGTATACCTATTCTCTCAACGTGTCTAGTAGTAAGGTATGATCTACTGTGTCGAACGCCTTGGAGGATCTAGGAAGATGCACAGGGCTGTGTTTCCTCGTCGACAGCTTCGTAGACACTCCTTAGTAGATTGCTGATGGCGTCATTTGTTGATTTCCCTTCCCTAAATCCAAATTGTGATTCAGATAATAATTTATATTTATTTAGATATATTTCTAATCTCTGCTTTATAACTTTTTCAAAAATTTTTGTTAGGGTAGTAATCAGCGAAATAGGCCTGTAGTTGACCGGTAAAGTTTTATCACCTTTTTTATATACAGGTTTGACCACCGCCAGTTTGAATTCATTGGGGACATAGCCATCTTGTATTATTAAGTTAATTAGATATGATAACTGATGCGATATTTGTCTCGAGATAAGTTTTAGTGTCTCGGTTTTGATGAGGTCATAGCCGGGGGGCTTGTTTATTTTCAGATTTGATATTATTGTTTCAATTTCTGTATGACTTGTTGGTTCTAGGAAAAAGGACTGGAGCGTGGGCTCAGGTCTGTAAGGTATTTCTTCTTGAGAAGTTATTTTGTTAGCCATCTCTCTACCTACATTGACATAATAATTATTCAGCGAGTTTGCGATGTCTAAGTCTTTGTCTACAGATCTACCATCAGCAAGCCGTATTTGTTTAATTTCATGTTCATTTTTTGTTGGAACAATTTCATTACTAGTCTTCCAAATATTCTTGATATTGTATTTATTTTTGTTGATTTTTTCTTTGTAATAATTATTTTTAGTATTTTTTATCAGAATGTTAAGGTGATTTTTATATTTTTTAATTTCATGTTCATTTTTTGTTGGAACAATTTCATTACTAGTCTTCCAAATATTCTTTAATGGAACGAAGTAATCCAGCAGTCAACCATGGTTTCCTACGAATGTCTCTTTTGTTTGTTTGACTGAGGTGGTTCTATGTTTTATGATATTCCGAAGCGTTCCGATGAAGTAAGTTGCTGCTTGTTGGGTGTTTTTTATGTTGTAAAATAATGTCCAGTCGTAAGCATCTAGATCAAACTTAACTTGTTCATAATCGGTATATTTTTTGTATCTAGATGTGTCGCTTGCTTGTGTATGAAGTTTTTCAAACAGGATACTCACAGCTTCTGTAAAATGGTCAGTTAGGCCGGTCTTCAATATGCATGGTAAACAGTTATTTCTTATATTTGTGGTGGTATTTTTGAGGAAGCAATGATCAAAGCAGCTTACCGACTCGTGTTGCTCACGGGTTCTTTTGTTAATCAGTGAGATGAAGTTGTATTCACCTAGTATGTTCAGATAGTCATTGACAATTCTATCATTCTCATCTAATAAATTTAAATTTATGTCACCGATAATTATGTGCTTATTTATTGATTTTTTTTGTTCCAGGTACCTACCCAGATGGTCTATGAAGAGTTCGGAGCTCCCACATGGGGATCTATAGATGCCAGTGATCAATATTTTATTTTTGGTATATGATGTTAATTCTAGTTCTATGCATTTACAGTCATCTATTCTTATTATTCTGTTTATATAATTATATTGGCTTAAAATAAATATTATTACTCCATCATTTTTGTTTTTTGTGCCTTCACTATATAGTAAATCATATCCATCCAGTGAAAAGAATGTTGGGTCCTGTACCTGGAATGTTTCACTCAATACGATACAATCAAATTTTATTTTGCTTTCGTTGAGCATAATTGTAAATTCATCAAAGTTTTTTGCAATACTTCGACTGTTTTGATGTAATATATTGAAACATATTTCACGATCTATCTCACTGTTGAAATTATTATAGTCAGTTATATTCTCAAATTCAACAGTATCAACTGGTAAGTAATTGTAATCTCTAATGATTGGATCCATGGTTTACTTGCAAAAATGGGAAGGTGGATTAGGTAAAATTATGTGCTATTTATGAATTTTTTTATGAAAATAGTTGAGGAAATATTGTATACTAATAATATATTAGAGTGATAAAGTAGAGACTGGATAACATTAGAACGTAGAATTTAGCACTGATAAGAATTTATTTGGTTCTGTCTTGTTTAAGTAGTGAACTGACTGAACGAAGTTTTCTAGGATGGTTTTCTACTTGCTTTCCTATTTCTGTTTCGACATAAGTTGGTTTCGGAGTGATGACTTGCTTGTTTTCCTTGATGACTAGGGATTGTGGGCAGGAGTGTGGTGCTCTGTATTCTGCACTTTGTCCAAGTACGTTGGAGTGGATTTGACGCTTCCACCTCTTTTTCCTGTAGTAGAGTCCTCCTCTGCTTCTGTAGCTTGTATTTCGAAAAGTTCTTCAGGCGTATAGACTAGATCGTCCAATATCAATTTGTTTCCTTTGATAAAACAGTTCTTATAGCGTTGACTCTTTAATTCACGAGTGAGATAATGTTTCAATATTTTGTACTCCTCTCTCTGGGTGGGGGTTAGATCATTTCCAATTGAGATGTTTAGGCCTTTGAGTTTTTTGCAGTTTTTCAGGATCGTTTTTTTCTTGAGATGAGAAGTTAGTTCAAGTTTTAGTGGAGCTGTTTCCGTCTTGCCCAGAGAGTAGAAGTTGTTGATATCAGGTTCTTGTAATTCAACCCCAGTAAGTGATGTGATTTGGTCAAATAAGATCTAACAATAGTTACAAGTGAATTAGGTTTAAAATGTTACTGGGAAGTAATGGAATACTGTGGAAAGAGTGATCACTTTCCAACGATATGTAGGGTGAATAATACAGAAATAAAAATTATAAATAAGAATGAGAAGAAAAGAATAGTTAGAAAGGCGGAATGGAAGGTATATTCCAATTATATTAACAATAATATAAAAGAAGAGGATGAGATTGAATATGATGATATAATAAAAGTAATGAATGAGGGTGCGGAAATTTCAATACCAAGAAGTAAAACGCATAAAAATGGAATCTAGGAATCCATGGTGGGATGAAGAATGTGAGCAAAAGGTTAAAGATACAAAAAATGACAATAAGGATTTTTTAAATAACACGAATTTAGAGAATTATATTCATGCAAAAAAAATCATAGCACAAACTAAAAAAAATATTAAGGAGGAAAAAAAGATGGGTTTTCAATATTTGTGTTCCACTCTCAACAGAGAAGCTAGAAGCTAGTATTTCATATCATGAGAAAATTTTCGGATAGGAATAATATACAAGCAAAAAATAAATTGCCAGATATACATATTGCAAAAGAAATATTGGAAAAATGTCAATTTGTGACATAGATCCAGAAATTAGTCTAATAAGTAATAATGAAGATATAATGGAGTTTAATAGGGAGGAATTTGAAATGGTTTTACACAATGTAGGACAAAAAACAACACCTGGAATAGATGGAATAACGTATAGCATGTTTGCGCATCTTCCTGATATAGCAATACAGAAATTGTTAGATATATATATATATATATATATATATATATATAATATAACAAAATTTTAAAAGGGAATGGAAGGAATATATTATTTTAGGTTTTCTAAAAAGAAGTAAAAACCCCGAAGATCATATGAACTATAGAGCGATTGCGTTAGCATGTAGTGGATTAAAAATCTTAGAAAAAATTATTAAAAATAGGGTAGATTGGGAAATTGGAAACAGAAAAACCTTAGATTGTGTAGCTTTTTTAGTAACCAATGTACAAATGGCTTTTAGTAATATCAAATGGTGGTTGCAGTATTTGTAGATATAAAGTCAGCATATGATAATGTAAATATCGACAAATTATATGGATACTTGGTAGAATATGGTGTGGAAAGGAACATGGTTAATATAATATTTCATATATTGAATAACAGGCAAAATTACATAAAGCATGAAGAGGGAAATATGCATAGACAAAAGGATTGGTACAGGGATCTCCCTTGAGCCCAATTGTTTTCAATGTATATTTAAGATCTTTGTTTGATATAGTAACAGAGGATATCGACATGATTTCATATGCAGATGATATTTTATTGTTCACAAAGGGGAAAAATATTGGAGATATGACGAAAGAAATTAATAAAAATCTGAGATTGATCAATAAATGGATGGAAGAACATGGTTTTGATTTATCCATAGAAAAATGTGAAACCATCTGGTTTAAAAAGAGAAAGGAACTGAATAATAAGGGGATAATTAAGATAGGAAATAATCAAATTGAGGGGGAAAAAAAGTAAATTACTTGGGGGTGATGATTACCTCAAATTTGAGTTAAGTTAAGTAATATAACAAATAGAGCAAATAAGGGAATGAATGTTATAAAGTGTTTTTGTAGAGTGTGGTGGGGAGCGGATCCTAAAAGCATGCTAAAGATTTATAATGGGATAATAAAAGGACATCTTGAATTTGGGACCATTTTAATCAAACCATGTCCTATGAAAAACAAATAAAATTAATAAAGTACAATATCAAGCTCTGAGGATAATTTCTGGATGTATGAGATGCACCCCGATTAATACGTTGTTGGCGGAAACGGGAGAAATTGATGTAGAGTACAGAAGAAAAATACTAGCAAGTAAGTTCATAATTAAAAGAACATACAATAATAATTCACCGATAATAAAAGTAATAGAAAGTTTAAGACAAATAGTTAAAACATGGAAGGGATACGGCAAAAATAATAATAAGCCTTATTTAGTAGAAGCGTTAGACTATGTTTTACTTTATAAACAATATATCAAGATGTGTTGAGTCCTTTTTGTAGTTTTGAATATCAATTATATATGAATCAATCTAAGATTTGAAGTTGGAAAAGGATGATTTAGGAAATAAAATAAAATTTCAAAGTGTAATAGAGAAATTTCAGAATGAGTATAATTTAGTATATACAGATGGGTCAAAAAAAGATGGTAAAGTGGGGTTTGCAGTAATGATGAATAATGGGGAATATTCATTCATGTCAAGGTTACGAATATATGTGATGCAGAAATGATAGCGATACATAAAGAAATGACAGTATGTCTAGAGAAAAATTTAATATTAACAGATTCAAAAAGTGCTTTAGATAAAATAAGGGGAAATAAAAGGGAAGCCAACAGTGATAACATAACTCTTAAAATTAAACAAATTAGTTTCCTAGCAAAAATGAATGGGATTGTATTTGAATTTGCCTGGATACCAGGACATTCTAACATAGTGGGAAACGAACAAGTTGATATAAAAAAAAAAAATTAGGGGAATATTATAAAACATGAGAAAATTTACAAAAACGAGGAAAACCATATGGGAAAATACATGAAATTTATCCAATTGAAACATGGTATAAAAGATACGCCTTTATGGATAAAAGACACATCACGACGATTATAAGAATGAAAAAAAAAACAAGAATAATAATTAAAAAAATCTTGCAAAATATAAAAGTTAATAAATATATATATGTATATATATATATATAAATGGGGAAAAAATTAATCCTTACTGTATTTCTATCCCATCCTGGGTGCTTGTTGTCCGAGGCAATTTTAGTGTGTGAAATGCTTCGCTGCTGCCTCGAAGCGAGAAGAGTTGTATATCCTTTGTTGTGTAACTTTGTATAACTAACCTTTTAGCACAAATTTGAAAAAAAAATAAGAGAAAGAATAATGATATTAAAAAAAAAACGAGATTAGAAATGTGGAAGATACAAGGGCTACGAAATAAATGATGGAAATCAGACAAAGTAGTAGCCCCATGAAATGACCTGGCTGAATGCACCAAGAGAGAGCAAGGGCCATAAAATCAGGAAGAAGAAGAAATGTGAAGAGGTTTTCCATCCTGCATGTCTAAAACAATCTAGTGAGCAAAAACCATAGAATTGTAATTATAATATACTGACTAGAACGCGCTTAGTCTACTGCGCACCCGAATTTCGTGGCACCCTTATGCGATAGGCAAGGAGGACACCAAACAATGAAGAGGGGTATGACTTCATAAGCATATTACATGCGTGCGACGAAGATAATCAACTGAACGTATGATGGTAGTATTTATATCATCTATTTGTAAACATAACGGCGTTGTCGGTTGGCACTTATAAGCGTTGCCAAATCATTTCAATTTTCTTTAATTTCTTTGTGTTCGGTTCGGATGTGTCTTTGTGTTTTGTTGTCTTTTTTGTTATAGTGATCATAGTGGAAAAATTAAAGACTGTTATATATAATGAAGTGTTACATTGGTTGTAGTAGTATGGCCATGCTTATTTATACATATCGCCTTTTCAGTGTGTCCATAAAGTAACGCATACATTCATTATTAGCTAAATAAACAATATCATTAAAAATTCCCGAAACAGGTCGATTTTTTATTTTAATTTACTGTGTTTTTTTATTAATAATCCAATATACAGGGTGATATCTACCTTCGAGTGATGACGTCATCAGCGGTTTTATTAAATGAACACCCTAATTTTTTTTATTTATGAGATAACTTGCTGAACTGATTCCAAAAATATATCACAAACTGCGTCAAATTGGTAGAGGGTGGGCAACAACACAAAAGGTGTTTTGAAAATTTTATTAGAAAGTTATACGATACTGTATTTTTACAAAATACGAAATGAAGAATACACGTATTAAGAATTATTATATGAAATTGCGTAGTTAAGCAGCTACTGGATACACTACCAAAGTTGCATCAAAATATTGCGGTGCGCCTTCTGCGGTCTAAATTATTGGCTATTTGAATATCAGGAAAAAGCTGGGTCAAATCAGGAATTAATGTATTTTGTAAGAAATCCAGATGCAGACAAAATTACGTCTCGTCTTGTTGATTATTTTCATTGACTCTAGGTCTACCTTGGTTTGGTGCATCCCTCACGTGTCCTAATTCTCTGTATTTTCGCTCTATTCTGCTTACAGTAGATTGTGAAATAGGTTCACTATCTGGGTGCATTTCATGGAATAATCTGCGTACCTCTTGTTGAGTCCGCATCATATCGCCAACACCAATAATAATTAAAATTTGAATCCTTTCCCTTTCAAATAAAGGCATTTTCAAAAAACAGTTTTAATATGATACATTTTGAAGCGTCAACAATACAGAATTAAACAAATGGTAAAAAATATTCTCAAACAATGAAAATATACGGTATAGTCGAGAGGCAAAGGTCACTAATATAAAAACTTTTTAACAAAAAATTAAACCGTCGAAAAACGGAACTGAAAAGCAAAAAATAAAATAAACCTCCTTAGTCCTAATAACTGAGCTCCTAAATTAATGTAAGTATTTTAGGAAGTAGAAAGCCACAGGTTAATGTAAGTAACTAATTTTGAGTCGGCGACAAACAAACAAGCTAGGTAAAGCGTAAAATGATGGCATCGAGATGCACGGTGACATTCTGATAATTTTTTTGAAGTAATTTAATGATCTTCGTTGATTATTCGTTTGGCTCCGACTTGAAATTAGTTACTTACATTAGTTTAGGATCTTAGTTATCAAGACTGAGGGAGTTTATTTTATTTTTTGATTTTCAGTTCCGTTTTTCGTCGGTTTAATTTTTTGTTAAAAAGTTTTTATTTTTCAATTTTTTGTGGCTGAAATATACAAATTACTACCTACTTAACTTTTGATTAATTCCAAAATGCTTACCCACCTTACTTCAACTATTAACAGTTAAATAATACGATTATCTACTTCAACTATTTATTGTTATATAATATAAATTATTTTTGATAGTTCTGGTAAGTTCATTTCATCACTTTGTATATAATTCCATCCTTCCATAGAATGTTATTATTGTGACGGATGTAGGAGAACAAAAATAAGGACAATAGCGATCTGTCAATGTCAACTACATATGTGTGCCAATGTTCACAAGTGAAAAATCAATCATCCCCTATTTTTCTACCCATAGGGGTGGATTAATTCATTCCCAATCAAATATGATCAACTATGAGGTATACCCTAGGTAATAAAAAAAATCATCCAAACCGGAAAACCCAGTACAAAGTTATGCCTGATAGAATCGGTTAACGGATCAAAATTCAGAGGGTGAACGATAAATATTTTCCATTTTGCTACCCTTAGGAGTGGTTTTTTTTTCAAATCCAAATGGGACTAACTTCGGAGTATGCCCTATCCAATGAAAAAAGAATAATCGGAATCGGACTCCTCTGTAAAAAGTTATGCGTGGTCATACATAAAAAAATATACGCGTCGACTAGAGAACCTCCTCCTTTTTGGTTTCGTCGGTTGAAAAATGGATAAATACAATGTTAAAAATATACCTCAGAGGGCAGTGTCCAGTGAGAGTCCCGTTACCAATTTCAAGTATTTCTTGTCCAACTCGAGAAGCTGTTTAACTTTCTTTGGCGATAGGCTCACTAGCCTTTTCGCGTATTGTCTTTATCCTGGCACTTTATTCCAGTGAGATTTCATTTCATGTTTCCCAGCCTCGAAACTATTCTCTCTTATGGACTTAAGAGATTCCACAGAAGGTTTCTGAGTCAGGAAATTGTGTGTTTGTTATTCTTTGGCGAGGCAATCTGTTTCTTTGTTATCTCTGAACCCCCTATGATCTGGCACCCACATCCCACTTACTCATTTTTCAAATATTGATGTAATAGTGCAATAAAAAATCTTGATAGAAATACCTATTCAATTATAAGGATATGTAAAACATGTCTCATTTATCTTCATATAATAGACGGGTGGAAGAGTAAACAATTTTTACATAGGTATATAACATTTATATTCACAATTATCTGTTCCTTTGATGCAACATTTATTAAAAAAAAACGTTTTATTATGATATACCCTATTTTCCATTACAAGCAATGCCACTGGAATTGTTCCGCTACTGCGCGAGGAGGACATAAACAACAATGGCGGCCACCATGCATGGGACATTTCGCGCAGCTTGAAACGCATTCTAGTCAGTATATTATAATTACAATTCTATGGCAAAAACACGCGGAATGAAAACACGAAATATCTCAAGGGACAACTAACCTACATATCATCGAGCTATCCTACCTCAAAGAAGAAAATAGCCTTCTTTGACAAATGTTGGCGGATAAAAACGTTATTATTGCCGATAAAGAACATTCAATCCAGTAATTGCGCGAGAAAGCTGAGCTCCTAGAAACAAAAACAGCCAGCAATCTGGACTACAAAAAAAAAGGACCATCTGCAGATAAAAAAGGAAAAACTACAAACCTCAATAAACACGATAACAAAAACACGCAACAAACAGCAGGCTCATCAAATCAAAAAAATTAAGCTGAAGGGAATTCCAGTCTACAGGGTGTCCCAATTATCACAGTGAACCAGGTAGCTACTGAGATATTGAAAATTCAATCTGAACAAATTGGCGGCGAATGAATATGAGATAAACCAACATCATCCTACTAACTCAACTAAACACAATAATGAGGAACCGGAAGAAAGTTTTACTGAGGTGAAAGCGGAGGAAAAAGCGAACTCGCAGTGTAGGAAAGGGAGATGGAAATAATGATTTATGTGGCAACGAAGAGAAAGAAAATATGGCTTTTTATATCAAAGGTTCCAGATAAAATAGTACCAGAGAACATATAAAACTTCATCATAAAGCATACAAACTCAGATGATGTCTATGTGAAGAAGCTTCAGACCCGAGTCACAATCACAAATAATCAAGCCTTCATGATTGGAATAGACCCAAAAGTAAAGGAACAGGTATATAAAAACCAATTTCTGGCCAAGAAATGTATACTTCAGCCGCTTTAACTTCACTCAAGGTAAGCACTTCTTGGACCAATCACATGAATCTCACGCGAGCACAGCATCGAATGAAAATTTTCAGATGCCAGCCTCATTCCAGACCATAGGGCAGCAATAAAAACTATGAAGCAAAAATCCAACCTACAACTAATGCACTTGAACTCTCAAAGTCTAGCAAACAAAATCAACACAATTAAATTGTATAGCAATGTCAATAATCCATCTTTTATTTGTATATCTGAGCACTGAATGTGTGAAAATCGGCTACATAACTCAAGGATAGCAGGTTATGAGTTGGTTTCTAGCTTCTGTAGAACCCAACTTGAACATGGCGGAACTGCAATATTCGTCGAATCACAATTCTACAACAACAATTGTAAAACAATTCAGTATTTGTCTGACTGTTCCCTCGAGTTGCACTTTGAGTGCTCAGCTATGGAGGTAAACAAAGACCTATGTATTGTCACTTTATACAGGAGCTCCTCAAATGGATCTGACTAACAACTATTTCTTGATCAACTGCCTTTGTCCTGAAGTACATAAACGTTAGGTACACAGATATAGTAATATGCGGGGATCTGAATATAAAATTCAGAGAAGAAAGCTGTTACAAAAAACAACTTTTTGACCTATTCGAGATGGCTCACCTGAAACTGCCCTATAATCGGATAACTCCCAGTGGTCTTGACTATATAGTCAGCAATGTAGAAATTAACTCCTGTGAGGTCCATGACCTAGGAGCTTCTGACCACTCAACTCAAATAATGACTTGACCTATGATAGTCAAGCATCACAAAAATAAAAACAACGAATACATCATCCCGAGACATATTAATGACCACTCGATAAAATCATTTAAGTCACTGCTCATAACGAACCAGACCTGTAATACGCAGGGGAAAACTGCTGATGATATGTTCAATGATTTTTCTAATATAATAGAAAAAGTTCCCTTCTCAAGCGAACTCCATAAAGAGCTTGATGACCTTAAACAACTGAACTGGTTAAAGAAAAATAACAACAATCCATTGTTGAATGTACGGTACAAACAGAGGAAAAAGCAACTAGACACAAAAATATCCTATATATTCCAACATGATTAATAACTCAAATAACAAATCGAGATCACTATGGAGTTTGGTAAACAACAAAATAAACCGAACAAAAAAAGACATAACACTGAATTTCAACGGTAATCACATAGTTGACGATAGGAAAGTTACTTCACATACTCTATTACCGATAAAATCAAATCACTCGATCTAACATGTGTACAAAAAAAATTAGGTCAAAGGCCCTAACTCCATGTTTTTTGCTCCTGTCACTGAACAGGACATCAAACACATAATATTGAGCCCGAAGAAGAAATACTCAACAGGCATAGATGAGATTCCAGCTGCAATTCTGAAAGAATGCGCTGATGATATATCAAGCTATATATCCATGATAATGAACTGCTCTGTATCCGAGGGGCAATTCCCAGTCAACTAAAAATCACAAAAACAGCCCCGGTGTTGATAAAAGGTGATCCCCTATGCGTGGAGGCTACTACAGGATGATATGCCTTTTGAGCTGCTTCTCAAAAGTGATAGAAACTGCGGTTTATAATAAACTTGTTGATTACCTAGATGGACATAATATAATAACTCCCAGCCAGCATGGCTTTCGTCATAACCACTCAACCGAGTCAGCCTCTGCTGAAATGATCCAATATGTTTATGACAGCATCAACCAAAATAAATGTGTTGTAGGAATATTCTACTACCTCACTCGTGCCTTGCAACACCCTTTATTTTTGAACCCCAAATTTGAAATTATCTGAATCAAATTCAAGAAGGTGAAATCACTTTGCCGATAGGCTGCTCAGATGGATACGGTTAGGCCGTGAGTAAGGTTCAATTAATGTCTTTTCCTGGTTTATCAAATTGGGCCACTAAAAAAATTATACATTAATTAACTTGACTAGTTCAAAAGTTGGGCGCCAGGCTTGCTCAAGACAAAAGCCAAAGATAAACAAAATTAAATAAATGTCACCTAGCTTGTATGGAAAGGCAAATAAATATGCAGGAAACCAACTTAACAAATTTATTCCAGACTGAATTATAATAGTGACTGGTTATTAAAAAAAACTTTAACAAGTGGGAGGAATTTATAACAAACTTTAACAAGATTACTTGAGGAGTAGAAAACATGCAATGAATAAAATTGAAAAGTTACATGTACATGGCAATTTTCTGACCCAGAAAAAAAACTTGAACATTTACAAATAAGTCAGATTCCTCCAGACGGTGGTGATACGTATATATCTGCGGAAAAATTCTTCAATGGAGGGAGATGAAGAAGGCTGGTTTATTCGAAGATGGTCTCAGCGGTGCGACGACGAATCTGGTCTCAGCGGTGCGGCGACGAATCTGGTCGTGGGTGGTTATTTATTGGTTTTAGACCCCCTTGTTGGCGTGAATTGGTTTGATCTTCACGGACCAGGCTGAATTTGCCGTGCTGTACGACCTCCTAGAGTACCAGTCCTTCTGTGTCAGTAGGTGGCTTCACTCCGTGGTATATATCATGCGAAGAAGATGGAAGGAATCAAAATTTGTATAAAATGGGGAAGAACGAAGGATATCATTTGAACCTCAAGTTTTTATGATTCAAATTTTAATCTAGGGTCGAAAGATAGATGCAAATGATATCATATAATAAAAATGCCTCAGTTCTTATATAAGACTGGAAGATTACTGTGAAAGAACAAAGATAATAGCAATCAAATCTGCTATTCTGGATTTAAATTTCCAAGTTAATTTTAATAATTTACAAAAATTAACAATGAGCAAAAATTCAAAACCAAACAAAATAAACCTCACTCAAAACGTTCTTTTAAAATTCAGTTAAATTTTGAAACAAAGAAACTTTGATAAGGTGATTAAATGTACCAGAAGAGTACAGAGAAAAAATATAGTATTTTAAAGCAAAATACTCTAAAGGTTGCCAGAGAAAAAAATATAGTATTTTGAAGCGAAATACTCTAAAGGTTCCCAGAGAAAAAAAATAGTATTTTAAAGCAAATACCAGAGGAAAATATAGCGTTATGAACCAAAATATTAATCAGGCCCTAGAGCAAAAGTATAATATTCAGTTAAGATAAGAAGAAAGAGACCGCACGTCTTTCAGTGGGCACAACTCTCTTAGATAAAGATAAAGTTAAATAATTCTTTTTATTGAAGAATTTTCAGAGATAAACAGAAGATGGAGGCCAGTGGGCACAACTCTCTTAGATAAAGATAATTTCGAAATAGGGCGGCAATTCCCTTTTCAAATCGATAAGCCAGGTAATTCTAAAAAAAATTGAATGATTTTCCCTGCTCTTGGCGACAAGGTAGTAACTGAAATGAATTGATTCTGCAACGATCAAAAATCAAATAACCCTCACTGTGAATTGAATGAAGTCAATCGATAAAAAGAACTTATTAATTGTAAATCAAATTTTATGCTTGAGAAATATATCAAATCGAGTGTTCTGAGACAAGTTAATCAGAGGTACAATCCCCTCCAGAAGCAATTCTTTCTCAAGAGAAAACCAAAATAATCTCATAAACGTCTAATTATGAAATAAAGAAAATTGCTTACCGGAGGGCTGTCCTATGAGGTAAACTGCATAACTGTCCCAGAATAGTCGAATACACCCTTTGCAATCGGAATCCTTGGAATAATCCCCTGGTACGGTGAAGTTAGCACTAGTTTACCAATTATCTGCTACCTAAAAAAAAGGAAAAGCGTAGAACTGATTTCAAAAAAAAAATTGTTTCCAATTTTCTGAACGGATACTACGTCAGCCACATAGACAGGTGCACTTAATGCTTTCCAAAATGGCCGAAATATATTTTTTTGTGGTTTTTTCTTTACTTTAATCCAAAACACAAATCAACCTTGATAGAAATTAGCCAAAGGGAGTATCACATACGATATGTACGATATAAAATAATATGAAGATAATTCAATCGGAAATTCCCTGATAATTCCAAAGGTGCAAAAATCTGACAGTATATCTATAATTGACCTTCAACAATTACCATCCAAGAATTCGAAAATTACAAGCATATAAAAAGCGGAAAATAATGTTAATCAGCTACAACATTGATTGCAAAATAAGGAAAATGATTATACTCCACCAATATCAACTATGATAGCCATTCAATTTAAAATCGTAACATACCAAAATCAGTTCATTCAGCACACCTGCCTTTGTCGAGGTTCAATCGAAGAAAGAGGACGATCATTCTTTCGGTTCGAACAAATCACCAATTCTACCCGGGTTTTTTCACAAACTATTCTCGGTGTTTTCTCTATTATAAAAAAACTTATGGAAAAAACACATGCTCAAGTTGAAAACAACTCGACATGAATATGACGGTCGATAATAAGGCGCGCATTTTCACAGTTCACGATCTGGGCAGTGACTACTGACCCGTACCACCATAAAGATAACCAGAAAAATTATTAGAAATCGTTTATGTATAATGAAGTAACGAAAAATTCGTTACACACCATCACAACCCGGTTTGGAAACCTAGAAGTTTGCAAATTTTTATCCTTTTGCAAGTGAAACCAGGTATTAAAAGTAACTATAAAAAATTCTGAAACGCTATAATTTCCCAGGTACACACCCTAGCTGCATTATTACAATAACCACGATGTTGCCAAAATTGTTAAACATCAAAACTTATTACCCAAAAAGAAGGTATTATCAAGAAATTTGATGTTCCACTGGAAAATTATTAAACAATCTCAAACGAAGTGAAATCCATCACTTCCAGTTAAAGATACAAATGTTCAATACGGTAAGATACGATACGATATTATCAGACAATCTCCAACGAAACGAAATACATCATCTCCAGTCGAAGATCCAATTGTCTCATTCGGCAACGACACGATACGATAAGACATTATTAGACTATCTCAAACGAAATGAAATTCATCATTTCCAGTTTAAGATACGATTTTCTAATAAAGCCACGAGAAGATAAGAAACGACAAGGAAATGACAAGTGAAATACATTGATGTAGTCTGTAACCAGATTTCAGGAAAGACAAAGTAATTTTGTATAAATTCAAATTGAAGAAACTACAAAAAACCGCAAAAATGATTCAAAATCAATCTCTCACATAAGGTGTTGACAAGGTTTCCAACATATACACTTTTTCCTCAAAGGTTGACTTTGACAACTGAACGATAAGTTACTGCAAATATAAGGAAAAAGGCAAGGTAATAAGGTGTATCGATATATCTCTCAAAAAAACCAAGGGATACTCAACTAAATAGTAGACGAGTACTAAACCGAAAAGATACAGAAAAAATCTTAAGCCCCTCCCACAGAGCCCTGAGAATAGAAATCACAAGTTGAAAGATGTTCTTGTTAGTGGCCAGTTTTGAGACTTTTACTCAACATGGTGAATGCCATGGTGAGAGAATCTTAGGCCCCCCTCACAGAGCCCTAAGAATATAAATTACAAGTTGGAATGTGTCTTGTCAGTGGCCAGTTTTGAGACTTTTACTCAACATCTGGTAGATGCCATGATGAGAGAATTCTTAGGCCCCTCTCCCAGAGCCCTAAGAATAGAAGTCTAAAGTTGGAATGTGTCTTGTCAGTGGCCAGTTTTGAGACTTTTACTCGACATCTGGTAAATGCCATGGTGAGAGAATTCTTAGGCCCCTCTCACAGAGCCCTACGAATAAAAATAAAAAGTTGAAAGATGTTCTTGTTAGTGGCCAGTTTTGGGACTTTTACTCAACATCTGGTAAATGCCATGGTGAGATAATTCTCAGGCCCCTCTCACAGAGCCTAAAGAAAAGATAAGATACTACCACAGAAAAAGGAAAGATAAAGAAGGAGTATGCCCTCTCTCGAGAAGTTAAGAGAAAAATACTTAGTCGCCTGAACCCTCGGACTCGGCTCTAAAATATTTTTCATCAGATAAATTTGAATCGTTATCAACAAAAGCGGATTTGAGATCCTCAACATGCCAACGTCCTAAGTCTTTGCCATCCATGTCTTTAAGCACATAAACCAAGTTAGAGATAACCTTAGAAACAATGCAAGGTATAAATTTGGGAGACAATTTTGCGGAATAGTTATTCGGAGCTGAAGAAAGAGTTACGTTTTTCTTCCAAAGTCTGTCACCGACATAAAATTTCAGCTCTCGTTTTCTCAAGTTATACTGACGAGCATTCCGACTATAGGCTTGATGTAACTTTTTGCGAACATCAACAAACCATTTTGGAAGTTCTTGAATATTATCGATTTGCTGTGATTTCTCAGTGATAGTAAGAATGTTATTTTCATTTTCTGAAATTTTGCCATAAAAATCTCCTGTGACAGGAATGTGTCTAGCAAAATTTAAGAAAGCTGGAGAATATTCGAATCTCTAATCTGATAGCTTGAGTAACTTTATAGATAGAGGAATCCCATGTTTTATGATTATCATGAATATAACAGCGAATGGATGTGACTATCACCGTATTAGATCTTTCAGCAAAATTAATTTGAGGGGTGATATTTGGCATTATACCAAATCTTTTGAACTCGATAATCTGTCATTAACTTTTTAAATTCTTTGCTAACGAATTGGCTTCCATTGTCCACAATAAAAATTTGAGGCACACCATAGATGAGAAATACATTATTTTCAATGAATTTTACGATATTTTTCGAGATAGCTTTAGACATTGGATGAACTAAGACATATTTGGTAAACCAGTCTACGAAAACCAAAACATATTGGTTACCATTTTTGGACCTAGGATAAGGACCTAACAAATCTGCAGAAACACATTGGAAAGGAAAATTTACGTTTTTGTAAGATCCCATATGACCCGCTCGAGGTAAATTCGAGCTTTTGCAAGCAGCACAAACAGGACATTTCTCAACATACCTTTAGACATCTTTGCGAATTTGTGGCCAGTAATATAATTCTAAGATACGAGAAAGGGTTTTTGATATCCCTAAATGGGCAGCAGTTTCAATATCATGATAAAATGTAAAAATTTCTTGCCGATTGGCAGAAGGTACAACTATTTTCCAATCAGTTAGATTACTAACTAGATTGTGGTGAGAAAAGATATGTTTGTAGATAATACCGTTTTCGACACGGAATGAGGAATAAGCTTCCGGGGTATTTTGGATTTTCTGGATCATGGAAGTATACCATGCATCCGGCTGAAAAGTAGAGACATCGATAACGGAAATTTCGGCAACCGAACGAGATAAAGCATCTGCCACTACATTTAAGGAACTTTTCCGATGCTTAATAGTGAAGTCAAACTGAGAAAGTTTCACTGCCCATCTAGTCAAACGTCCACAAGGGTTAGATAAGTTATGAAGATAAATGAGGGACGCGTGGTCAGTTTCAATAGTGAACTTGGTTCCCTCGATATAGCTTCGGAACTCTTCTATGCCAAAAATGACAGCTAACAGCTCCTTTTCAGTGACTGTATATTTACGCTGACAAGTAGTAAGAACCTTACTTGCATAAGCAACAGGATGTTCGACACCGTCACATTCTTGGTACAAAATAGCACCTACGCCCGTATCTGAGTCATCGCACTGAATCACAAAAGGCTTTGTGAAATCAAGACTAGCTAACACAGGAGCTAAAGTAAGACGAGATTTAATTTCTGAAAATGCTTCCTCCGCTTCTGGAGTCCAAGTTATCGACCATGGAGAAGATCAGATATGGGCGAACAAATAGAAGAAAAATATTTAATAAATCGACGATACCAACTGACGAGACCTATCAACCTTTTGATTTCAGTGGTATTTTTGGGAGTGGCATAGTAACGATAGCAGAAACTTTCTCGGGATCTGTCCTTAAGCCTTGTTGGTCCACAGCAAAACCCAGGTAAACAAGAGAGGGTCTACAAAATTCACACTTATCCAAATTAACCGTGAGGTTAGCATGTTTAAGTCGCCGAAACACCTCCTTCAAGGTTTTGACATGAAGATCGAAACTAGGAGTGGCCACGATGATCTCATCAAGATAAACGAAACAAAATGGAGCCAAAGATGGTCCAATAACGATATCCATCAAACGTGCCATAAGTTTCGGACTATTGCTCAAACCAAAGGGAGAGACAGTGAACTCAAAGAGACCTCTACCATACATTGCAAAAGCGGTCTTGGGTCTAGACGACTCCTCTAAAGGAATTTGAAAGAAAGCCTTAGTCAAATCAATGGAGGTGAGATACCTAGCATCCCGTAATTTGTTCAAGATACTATCGATAAGAGGCATAGGATATGCATCATTGACCGTGACTGCATTAAGCTTCCGACCATCAAAACAAATCCGGAAATCTCCAGAACGTTTCGGAACCAACCATAGTGGGCTACACCAGGGAGATTGGGAAGGTTGAATGACCTTGAGCTTCAACATCTCATCAATTTCCTTGTTCAAATGCTCTTGCATGATAGGGGATAAAGGATATTGCCGTTGAACAATGGGCTTGGCATCACCAGTATCAATACGGTGTGTCAACATGAGACCGAGTTTATCAGTAGGAGCTATAGACGTGAGAAGGTCAGTGACTTCCTGAAGTTCAGTTTTCTGTGAACACGTAAGTTCAGAAAATGGCAGGATGGTATTAACGGTACAGATAGAGGATTCGACAGAATACGATAGATTACTGAAGTTGGCTTGAATACGGAAGAGATGGAAAAAATCCATGCCCAAGATAAGACTATGAGTCACGGAAGGAACAATATTAATTTTCAAATCCTTAGTAACACCTTTCAGAGAAATAGGAGCCATAATATAACCCAAAAAATCCTGAGGCTTACCATCAGCGGTAGTGACATGTGCAATAGATTCATATTTAATAGGGAGATTAAACTTTTGCAGTAGACTAAACCCTGCAGAACCCAAAATACAAGAATTACTGCAAGTGTCAGCAAGGGCAAGAATTTTGGGCGATTATCATTAAGTTTTTTAAGAAACTAGGATTTATATTTACAGAAGATAAGAAATGTTTAACGGTAGATAGCCAATTTTGCCATTCCGAGGCAGAAGTTTTTAATGTTCCTGTTTGCTTTGCTTTTTTCGATAGTTTTTGGATTGGGATTTGGATGGGTTGGTTTTCTGGACTTCCGGTAAACTGACTGGTGACAACGTCCAGGTTTTTGCCACCTTGGTTCCCGTTTTTTGAACGACAGTTACGACAATTTGATTTGACTGTATTTTTCAAACCACATCAATAACAAAATGTGGACCTGGGATTTTTACATTCACGATAAGTATGACCAGCCAAGTCACAATTCCAACATCGAGTGTTCGATAAGGCAGATATATTTGAACCAGGAAGATTCCTCCTAAAATTCACGGGAGGGGCCGAGGGACTATAGGGACTACTCAAATCAGGTTCTAATAAACCGGTACCACGACTAGGGGGTGCTTTATAACGATCAGCCCATAAACGAGATTCTTCCAATCTTTTGCACAAATCAGAAAGTTCAGTGACAGTTTTTGGATCTTGTAAAGCCAAGTTGGAAATGAAAAAAGGTAAAAAAATTCTACGAATTTTGCGAACGCTAGTCTCTTTATCTGGTTTGTTAGATAAACGGTTAAAAAGACCTTCCATAGAAGAAATAAATAAAGCTACTCTTTCGGTAGAACTTTGGGTTCTTGAATTAATTTCACGTTCTAAGTCTTCGTCATAAAAATAAGGAAGGAAATATTTTTTTAGTGCCCTAACAATCTCATCCCAATTATGGAAATTATTCTTATTATTAACAAACCATGTCCAGGCAGAACCTTTGAACAAGTCACAAGCAGAATGAAAAAGTTTCGTTTTTGAAATACCTCGTGCTTCTCGCAATAATTCAACTTTTTCCAAAAAGGAATTTACTGATTCTTTCTGATTTGAACCCGTGAAAGAGATATTCCATTTATATGGAGCAACCGATCGATTATTCGAAAAAACATTAGAAGCAACAGGAGGGCAAGATTGAGTAGGAGTCGAGGTACTTGGAGAAACTTTCAAATCAAAATCAGCTTCTAACTCCAACACCATATACTGAATTTCTTTTCTGGCAGTGTCTTCATCAGTTACAGAAAGTCTAGACAAACGATTCGACAAATGAGCTAATCGACTTGAAATTCGGTTAAACGTTGGATCTTCCTTAGATCCACCAAAACCAGATATAACTTGTTTCAAATCAGCGATACTTGCTATTTGTTAAGGCCGAACAAAAACTACGATTTGCATTTTCTTGTCATGAAAGTCCTCTTGAAATTTTTTGTTTAGCATCTACATCACCAATATAGGTTCTACTCCACGAATTTTTAGCTCATAAGTCAATTCATTTGTTTTCAAGTGATTGGAAATATGTTCAAATTTAAAATTCAACGATAGTAGATAGAGCTGGTACTTATGGAATACTCAAAAATTTCCCAATGCGATAGCAAAGATAAGGTACAATATATAGGCAATACGATAGAGATATAGGCATTTTGGCGGTACGATATAGATAATACGGTACGATATAGTAATACGGTACGATATAGGCAATTCAATAAGATATAGGCAATTCAATAACGATATAGGCAGCAAGAATCACGAAATATCAAAGATAGATAATATATAAATATAAATAAATATATACCAAGTTCTTTTGGATCAGATTTGTGAATGTTCTTACAACAAAAAATTTATTATGTCTTCCACCAAGCTAGGACAAGATACGAAAAAGAGAAAAAGAACAGTCAAGTTTTTTCGAGCCTTACGTTGGGAGCCAATTGTGCATTACCCTTTATTTTTGAACCCCAAATTTGAAATTATCTGATTCAAATTCAAGAAGGTGAAATCACTTTGCCGATAGGCTGCTCAGATGGATACGGTTAGGCCATGAGTAAGGTTCAATTAACGACTTTTCCTAGTTTATCAAATTGGGCCACTAAAAAAATTATACATTAATCAACTTGACTAGTTCAAAAGTTGGGCGCCAGGCTTGCTCAAGACAAAAGCCAAAGATAAACAAAATTAAATAAATGTCACCTAGCTTGTATGGGAAGGCAAATAAATATGCAGGAAATCAACTTAACAAATTTATTCCAGACTGAATTATAATAGTGACTGGTTATTAAAAAAAACTTTAACAAGTGGGAGGAATTTATAACAAACTTTAACAAGATTACTTGAAGAGTAGAAAACATGCAATGAAAAAAATTGAAAAGTTACATGTACATGGCAATTTTCTGACCCAGAAAAAAAACTTGAACATTTACAAATAAGTCAGATTCCTCCAGACGGTGGTGAAGGTCTTCAATGGAGGGATATGAAGAAGGCTAGTTTATTCGGAGATGGTCTCAGCGGTGCGACGACGAATCTGGTCTCAGCGGTGCGACGACGAATCTGGTCTCAGCGGTGCGACGACGAATCTGGTCGTGGGTGGTTATTTATTGGTTTTAGACCCCCTTGTTGGCGTGAATTGGTTTGATCTTCACGGACCAGGCTGAATTTGCCGTGCTGTACGATCTCCTAGAGTACCAGTCCTTCTGTCTCAGTAGGTGGCTTCACTCCGTGGTATATATCATGCGAAGAAGATGGAAGGAATCAAAATTTGTTCAAAATGGGGGAGAACGAAGGATATCCTTTGAACCTCAAGTTTTTATGATTCAAATTTTAATCTAGGGTCAAAAGATAGATGCAAATGATAGCATACAATAAAAATGCCTCAGTCCTTAAAAGATTGGAAGATTACTGTGAAAGAACAAAGATAATAGCAATCGAATCTGCTATTCTGGATTCAAATTTCAAAGTTAATTTTAATAATTTACAAAAATTAACAATGAGCAAAATTCAAAACCAAACAAAACAAACCTCACCCAAAACGTTCTTTTAAAATTCAGTTAAATTTTGAAACAAATATACTTTGATAAGGTGATTAAATGTACCAGAAGAGTACAAAAAAAATTGAATAAGTATATGTATTCAAAAAGAAATATAAAAATTTCCTTGAGACTCTACCAGAGAAAAAATATAGTATTTTAAAGCAAAATACTCTAAAGTTGCCAGAGAAAAAATATAATATTTTAAAGCAAAATACTCTAGAGGTTGCCAGAGAAAAAATATAGTATTTTAAAGCAAAATACTCTAAAGGTTCCCAGAGAAAAAAATAGTATTTTAAAGCAAATACCAGAGGAAAATATAGTGTTATGAACCAAAATATTGATCAGGCCCTAGAGCAAAAGTATAATATTCAGTTAAGATAAGAAGAAAGAGACCGCACGTCTTTCAGTGGGCACAACTCTCTTAGATAAAGATAAAGTTAAATAATTCTTTTTATTGAAGAATTTTCAGAGATAAACAGAAGAGGGAGACCGCACGTCGTTCAGTGGGCACAACTCTCTTAGATAAAGATAATTTCGAAATAGGGCGGCAATTCCCTTTTCAAATCGATAAGCCAGGTAATTCTCAAAAAATTGAATGAATTTCCCTGCTCTTGGCGACAAGGTAGTAACTGAAATGAATTGATTCTGCAACGATCAAAAATCAAATAACCCTCACTGTGAATTGAATGAAGTCAATCGATAAAGGAACTTATTGAATGTGAATCAAATTTTATGCTTGAAGAATATATTAAATCGAGTGTTCTGAGACAAGTTAAGCAGAGGTACAATCCTCTACAGAAGCAATTCTTTCTCAAGAGAAAACCAAAATAATCTCTTAAACGTCTAGTTATGAAACAAAGAAAATTGCTACCGGAGGGCTGTCCTATTGTCCTATGAGGTAAACTGCATAACTGTCCCAGAATAGTCGAATACACCCTTTGCAATCGGAATCCTTGGAATAATCCCCTGGTACGGTGAAGTAAGCACTAGTCCACCAATTATCTGGTACCTAGTAAAGCGTAGAACTGATTTTCAAAAAAAAATTGTCTCCAATCGTCTGAACGGATAGCCACATAGACATGTGCACTTAATGCTTTCCAAAATGGCCGAAATATATTTTTTTGTGGTGTTTTCTTTACTTTAATCCGAAACACAAATCAACCTTGATAGAAATTAGCCAAAGGAAGTATCACATACGTAGGATATAAAATAATATGAAGATAATTTAATTGGAAATTCACTGATAATTCCAAAGGCGACAAAAAAAAAAAAAAAAGCGGAAAATAAGTTAACAACTACAACATTGATTGCAAAATAAGGAAAATGATTATACTCCACCAATCTCAACTATGATAGCCATTCAATTTAAAATCGTAACATACCAAAATCAGTTCATTCAGCACACCTGCCTTTGTCGAGGTTCAATCGAAGAAAGAGGACGATCATTCTTTCGGTTCGAACAAATCACCAATTCTACCTGGGTTTTTTCACAAACTATTCTCGGTGTTTTCTCTATTATAAAAATACTTATGGAAAAAACACATGCTCAAGTTGAAAACAACTTGACATGAATATGACGGTCGATAATAAAGTGCGCATTAGTTATCACCGTAAAAATAACCAGAAAAATTATTAGAAATCGATTATGTATAAGGAAGTAACGAAAAATTCGTTACAGCCTTTGACACAAATAACCCAAAATACTTTAAAACGAAGCGAGAAGCAATGGGCATCCGCAGCCCTATACAACATTGGATTGAGTCATATATATAGTAAGTCTTCCTGAATAAAGAACATTATTATTTTGATGAATTTCTGCCTTATTTTCAATGATAGAGCAAAACAAGTTGCCATTTTCTGAAACTAACATCAAGAACTACCAGAGGGCTCCACAGTAGAACTGACCCCTGAGATTCCATAGGCGTACCGATTGAGTTAGCTGAGGTAAAGAAAATAAGGTAAAAGAATCAATGGGAAATAGGTAAAATACATAGCCGGATATTTGAAATATTTATATGGGTATTTATATATGAACATATTAAATCAAATTCAAAGGGCAACCAGTTAAAAAGATTTTGAAAATAATAAAAAAATTATTAAAAAAAAATATTTTTTTTGTTATGATATCTGATTGTGAAAATAAATAGATAAATAATAAAATAAACCGCAATCACCTCATCATAACAATTGGCGCCCAACGCGAGGCGATAACAGTAAAGCGGGGCGAATAAGGCAAATAGGGGAAATAACAGGCGATAACAATAAAGCGAAGCAGGATTGCCAAAATAATAATTAGAAGCAAATGTAAATTTTATAGAAATTGAAAAGAAAAACATTTGTTTAAAATCAAATATAATTATACAGGGAAAATATAAAGTTGACATTTTAGAATTCTTGCATTGACATATTTGTATAAGTGTGGAGAAAATGGATTTGAGATATGGTAAAGAAGTTGGTTTGGAAGAAGGTGCAGAAGGTAGAGATAGGGGTGATCAGGAACAAGGAGAGAGTAGCAATGTGAAAGGGAGTGAAACACAGAGTGAGAGTACACAATGGGACAGTTGGTTTAATGAAATAAGGGATTTCATGGTAGAAATGAAAAATGAAATGATAGAAAGTATGAAAGGAATGAAAAATGAAACATGAAATGAAAGAAAACACAGATAGAATAATAGAAAGTATGGTAAAAATGGAAGAACATTTCAAAGAAAGTACAGCAGGAATATGTAAACGATTTGAAACAAGTAGTGAGCAAAATAATAAGCAATTTAAAGTAATACTAATAAGAATTTTGAAAGACAACAAGCGAAAATAAATGATAAAATAACAATAATGGAAATATAATGACATAAACATGGCGAATTTGAATTTTGAAATGCAAAAAGGGAAAATAAATGATAAAATAATAATAAGGGAAATGAATGACATAAATTTGGCTATAATAAAACTTTTGAAATGAAAGAAAGTAATACAAACAATGAAAGAATAATAATGATATTAAAATGTCTAATATAAAATTAGGAAAGAATTTCAATAAATATAACAATCAAAAACAAGAAAAGTTTAAAATTATGGAGAAGAAAATAGTTGAAATATTAACATAAATTCAATTGAAAGTTTTTGAAATAAAATATATGCTTGCAGTAACAAAACAAGTACAATTCCATAGAAGGAGAGATAAATAATAAATAAAAAATTAGGGAATAATCAATTGTAGGTTTAACAAATTTCACAGGTAGGTTAGGGAATAAAAAATTTAAAAATATATTTTTAATAGATACTATTTCAGAAACATTTGAGTAAAATAAGATAATATGGAAAATAATCTTAAATGTAAAAATATAAACCTAAAAATGCCTTAAAACAGAAAAAACTAGAAGAAACAAATTAACACATGAATTGAAATTTGAAGAAAGAAAATAATAATATTGAATAATAATTACTTATACTGAGAAACATGGAAGTTGATACAATTATTGGTACGGATCAGATAGATAAAGTAAAACCCAACATGGATTATGAAAAAGAAGATATAGAAATGAATTTTGAAGAAAAATGAAAAGAAACAAAGAGTAAAATATGTTGGGTATAAAAAGAATGCATGTGAGAAATGAAAGTGGAAATGATAATAATAATAATAATGAAGTATATAATAAGAAATATGAAGGTGATGATGATAATAAAGGTATATTAATAATTAAAATAAAGGTATATTAATGAATTGTAAATAAATATAATAAGTTAATTATTTATGAATAAAGTATAGCGAAAGAGTGTATGCACAAAATAAAAGTAAATTGTAACACCCTGTAAGGTGTTATGTTTTTGATGTTTTTTTTGCCTTAATGAAAGTATCTCTTTTTCTGGAAATTATTAGTTTGAAATGTTATTATTGTAAGAAATACTGGAAGAGCTCATATCTTAGTAATACAGAAATTCTTATTTTCTTTCATTGAAATAATATTCATATATGGTGGTTACTGGAAGTCGACCATCAATCTTCGATGGGGGATTAAAAAATAATCAATTATCGCTTTAGAGTTTAATTGTTTATTTAAGTTCGGACGTTGTGTTAAGATTTCTTCACACAGTTAAGTGTTATGGTCTAATTGCCGTTGTGCTGAAATAACAAGAATTATTCGGGGAAAGACTTCATCTAGAAAAATCACGCAATAATAAGTAGCCAATAGGATTTGAACATGCCAAAGTAACACTTAAATGAAAGACCAATAAGGGATTTTAAAATGGGGGCTACGCCTTGACGCTAACTTGGAGCGGAAAAAAAATGAGATGAAATTAATGAATTCGGTCGGTGGGCTTCACCCGCACAGGCGTGCTAGGCAGGGGTTCGGTCGAAAATGGTTGGTAACAGATTTGAGTTTTTTTATACGACGGTAGGGAATAATATTTTGTTTGACTAAAATTTTGAAGAGTCGAGGGATATTTATATGAAATTTCGGGATAAAGTGAGTTTTTCGTGGATCAAAATGGGTGGTGTACTTTAATTATGGGATTTTTATTGTATCGGTAGATCGAAAGGGAATATATACGAGTGTCTATGAAACATGGGACAGAAAACTGGGACAACTATTTGGAAAAATTGGTTATTGGAGGCAATAATTGTTCTACAGGGTAAGTGCAAAGCTTTTAGCAAAAAAGTAGTTTAATGCTGGCTTTAATTTTATTGTTGGGGTGAACCACATGTACAAAAATCGTTCGTATTTATGCAGGTGTATTACCGGTTCTTGTTTTGACGCCAATGCACAAAGAGTTTTATTAAAATTAGGGAATTATCGATTATCGGTAAACATAAAAATATGAGGGTTTTGACGATCTTTTACAATGGTGACTAGCGGCGGGATGTTTGAATAACTTTTCAGAGAAAAACGGTGGGATAATTTGGGTAACTTTTCAGAGAAAAAACGGCGGGATATGTTTGAATAACTTTTGAAGGAAAAACGGTGGGATAATTTTGGTAACTTTTAACAGAAAAATGGCGGATCATTTGGATAACTTTTCAGAGAAAAAACGTCGGGATTGTTTGGATAACTTCTGAGAGAAATATGTTTGATTTTTTTGTTTTGTAGCAATTGATTATATTTGTGGTTATATATTTTTTATATATGTGCATGTTGAGTTCACCCTATATACTAACCCAAGACATTCTGCAATGATATTGAAGGAGCCATCAATGGAAGCGGAGAAAACATAAGAGAAGAAAAAAAATTGAAAAATTTTTGGTAAATTTATTTGTTGAGAAAAAAAAATTTGATTTTTTGTAAAGGTAATTTTGAAAGAGATTTTTTTTCTATAAGCACTGTTTGGTGTTTTGAATGAAATTTAGGGAAAAAAAATTGATTTGATTGGTAGCTGAAAAAATTATAGGGAAAATGAAAAGGTTTAGATATCAGTTTGGTTACATTCAAGTGAATTGGAAAAATACCTTTGGTTTTTATTTGAGAAATTATCAGAATAATTTCAATATAATGAATTATTAGGGATTTTATATGTCAGGAGTGGATTTTTTTTTCAGGTCTTGGGAATATTTTTGTTATAGGATTTGGTTGTTTACAGGCGATTTTGGAGATAAATTGTACAGTGGAGAAGGAAGACTTCTTTTTGGGAAATTTGTGGAAAAAATGTTTTTTTTTTCAGGATTGAGATAAAGACTTGTTTTTGGGAAAATGGTTGAGACACTCGTTAGCCCGAAGAAAGATAATTTTTTGGAAATTTTGTGTATTTATGGAAAATTTAAATATGTGGGAAAATTTCAGGCTTAGATGGATAATAATTTTGTGAAGGGTTAGGAAAGTTGTGTGGAATAACAATCGTATTGAGGAGAAAGTGAGCCCCTCAATTTGCCTGTGTTGGAAATTTTGGCAGCCGGAAGAAGCTGTCGTGGATTTTTTTGTTTTGCCTTGGCTCTGATCAGGGACGATTTTGTGAGCTGCCGAGGAAAGCAGGATTGAAGTATCAGGGATCATTTGGAAGAAATTGTAGACCTTTGATGGAGTTTTTTGGCTGCTGGGAGAAGCAGTTATTGAGTGTAGGTCTTCATTGATCGTATACTGGTTGAGCTATGAAGAAAGGTGTAGAAGGGGCGTATTTAGGAGATTGGTGATCTTTGAGGATGTTTTTCGTTATTTTAGGTTGCTGGAGGAAGCAACTGAGTATGTTTTTCGTCGTTGTAGCTTGCTCGAAGGAAGCAACTGAGATAGTTTGTTGTAGGAAGTAGGAAAAAGGTTGAGATAGGTGATTTTTGGAGCAAAAGGGAGTAAAAGGCTTTGAAGAATTGAAAAGGCGATTGCAGGCAGAAAGTTAGTGGAAAATATGATTATTTGTTGATGGTAATTCAATGTTTGTCGGGGTATGTGCCCGGAAAGTAGTTGTTTGTTGGCAAATAGGATTTTTGTCATAGTCATGGAAGTCTATACAGATGAAGTGTGTTGCTTTTTCGAAGTTGAAGTGGGCGCCGCGAAAGGGTGGGCCCGGGGAATAGTTCTGCTGAAGAAGAACAAAGATTTTGGACAACTATGAGGTCGAGCGACGGACCAGAGATGATGTTGTTTTAGAAGGTCGAGGTGCTCATGTTCATTTTGCTTCGGAGGTTAGGTCCAAGAGCGAGGCATTGGCCCTCCTGGCCATTGGGAGAATATAAAGACTCTGCAAAAGCAGCTTATGTTCAGCTTTGAATACAAGGGTATTGAAAATACCTTGAGATACGCAGTAGCGTACGAAAAAGGACTCAGGTATTAGGTTTTATTGAAAAGGTGATATGGAGATGGAGCGTTAAAAGATATGTTTTGGTAATTGCAAGATAATTTTTACGGAATATATTGTTTTTAAACTAAGGGTAATTTTGTACCCGAAATGACAAAATCAAGCTGGTGGTTTCCTGTATAACACAAATAAGTACGTGTTATTTGCAAATAGATAGATTTTCGTGTAAAGAGAAAAAATGTGGATAAATGATAAATGATTTTATTAAATTTTGAAGGGAAGAGGTACCTTTAAACTTCCACGGAATTCATAGGAAAAAAATTGATTGGCTATCTAAGGTCACGGATAGGTAATCAATTGAATAGGGTTATATGTTGATATTTTTTTTGCAATTTATTATGGTTTATTTTATTTTGATTTGATGTACTAAATATTAATTTTTGGGGAAATAATAATATATTTTTCTTTTGATTTTACGGAAACGCCACCTTGACTGGATTCTATATGAAAAATGTGGAATTGGGAAAAAGGTTTTTTTTTTTAATAAGAATTTTACTGGGATAAATGGTATTTTTTTTTAATATAATGATTATTGTTTTACAATGTTCATTGTAATGTAGTGAATTACGATTGAAAATACTCTATTTTGATGAGATATAATTTTTGATATTTTTGTTTGTTTGTTGAAGGACTTGATTTTAATATCATTAGTGCGCGATTCGGGTTAATAAGTGAATTGAAAGACTGTTGGGGATGGAGAATACAGATGGGAAGTTTCTGGAAATGGTAGGCAGAGCAGTATAGACAGCATGGTAACTTTTCTCTTTTTTGTATTGAGGACAAGGTATTTTAGGCAGTAGCGAACGAGATGGTGTAATGATTGACAGGGTTTATTAGAAGTAGCTGATGTTAGCAGCTAGTAAAAGGTGTTGGAGGTATGGAAGCTGACAATTTAGGTGTCCTAGTATGAGCTAGAGTTCAGCTCAAAGGACAGAACAGTTGAATAAATGAAATGAGGCTGTTGTAAATAGGGTTACTGTTTATATGAAATGACTGAATTGAGTAAGTCATATAGACGGCGAAATAGTAAGCCCTAGAATGAATCGAGTATAAAAAGCAGAGGCGGTCTTGCAGAATGAACGGAGTTCACTACGTTATGGAGTGAACCATGGAAGCTGATAAATTGGAGAAATTTGGTGGCATGGTAGTTTAGCCATGTATTTTACGTAACCTTTGAAATTGTCTCAGTTGGTTCGATCCTGTAGTTAAGCAGGTCGAACTTATCCAGTATACCAGTAGCGATATTTTGAAACCCTAATCGACTTGTTCCAGTTTTCCAGCAGCGAGATTCAGAAAAACAAGTTGTTTGTTCTAGTGTTTCAGCAGCAAGTATTCTATCTTCGGGCCTTATGAGAGAGAAAGTTACCTTCCAGCATCACTTACGGCGTCGTTAGTGATAGTGCCGCCGAATAATCGGGAGTGTGTGAAACAAAAAGTCAATTTTCAACCGAAATGAACAGGTCCGCACTTAAAAAAAAATGTGTTTAGATTGTAGGCTGTACTTAGAGTTAAGTTTGATAGAAATATGACCTCCGGAAAATTGAACAGGTCCGTATTAAGGAATTGGGCCTATAATTGTTGGCCAATAATAGACATTTTTTATTTTGGAAATTTAACTTTGAAATATATCGGACCTGATCAATAATTTTTGTACTTTGGGAAAAAGTAATGGCAGGTGTAGCCAATACTTTTTTTAATGGAGGGAGTATTGTAACACCCTGAAGGTGTTATGTTATTGTTTGTTTTTGCCTTAATGAAAGTATCTATTTTTCTGGAAATTATGAGTTTGAAATGTTATTATTGTGAGAAATACTGGAAGAGCTCATATCTTATAGTTATTCAGAAATTCTTATTTTCTTTCATTGAAATAATATTCATATATGGTGGTTAATGGATGTCGACCATCAATATTCGATGGGGGATTGAGAAATAATCAATTATCGGTTTAGAGTTTAATTGTTTATTTACACAGTTAAGTGTTATGGTCTAATTGCCGTTGTGCTGAAATAACAAGAATTCGCAAAAAATTTAAAATTTCTTCACTCAATTAGAAACTTTACCACTGAACCATTCTTTCATAAATACTACAATAGCTACCGCAATTTATATCGAAAAGTATTAAAATCTGCAAAAGATATACATTATAAATCAAGAATTGATAAATCCTCCAACAAATCTAAGGAAAGCTGGAGAATAATGAACGACCTTAGAGGAAACCAGAAAACTCCGCTTGAAATCCCATTAAACCCAAATACCCTTAATGACTATTATTGTACTGTAGCCTCCAAATTAACTGCACACTTGAGCCCCAACAACATTGATCATTACATGTTGAATCTCTATGTCGAAGAAACCTTAAATTTTTCTCCAACACATACAATTGAACTGAAAGAAGTCATTAGAGGTATAAAAAATAAAAAGGCATCAGGTCAAGATGAACTTTCAATCAACATATTTGCAAACCTTCCAGATTCAGCTCTTGATGTACTGGCTGCTCTCATAAATCATTCACTCGAACAGGGCATCTTTCCTCAATTCTTGAAAAACTCAATTATTATACCACTACATAAAGGAGGAGATCCAGCAGACCCATCAAAGTATCGACCAATATCACTTATACCTACCTTGGCTAAAATAATTGAAAAATTAGTTCAGAAGAGAGTTATGGAATTTCTACTTAAAAATAATATCTTGAGCAAGAACCAGTTTGGTTTTCAAAAAGGTAAGAGCACCAATGATGCTATATTTTCCCTTCTTTCAAAAGTTTATGATGAAATTAATCATGGAAAGCTGGCCGCTGCTGTGTGTTGTGACCTTTCCAAGGCGTTCGACTGTGTTAGTCACGGAATTCTGCTACGCAAACTAGAATACTATGGTTTTAGAGGAACTAGCCTGCAGTGGTTCAAATCATACCTAGAAAATCGCACTCAAATGATAAAAACCAACCACCTCTCCCATGCCCAAGCAATTCAATGTGGTGTGCCACATGGTTCTGTACTTGGGCCAATATTGTTCCTACTTTATATAAACGACCTTACAAAAATTAATATATCCGGCAAGTATACATTATTTGCAGATGACACCACGATATTTTGGCATGACAAAAACGAGAATACATTACATCACAATATTCAAAAAGACATTGAACAAATTAAATCCTGGTGTGATGATAACTTGCTTGTCTTCAATGCCCCTAAAACTAATTTACTTACATTCCGCTGCAAGCTCTCTACCCTCAACTTAGGAACTAACACCATTAAAAATGGCTCCTTCACCAAATTCCTCGGACTTCACATCGATAAAAAATTGAAATTTGACGAACATGTTACAAAATTGTGCAAGAAATTGTCCTCCGGATGCTATGCCGTTAGGATAATATCACGTGAGCTGGGTTCTACCGCCGCCAAAACGGCATATTTTGCTCTTATTGAATCCCATCTGATATACGGTATAGCATTCTGGGGAGTGTGTAGCGATCAATTATTACAAATGGTGCAAGTTATTCAAAAAAGAGCCATTAGGGCTCTCTGTAAAGTTAAACCGCGTGACTCTTGCAGGGAACTCTTCAAAATCCACAGAATTCTCACAGTCACCTCGATTTTTATTTTAGAAACTACATGTCTAATTCATAGAAACCGTGACAAATATATATCAGCGCCTTTAAATCATAACACTCGATCTTCGCAAAAATTTAGACTACCATTACCTATACCTGAAAGTAATCTTGCTAAAGAATCTATCATCTACAACGGGCTAAAAATTTATAATTGCTTACCATTAAACCTAAGAGAAATTGAAGCATTTGCATTATTCAAAAAACAACTAAAAGAACTACTATACATTCATCCATTCTACAATATAGAGGAATTTTTTAGTTGTGAACTCTTTCGTTTACAATGAACTACACTAGCCCCTTCATTAAGGAATGATTTTAATATGTTTGCATCTTGGGAATGTACCCTCTTATTATTTTACATTTCTTAATTTTTCAAATTATACAAATTTTAATCAGTCTGTGCCTATACCATTTGTCGTTTTTATTATTATTGTTTAGTTTTTAATGTTTTTACTTTTCTGTTTTAATATGTATTTCTTTAACGTCTTTGTCGATAATACCAGTTTCTTCTGACAATAAAGCATAGTTTGATTTCATTTGATTCGGGGAAAGACTTCATCTAGAAAAATCACGCAATAATTAGTAGCCAATAGGATTTGAATATGCAAAAGTACCACTTAAATGAAAGACCAATAAGGGTTTTAAAATGGGGGCTACGCCTTGACGCTAACTTGGAGAATGCTTGGTAACAGATTTTGGTTTTTTTATATGACGCTGGGAAATAATATTTTGTTTGACTAAAATTTTGAAGCGTCGACGGATATTTATATGAATATGAAAGCAAAGCTTTTAGGAAAAAAGTAGTTTAATGCTGGCTTTAATTTTATTGTTTTGGGGTGAACCACATGTACAAAAATCGTTCGTATTTATGCAGGTGTATTACTGGTTCTTGTTTAGACTCCAATGTACAAACAGTTCTATTATTATAAAAATTAGGGAATTATCGGTAAACATAAAATATGAGGGTTTTACGGGAAATATGGATTTCATTTGTTTTAAAAATAAAAGTATGAGCTCTTTTATTGAAATAAATTTGGTGTCGATCAAATTTATGGTTTGTCTTTGGTTGAAGCTAGATATGATTTTATTTGTTCATTTTATCATATTGTTATTGTTTTTCGATGATTTTTTTCAACGATGTTATGTTTTTTTGGGGCTTTTATTTAATAGAAGTATTCAAGTTATTTCGTGTATTATTTGAAAATAGAGTAAAGCAAAAAAAATGAATTCAATGTAAAAGTCATTTTATTTGAGAAAAAAACTGTATATATTTTTTCATATTGTAACGAACCTAGGCCGGACCTGTCGCCTCACGTGTTGCCATCGACAGCGATGAGATCATCCCCGGAGATATTCGAGAACCATCCAGTGCGCTCTTCCGCGGAAAACAACGGTCAATATTGGAAACAATTGGAACATGCCGTCGCCAACCGTCCGAATTCGAAACATCGAGAATGCTGTATCGGAGATAAATAGGCAAACCTCAAGTGGAGTAGGACAGTCTGAACGAGCCCATACGATCGAGCTATTCAGTAGCGTAGTAATATAAATTAAGTTGTAGATTAAATGTTAAATAAATTAGTTAAACCAAGTTAAGTTTATTTACGTTACAATTGGTGTCGGAAGTGAGATTTTGAAAATAAACAAGTGATCGCGAAGTGGACAATTGTGCGTGGGAATATAAACTGATACACTGTTCGCGTGAAACAGAAAATAGACAGTGGCCCGGTTTTCGCGAAGTGGACAATTGTGCGTGGGAATATAAACTGATACACTCTTCGCGTGAAACAGACAATAGACTGGTGGCCCGTGGAAAAGAATTCGCGAAGTGAATTTTTAACAAACTGATAAACTTTTCGTGTGAAACAGACTGATACCTCGTCAAAGACAAAATGTGTTCAAGAAAAGTGCGCCTTGCGGATTTGAAGGTAGCGGAATTGAAACAGGAATTGGAGGAAAGGGAACTGGAAACAACGGGTAAAAAGCAAGTACTCCAGGAAAGACTTGCAGAAGGACTTATACAAGAAGGTGAGGACCCCGAAACATTTTTATTCGAAGTTCCCGGAGGTGATTTGAGTCCGATAATAGAATCCTTGAAAGAAGAGCTGCAACAAAATTCTAGAAATCTGGAAGAGAAGCTTCTAGAAAATTCAAGAAGCCTGGAAGAAAATTCTAGAAATCTGGAAGAGAAGCTTCTAGAAAATTCAAGAAGCCTGGAAGAGAAGTTCCTGGAAAACACAGAAGGCCTAAAAAGAATTGTGTGGTGTGGCTAATTTCCTAGAAGAAAGAATGGGAACCGTTGAGACAGAGATAGATAAAATTAGGGAGCAAATGAACACGGAGGTAGATAAAATCAAAGATGGGGTCGAGGCAGAGATGGACAAGATGAAGGAAATAATCAGCGATGGAATCAAAGACGGAATCGAGGCAGAAATGGACAAAATAAAGGAAACGATCAGTAAGCTGGAAAAACAAATTAATAATGCGTCCTCCACAGAGATGGTTAACGAAAATGCAATGCTGGACTTGAGTTTGAACGTGGATAAAGTTCAAGAGGGTATAAAAGATGTCAAGGTCATTTCAGAAATAGGGAAGCTTTCCATGAAGCCGCCTCAGTTCGATGGAAAAACTCCATGGGCAAATTACCGCCGGCAGTTTGAAGCAGCGGCCAAAGCAAACGGATGGAATGCAGGGGAAAGAGCTGTAGCACTGACACTTGCATTACGTGGAGAAGCGACAAATATTCTACAAACTCTCACCGCCCAAGAACAGGAGGACTATGATCAGCTGATTAAACATCTAGAATTACGTTATGGCTACGCCCATTTGGAACACGTATACCACTCCCAGCTGAAAATCGCTGCCAAAATCGGGCGAATCCTTACAAGAATTCGAAACTGACATTGCACGCTTGGTTCGTCTCGCATATCCAGCCACACCAGAAAATGTAATGGAGCGACTAGCGGTTCAAGCATTCTTGGATGGACTCCGTGACCAAGAAACCAGACAAGCGTTGATATTAGCTCGTCCAACACATCTCGTAGACGCACTGGCACGAGCTTTGGAATTTGAGGCAGCAAAACAATGCTGCAAAGCCAAAGTAAAGTTCAAACGATTGAGGAAGACTCACAGGAGCCTGCTAACTTGGAAGCTGCCATAAGAAAAGTGATGAAGGAAGTGTTGCCTGAGAAAAGACATATAAGATGCCGGAATTTGCAAAATTGGACATGTGCGTAGCAAATGTCCAACATTCATCGACTCCGATGCAGGAAAACTAAGAAAGGTCGATGAGAAGGGGCAATCGTCGGCATGTGTCCGGCAAGCCCCGGTTAACAACGCATATGTCGCTATGCTTCAACGACAGAACAAAGGGTGTCTTCGTAGACGGTCTCATCAATAACGAGCCTTGCACCATGCTGCTAGATACATGGTGCGAGTAGGACAATTCTCGTGCCTTCCTTTGCCAGAACACCGGAACGGATTGAACCGACAACTTGGAAGCTACGCACAGCAACAGGGGAGCCAGCTACTGTATATGGCGAGCTACCGATTGAAATAATTTTGGGCAACACTAAAGTGAAACATCAGGCACTTGTAGCGGACATCGAAGACGATGCAATCATCGGAATGGACATCATGAATTCCAGAGGGTTTGAATTGGATTTCAAAGACGGCGTCCTACGTGTCAACGGAGAAGAGCTGGTACTTCATGGGAGAAGTGAAGAGTTGATCCGTGTGCTGTTGCGAAGATGTAAGCGTACCTGAGAGGGCTGAATCCATTCTGGAGGCTCGCCTGGACGGGAGTGCGAGCAGTGGGACGTGGTGATGTTCGAGCCCAAACTTCATGATGAGAAAATTGGACGAGGGATTGCACTAGGGAAGACCTTGTTGCGTGCTGACAAATTTGTGCCGGTAAGGGTCATGAATGTCAATTATTTCCCAGTGACCTTGAAGAAAGGAACAATTTTGGGGCACTGCTCGTCAGTTTCATCCGTGATCCGGGGCGTACGAGGTACGATTAGCCAACCCAACAACTTGCCCACAGAACTAGAGAATTAGGTTGCCATCTCTTCCAAAGACATAAAACCAGCTCAACAGCCCAAACTAAGAGATTTAGTCAAAAGTTCCAAGACATCTTCGATACCGGACAAGGAAAAGGGGGTCGAACTAATGTGGTCCAGCACAAGATTGATACTGGGGGTGCCCGACCGATCCGGCAATCAGCAAGAAGACTTCCTCTTGCCAAGAAGGCAGAGGCTGACAAAATAGTCAGCGATATGGGAAAAGAAGGAGTTATCGAACCGTCTGACAGTCCCTGGTCCTCTCCAGTCGTACTGGTGCAAGAAAAGGATGGATCGACACGCTTTTGTGTAGACTATCGCCAACTTAATAATGTCACGAAGAAGGACAGTTACCCTCCCGAGAATAGATGACACCCTAGACACGTTGGCTGGTTCCACGATTTTCTCGACCCTTGATCTGAAGAGTGGATACTGGCAAGTAGAACTCGCTCAGGAAGATCGAGAAAAGACTGCTTTTACCATCGGCTCAGGATTGTGGCAGTTCACCGTTATGCCATTCGGCTCTGTAATGCTCCCGCCACATTCGAAAGATTGATGGAAACAGTACTGAAGGGACTCTCATGGAACACGTGTCTAGTGTATCTCGACGACATAATTGTGGTCGGCAGATCGTTCGAGGACCACGTGAAAAACTTGAGGAAGTATTCCTGCGATTGAGGAACTCCGGATTGAAGCTGAGCCCTAAGAAATGCCACCTGTTCCAAAAGAATACGATACCTCGGCCACGTTGTCTCTGGGAAGGAGTAGCAGTGGATGACCAGACGATCAAAGCTGTTAAGGATTGGCCCATCCCGAAAGACATTCACCAACTTCGAAGTTTCCTGGTTTGTGCACATACTATCGCCGATATGTGCTGGGGTTCGCAAACATCGCTAAACCACTGACCAGGCTCACGGAAGGTCAAACAAAGTTCCAGTGGTCCGAAGAATGCCAAGACTCGTTCAGGAAGCTGAAGGGAGCTTTGATTAACGCACCTGTTCTGAGCTATCCCTTACCCAACGGAAGTTCATTTTGGATACGGACGCCAGCAACGTGGGACTTGGAGCTGTCCCATCTCAGATCCAGGAGGGGGAGGAGAAGGTCATTGGTTATTTCAGCAAGACGCTCAGCAAACCAGAGCGCAATTACTGTGTCACCAGGCGAGAGCTGTTAGCTGTTGTAAAGGGAGTGGAGCACTTCTACAAGTACGTGTATGGAAGAAGATTCCTGTTGAGAACTGACCATGCAGCTCTCAAATGGCTCTTACAGTTCAAACATCCTGAGTGTCAAGTAGCACGTTGGATCGAGAGACTCCAAGAATTCGATTTCGAGATCGAACATCGAGCCGGAACTAGCCATAAGAATGCAGATGCCTTGTCGCGAAGACCATGTCCCGATGATTGCTCACATTGCCGACGAGCAGAAGAGAAGGAAGCAACACTTTGTAGAACCGCGGCAATGGATGACAACTGGAATGACAGCAAGATCCGGAAAGACCAAGAGAAAGACCCCGACCTTGGCTTAGTCGTCAGCTGGAAGAAGGGCAATCGAAGACCATCATGGCAGGAAGTCGCAGGATACTCGCCGGCTGTTAAGTCCTATTGGGCACAATGGAACCTCTTATTCTGGACAATGGGATCCTGAAACGTGTTTGGAGGCCGAGATTGGTGGGAAGACAGACGCCAAATAATTGTTCCCAGGAACAGAAGAGAGGAAGTGCTGCGGAAATCCATGATGGAGTCGCTGGAGGACATCTGGGAGTGACGAAGACCCTGCAGAAAGTGAGGCACCGGTTTTACTGGGCCAATTGTCAAGCTGACGTCCAGGACTGTGCAGAAAGTGCGCTGATGCGCTGCTAGCAATGGACCTCGAATACGACCCAAGGCCCCGATGCGTCAGTACAACGTAGGCAGCCCGTTCGAGAGAATCGCCATTGACATCCCGGCCGTTTCCCGTAACCGCCACGGGAATAAATACATCCTTGTGGCAATGGACTACTTCAGTAAGTGGGCGGAAGCCTATGCCCCTGCCCAACCAGGAAGCCATCACCGTCGCCGACGTCTTGGTGAAAGAGTGGATATGTCGATTCGGTATTCCAATGGAGCTGCACTCGGATCCAAGGCAGAAATTTCGAATCCAACCTTTTCCAAGAAATATGTCTACCGCTGAACATCCGCAAGACAAGAACCACGGCCCTACATCCGCAGTCCGATGGAATGGTGGAACGGATGAACAGGACGATCAACCGCCACTTGTCCAAGGTTGTCTCTGACCATCAAAGAGACTGGGACCAGTATCTTCATTTGTTCCTGATGGCCTATCGATCCGCAGTACACGAGTCAACCGGTCAAACTCCTGCTAGTATTATAATGGGCCGAGAACTGCGACTGCCTTGTGACCTGAAGTTTGGGATACCGCCAGGACAAGACACTGCGGGAGAGGACTACGTCAGCAAACTTCGGCAGAGAATGGACGACATCCACGAACGAGTCCGGTTGAACATCCAGAGTGCCAGCGATAAAATGAAGAAGACCTATGACATCAAGGCCGACGCTGGAGGATTTAAGGTCGATGATCTGGTTTGGCTGTACAACCCCAAACGTCGTCGTGGACTATCACCAAAGTTGCGGAACTCGTGGGAAGGCCCGTATAAAATCGTGAAAAGGATAAACGACCTTGTGTACCGAATCCATAAGCCACCCCGAGGGAAACCAAGGGTCGTCCATTTCAACAGGTTGGCCCCTTACGCTGGAAACCATGACCAAGTTCGCACCCTCAAGCCACCGGAGGATGATATGACGTTCGAGAAGTTTATGTCCTTGTATTCAAACGGGCAGAAAGTTCTACATGGGGTTACTAGAGAGGAGTCACGAGACCTTTTCGAGGTGCCTGCTGACTACGCACTAGCGCACTGTGTGGCAGAAGATCTTCAAATGTCCAGGGGCATCGCCGTAGTGTTCTCCAAGAAATTTGGTCAACTCCAAACACTGCGGGAGCAGAATCCAGAAGTTGGTGGGGTGCTACAGTTGAAGAAAGGCCAGAGAAACATCTACTACCTAGTTACCAAGAGGCATTCCCAAGACAAACCGTCCCTATGAAGATGTCTGGAAGAGTCTCACCAAACTAAGAAGATACTATGGTGGACCAGAATCTGGTGGATCTAGCAATTCCAAAATTGTCCTGTGGTATTGATGGGTTGGACTGGAGAGTCATAAGAAGTATGCTGGAGGCGATATTCAGATCCAGCGGTGTCAAGATTTTGGTTTGCTGTAACCCGTCTTCCACGACCGATCATGAAGACCGTGGAGTGTTACTTCCATCGAACTTCACGGTGCAGATATGAGAGTCATGCGAGATATCGTCACACTCCAAGGATGAAATTTCGGACGAAATGTCTTTAAGAAGGGGCAATGTAACGAACCTAGGCCGGACCTGTCGCCTCACGTGTTGCCATCGACAGCGATGAGATCATCCCCGGAGATATTCGAGAACCATCCAGTGCGCTCTTCCGCGGAAAACAACGGTCAATATTGGAAACAATTGGAACATGCCGTCGCCAACCGTCCGAATTCGAAACATCGAGAATGCTGTATCGGAGATAAATAGGCAAACCTCAAGTGGAGTAGGACAGTCTGAACGAGCCCATACGATCGAGCTATTCAGTAGCGTAGTAATATAAATTAAGTTGTAGATTAAATGTTAAATAAATTAGTTAAACCAAGTTAAGTTTATTTACGTTACAATATTTAGAAAAAATTTAATTGAGAAAAAAAATATTATTTGATTCATTGGAAAAGAAAAGTTGTTCAAAAGAAGACCTCGCATGTTGAGCCGAGGCCGAATTTATCTATCACCTGAAGGACAGGTGACTAAAATTAATCAGTGCCTTACAAGAATTTTTCAAAATCTGGTGAATTAAATTATTTTCAAAATTCGTGGAATGTGTCGAAAAATCTATTTTTGGCCATTCCGCTGGTGACAGCTGCCCGTATAATATTCAAAATATTATATGTATTCTTTTGGTCTTATTAGAAACAAAAAAAAAACAGATAGTGTAACTATATGGGACATCAGAGAAAGATAGTGTTAGTAAATATGAATAATTTATTTTTGTTTGAAAGTAGTATATTATTGACTACTTTCACACTGGTGACCAGTAGCGGGATTGAAAAAGTATAGTATACATTTTTCTGAGTAATATAAGAATGTAATTATATTTTTTTTATAAAAACAAAGAGTACCCAGCAAACATGTTACGCGTGGGCCTCTAGAGGCACTTTAAAAACAGCCGACAGACAACATAAGCGGGCCATAATCATGATATGTCGTCGGCCCAGCAAGCCCGTGTCGCGACGGCCATCAGTAGGCCTCCAGACTACCACCCGCTTTATTACACAGCGGGACTTTAGCGGATAGACAGAGTTAATATGAACTGATATTTCATGGTACAGATTATGGTGCGATTGCGGGTATCCTACTAATCAACCGCGTCATTCCACTGTTGGGATTTCATCAATGATCTATGCAAATATACAGGGGCGTCCAATTCAAAATGCAGTACGTGGAAGTATAGGATATATTGGAAGGCAATGAGCATAAAGACGGTTTCAATGAAAACAAAATGGCCCATATAAGCACCTAGGAACAATCTAGCATTATATCTTCGAAAACAGTGAAACTTCAATGAAGATAGGTCGTTATTGTACACAATAAATTCACCAAACATTCAGAATCGACTGATTCATGGACTATATACAATTCACTGTTTTCTCTCTCTGAAGCCACTAATTGTAGAGGATTTCTGACACTGTAGAGCCAGATTGTTCCTATTTACCTACACAGACCATTTCAACCATTTTTATTGTATCTCAAATGGTTTCCAAGATACTCATCCATATTTCCCAGATATTGCATTTTAAACTGGCCTGGAAAATTATTTCACGGAATAGATAGAATGACAACAAACAAATCTGAAAAAATTCTCGCCACTGTGATTATTTTTCATAACCATATATCACAATGACCAGTGACCAGACAAAATAGAAAATACCCGATTGACATCCTACGCGAAATCAGCAGTAGGGCCAACTGCGAACGTGATATTCAGTAATGCCAATGTTGCAGTTTCATTACAGAGGTCGCAGCGGTGCGGCGCGTAATGCCACATACTGTGTCAAAACGACATCGGCGCGATTATCGCAAATCTTTAACGGGTAATTTCTGGCTCAATTCAAAACATCCATAATAAATATGCGTACGTTCAGCCAAAGCGGCGAAACTGATATCATTCCAATTATTTACCGACATCAGTGTGCCGCTGCCGACATCTTACCGCAGTTAACAGCAACGGCCTATTTACCGCTCATTCATGTTTGCTGGGTATGGTCTAACAATAGCTACTACTTGTACAACTGGTGACATCGGCAAAATAGTTTTTTTTAGAATTTATTTTTTTCTTGAAAAAATTAAAATAAAAGAGTTGTCAATAGTCAATTGACATATTTTGCAAAATAAAGTGAGAGATTCAGATTAATAAAATATCCAATTCAATATAAATACAAAGAACAACTAAAGGAAAAGATAGGAAAATAATAAAACAGTGTAATTTAAAGGAGTACCAATAATTATAAAAATCTAATCAATATTAAAAATACATCAGTATAAAA
>JAFIRS010002195.1:0-241859 GCA_018342105.1 Gonioctena quinquepunctata | reverse complement strand
AAAAATATCAAAGTGATTTACCATCCAGTTTGACAGATATAATCAAAACTACTCTCGTTATCCAAAATAGTCCACGGGAGGCGCACATTAATAATTTTGCCGTTAGTACTAAAATTAGAAAGTTTAGGAAAAAAGAGGAGCTAGAGCAGGATATCACAGATATTGTGAGAAAAATCAAAGTGATTGACCATCTAGTTTGACGGATATAAACAAAACTACTCTCGTTATCCAAATAGTCCACGGGGAAGCGCACATTATTAATTCTGCCGTTAGTACTAAAATTAGAAAGTTCATGAAAAACGAGGAGAAGCTAGTGCAGGATATCACAGATATTGTGAAAAATATCAAAGTGATTGACCATCTAGTTTGACAGATATAATCAAAACTACTCTCGTTATCCAAAATAGTCCACGGGGAAGCGCTCAGCCTAAAAGGAGGGTCGTAGAGAAATGAGGATTGTGCCAGGGGACTTTTTGAAGAAGGACGGGGGACCATTTGAGGGTCTGAGCGCGAAAAAAAACTCCTTCCCCTAGTTGACCCCATCGATTTCAACAACCCCCCCCCCCTTCCCGGCAAAAAAAAGTTCAAAAAGAGTACTACAAAAAAGTCCATTGAAGTTTTATTGAAAAACGATGATTTTTTCCCATGACGTATGATTTCTAGCGCTTTTCGGAAACATCAATTTTTTGAGTCGCCGACTTTCTATAACGAAGAAATTTTCTAGAGTCGATTGGGGGCAGGTGCCCACCTCAAAAAAATTGTTTTTTCGCGTTTCAAATCCCTTGAAATTTTTCGATTCCTTCGAAAATAATTTCCTAATTCAACTGTCTCGTGGCGGAACTACCTTCAATGAAAGAATATACTTTCTTGATCAAGCTGATAGGAAGAATATTAACTAAATCTAGGAAACATTATAAACATGTAGAGATGACACTTCCACTTTCTCGCTACCCTGTCATCTTGCTATAATACTTCTGTTGTAATCCAATATATTGAATGAAATAATACACTTTTCCTAACAAGCGATATGCTTTTCACCCACCTTACAGAGCTGGAGAGCTGAAAATAGAGTTTTGAATAGAAATTGCCCCAAGCATCAGATGTCAACAAGACGTCACAACCAAAGTTTATAGCTGAAATTTGGTGAATGCGTGTTCTCTCCGAAGGGAAACCTAGTTCTAATTGTAAAACAAATCTTAGACCATTTTTGTATAAGTTTCAGATTGCAAATCCATTCGTAATATTCGAATATTGGCAAGTACCAGTCGGACAATTTGGAATTTTAAGAAATAAAATCCGTCTCTCTAGAAACTGCCTGAATCTTAAGTCTACGTTTTGGTTGTTTATACCAGTTCGATAGAAAGTTCTAAGAATAAAGAAATCGTTAGTCATTTAGTATCACGCTCAAATCAGTACAATTAGAATTGATGGAGTCAGCTTTCTTTAGTTAAATTGGTCTGGATCTGATTGTAGCTTCGAATAAAGTATTGGTTTTATAAACCTTTTACATAGTGGAACTGAGTATGTTGATCTGGTCCCAATGATATTTCTTGCCAAAAATAAATATATCCCGGTTCTACCCCTTGCCAAACCATTAACTAAAAGAGTAACCTTGGAAAGTAACGGTTTGTTCTTACGGGTGCACCCAAAAATAGGCAGGCTGGTCACTAAGCCAAGGTCAGGACAAATTCATCGTTTGTGGCAAGGTAAAATTACTAGAGGACTATTCTCACATTTTTTTTTTTTTTATGTTCTGGTTCCCACGAAAAGGGATATCCTGTAATGTTCAGAGAACATCGTGGGAACCAAGGGAAAGAAGGTAGGAGTTGGTGTTCTTCTTAAATTTCTGGAGGTTGTATGCCTCGGGGAACACCTCCCTAGGCAATGAGTTCCAAAGCCTCGCTGTTCGTTGGATGAACGAGTCTTTGGAAAGTGATGTTCTGCACGTCTCCAAAGTGACCACGAAGGGGTGTGATGACTGAACATGACGGGTTAATCTCGAAGAGACTGCCAAAGCAGGAACGATTGTTGGTATTTCAGAAGAGCATCGCCCATGAAAATATCTATGAAATAGAGACAAATCGCCAACTTTTCTACGGTGTTCCAGACAAGTGAGCGAGTTTGTTAGCGAGGCATCACCGACGAGACGAATTGCCCTTTTTTGGACAGAATCCAATAGCCTCAGGATATGTTTAGGTGCCGCGCTCCAAATATGGGAACAGTATTCCAGGACAGGTCGGATCTGTGCCTTATAGATCATAAGCAGCTGAGTGGGGGTGAAATAGCTCTTGGCACGAAACAAAAAACCAAGTTTTGGGATGCACTTTTGGCAATGGACCTCACGTGATTTTCCCAGGAAAGGTTATTGCTGATAGTAATACCAAGCATCGATATGGATGACTTCAGTGGTATGGTTACTCCTGACAAAGTTATGTTAGGCACAGCGAGATCGGCTTTTCTAGAGAAAAGACATGCTTGTGTTTTGTTTGCATTGAATTCTACCAAGTTATTAGATCCCCACTCGAGAATTGTTGCTAAGTCCATATTTATATTATTAACATTTCTTCCTCGTTCATTTCTGGTTTCACGGGCTGATATAGGGGCCCTGGAAGAAAGCGGTATGGAGGGTACTATCATCGGCAAAGCTGTGTACTGGACATGGAGTTGCTTTCAACAGGTCGTTGATGTGAAGTAGAAATAGTGTTGGTGCGAGAATAGATCCTTGCGGAACACCAGCATTTATGAGTAGAGTGTCAGATGAAACTCCATCGACCACTACATGGAGAGACCTGTTTGAGAGAAAACTAGCAAGCAGAGAACACAGCTGAGGGGGCAAGCCATAAGACGGAAGCTTGGCGAGGAGTCCCTGGTGCCAAACTCGATCGAACGCCTTGGAGATATCTAATGCCACAGCTAAAGTTTCTCCATACTTTTCAATAGATAGCTGCCATATATGTGAGACGTAAGCGAACAGGTCACCAGTTGATCTCTGATGGCGGAAGCCATATTGCCTATCGTTGACAATTCCTGAGTCTTCCAGATATTTCATGAGCTCGATGTTGATGGCTTTTTCCATGACCTTTGAAATAATAGATAGCAGTGCGATAGGTCTGTAGTTGCTAGGTAGGGCCTTTTTGCCTTTTTTAGGGACTGGCTGTACTCTTGCAATTTTCCAATTGGACGGAAATACCCCCAAATTGTAAGAGTGGTTGAACAACTTGCAAAGAACAGGTGTTAGTTCGGGGGCACATTTCTTGAGAACAATCGGCGGGATTCCGTCAGATCCACAGGCTTTGTTGGTGTTGAGACCCAGCAAAATCTTTCTGATAGTACGTTGGCGAAAGGTGATCTTGGGCATGTGACTGTCAATAGGTGTAATGTTCGGGGGTTGTTTTCCCGATGAATCCAGAGTGGAATTTCCAGCAAATAGGTGCGCAAAGATATTGGCTTTTTCCTGGGCAGTCGTTGCTAGTGTTCCATTTCCTTTGGTTAGAGGAGGAAATGAGCTGGAAGTGAAGTTTCTTCCCACAGCTTTGGCGAAAGACCAAAATGAACGGGATCCGTTAGGACATTCAGCAAGCTTTGATCTTATTTTGGCATTGTGGGCATCTTTTGAGCATTCTATTGTCTCTTTGCATATGCCTATAGCCTCGACATATGCTGCTCTGGTCTCAGGGCCCGGATTTTTTAGCCATCGATGGTATGCTGCCTGTTTGGAAGCCACAGCTCTAGAGCAGTTTCTGTTAAACCAGGTCTTATCGGATGATGTTCTTCTTTCGGTATTCGGTATGTAGGTTTGCATCCCCAACATGATGGTTTCAGAAATTGTCTCAGCACATCGTGTTGGATCTACTGAAGAGAAACAGACTCTCTTCCATGGAAACGCTGAGAAAAACATACGAAGACCTTCCCAGTCGGCCGAATTGTAATGCCACATGAGACGGGGTGGTATTGTGCAGCTCGATGGTAAATGGAAAGAGCATGTTGTGGAGATGAGGGTGTGATCAGAGTTTCCAAGTGGGGAACAAACTTCTATTCTATACGGGTCAGGATTGGTGGTGAGGAAAAGATCTAGTGTATTGGCAGACTGGTTGTTGACATCAGGGATGCGGGTTGGTAGCTCGACCAGTTGTTCTAGACCATGAGTGATGGCGAAGGCCTCGGCTTGACGACCCGCATCATCTGTTTTGTTAGAGAATTTGAGCCAGGCAGCGTTATGTACATTAAAGTCTCCCATGATTATGGTTTCAGCTGTTGGATGGTTCTCCTGAATTAAAAAGAGGTCGTTATATGAAGGTTCATTAGGTGATAGGTAAAGGCAGCAGAGGAACTTAGTCACTTTGGTATCAGATAGCTTGAACCACATCACATCAAAGTCTTTCGGTTCCAAACTCTCTTCACGCTGGCATGAAAGGTTAGCCTTAGCGTAAAGGCAGACTCCACCTTTGAACCTGAATCGAGAATGGAGTTCGTAACCAGGACAAAGCATATGGACCTTGTTGGTGGACGAGTTTACTTGTGTTTCTGTTAGAGCCAGAATATCCGGTTTTTTCGTCTGTAGGTGATGGTGGACGTCATTGATGTTCTTGTTGAGTCCGCGGATGTTGCAAAAATTAATCTTTAATGTTGAGTCCCCTCGAGTACCTCTCGCCCGGAAATCCGAATGGAGAGGTATTTTGTTTCCGGAGTGTTTTACTCTAGGAGACTTCATCATTATTACTATTAGGATGCACCTGAAAATAAAGAAGGAATTGGGGAAAAGGAAAGAGGGAGACCGGAAAGTATCGACCGAACACTGAAATATGGAATGATCCATTTCACAGCACACAAAGTCGATATGGTGGTATTTCACCGGGCGATGAGACCATCTTCCACCTACGGTTATCCTTTTAGTCGCCTCTTACGACAGGCAGGATTTACCATGGGGCTATTCTAAAGCCGACCCCATACAGCCAAGCCGACCCCATACAGCCAAGCCGACCCCATACAGCCAAGCCCATAGATATTGTCGGGAGTAAATTCTAGAGGAATTTGGTTGAGATCCAAGACTGATAAATTGTATCCCAGTATCTTTCATTTGAACATTGAATACATAAATTAACAAAATTCTTTTCAAAGAGCAATGTATGATTTTTAAACAAAATGAATTAGATATTGGAAGCGTCTCTCAATCTAAATATGGATTGAGGAGTTTGAGGAACATATCTTTTATCAAAGCAGTTGAATCAAGTCATTATAAACTAGGAACCACCAAAACATAGTTGTCCGGATTTGTGGAAATTAATTAATCGTATGACAATGCGAACATACCAATTTTGAATCGAATCGGACCATAAATACAAAACTGGTCAGCCATCTTGGAGCCGCCATCTTGAATTTGTGAATTTTGAAAAAAAACTTTATCTACGGCCCCAAAAACCCCCACATACCAATTTTGAGTCGAATCGGCCATCGTCGTCAGCCATCTTAGATCCGCTATTTTGTTTTTTTCTCTAACAAAAATTCCATATTGCATTGTCACGGGAACTAAGAACACCTGTCAAATTTAACTTGCCAGATTTGATTATAGACAGACAGACACCGAGACAGACAAAACTAAATAAAAGCTTCTAAAATTTCGCTCTTTCAAAGTATTTATTCACATTGAATTTATTTTTGTGTATAAAATTTCTTACGGCTTCCCTTGTAGCACCATTCTATGTTAAATATCTGTAATACTAATTTATCCATGCTCTATACATTTAACAACTTTCGCAATTCAAATTATTCTTTTTTTTTTAATATGTCAAATAATAAAAGAATGTGCCGTATGATGTGGACTTCAACGAACAGATTAGATATGATGTATTTGTTGATATGCCTTAAAGTTTTCATCGAATCCAACGAACTTGTTTTTCCTGTGTTAGTTAAACCCAGCTAGTTAATGATTCTCGTATATTTCACCGAGCGCAAACAATCGCTGGACACGGGTGTTCATAATAAAGTGGTGTTTAGCAAAAGCACTTGTCGATGGTGCACAATATAGTTTAATGACTTTTTGGCGCGGTGATGCAAAGGCCCATCTGTTCGAATGTTCGCGGCCTGGACCAACATATGGTGGCACTGGGGGCTCTTTGCTACGGGGCCACTCCAATTCTCAAATAGCCAGCGGCGGATATACGAAGGGGGTCGATGATGGGTAGTTGTGGTCCCGGTAAACAACGCAGGGATCGCCTATGAATTATTAAAGACTTAGGGTAATATAATTCGCACTGGCTAGAAGCAGTATAACTGATTTGGAGAATAATTCCATCGACATTTTAACTTTCAATATCACTCAACGATTCTACTGAATGAAGCAAAATCATTATTTGTGTTGCTGAAGTTATGAGACTAAGAATGAAAAGGAGGTTCTTCAGTATGGGTAAGTTAACAATTGCGGCTTAAGAAAAAATGTATCTAAATTACATGAAGACATGATAAAGTGGTGCGTAATGAGCTAAGACGTAAATAAGCAATCTGATATTGAGTTGAGAAATAAGGTAACCACATAAGACAAACATTTTTCATCCGCAACAACAAGCAAAAATTTAGTTGTCTCTTCTCTCTTTGCCTCTTTCGGCTTATAGCCGGCATTTTTTCTTTTAAGAAATACCTTCACTTTGGGATAATCACCTATATGTATGTTCTTGATAACAGCTTTTTTTTTATGTTCAGGTTTCCACGAAAAGGGATATCCTGTAATGTTCAGAGAACATCGTGGGAACCAAGGGAAAGAAGGTAGGAGTTGGTGTTCTTCTTAAATTTCTGGAGGTTGTATGCCTCGGGGAAGACCTCCCTAGGCAATGAGTTCCAAAGCCTCGCTGTTCGTTGGATGAACGAGTCTTTGGAAAGTGATGTTCTGCAGGTCTCCAAAGTGACCACGAAGGGGTGTGATGACTGAACTTGACGGGTTAGTCTCGAAGAGACTGCCAAGGCAGGAACGATTGTTGATATTTCAGAAGAGCATCGCCCATGAAAATATCTATAAAATAGAGACAAATCGCCAACTTTTCCACGGTGTTCCAGACAAGTGAGCGAGTTTGTAAGCGAGGCATCACCGACGAAACGAATTGCCCTTTTTTGGACAGAATCCAATAGCCTCAGGATATGTTTAGGTGCCGCGCTCCAAATATGGGAACAGTATTCCAGGACAGGTCGGATCTGTGCCTTATAGATCATAAGCAGCTGAGTGGGGGTGAAATAGCTCTTGGCACGAAACAAAAAACCAAGTTTTTGGGATGCACTTTTGGCAATGGACCTCACGTGATTTTCCCAGGAAAGGTTATTGCTGATAGTAATACCAAGCATCGATATGGATGACTTCAGTGGTATGGTTACTCCTGACAAAGTTATGTTAGGCACAGTGAGATCGGCTTTTCTAGAGAAAAGACATGCTTGTGTTTTGTTTGCATTGAATTCCACCAAGTTATTAGATCCCCACTCGAGAATTGTTGCTAAGTCCATATTTATATTATTAACATTTCTTCCTCGTTCATTTCTGGTTTCACGGGCTGATATAGGGGCCCTGGAAGAGAAAGCGGTATGGAGGGTACTATCATCGGCAAAGCTGTGTACTGGACATGAAGTTGCTTTCAGCAGGTCGTTGATATGAAGTAGAAATAGTGTTGTTGCGAGAATAGATCCTTGCGGAACACCAGCATTTATGAGTAGAGTGTCAGATGAAACTCCATCGACCACTACATGGAGAGACCTGTTTGAGAGAAAACTAGCAAGCAGAGAACACAGCTGAGGGGGCAAGCCATAAGACGGAAGCTTGGCGAGGAGTCCCTGGTGCCAAACTCGATCGAACGCCTTGGAGATATCTAATGCCACAGCTAAAGTTTCTCCATACTTTTCAATAGATAGCTGCCATATATGTGAGACGTAAGCGAGCAGGTCACCAGTTGATCTCTGATGGCGGAAGCCATATTGCCTATCGTTGACAATTCCTGAGTCTTCCAGATATTTCATGAGCTCGATGTTGATGGCTTCTTCCATGACCTTTGAAATGATAGATAGCAGTGCGATAGGTCTGTAGTTGCTAGGTAGGGCCTTTTTGCCTTTTTTAGGGACTGGCTGTACTCTTGCAATTTTCCAATTGGACGGAAATACCCCCAAATTGTAAGAGTGGTTGAACAACTTGCAAAGAACAGGTGTTAGTTCGGGGGCACATTTCTTGAGAACAATCGGCGAGATTCCGTCAGATCCACAGGCTTCGTTGGTGTTGAGACCCAGCAAAATCTTTCTGATAGTACGTTGGCGAAAGGTGATCTCGGGCATATGACTGTCAATAGGTGTAATGTTCGGGGGTTGTTTTCCCGATGAATCCAGAGTGGAATTTCCAGCAAATAGGTGCGCAAAGATATTGGCTTTTTCCTGGGCAGTCGTTGCTAGTGTTCCATCTTCTTTGCTAAAGTTGATTTTAACATAGAAAACTACACAGGGTTGACAACTTCATAGTTTTAGATTTTTCTCCCAAATACGCAAGGATGACGGGTTCTGATACCTTAAATATTTTTTTCTGAGAACACCAACTATCAAATGCATCATATTCTTTTTCTTATATTAGTCTGAATTTTACTGGTAGAAGTTCTAAGAACTGCTTTCGCTGACTCCATCACAACGGCGGGAGTCTCAGATGTATTACTAAAATCACTTTCTTCATCCATAATTGAAGCGATTATAAATTTACGAAAATGATCTTATTACGGGTTTACAGTAATGGCGACTTCAATAATTGAAATTGTTACTATGCATCCTGACAACCTGATATTTGTTCTAATTTTTCCTGGTAGGTATGTATTGCGATTGACTGAAATAATTTTGCTTAATGTCACTGTCACCGCCAAAACAATAAAATTTGGACGTTTGATTTCAAAACGTTGATAATAAAGGGTATTTTCATTTTTATATTAAAAAACCAAAGTATTGGAAAAAATCATGCATACAACTCGAATATAAAGCCTCTTTTTTGCACGCGCGAGAAGTTTTCATAACGAGCCATGGGCGAGTTATCAAAATATCTCGCGCGTGCAAAAAAGATTCGCTTTATATTCTTGTTGTATAAATAAGTTTTTACGGCATTGAGTACCGTAATGAAAAATTTTGCAGGACAAGACCAGTAATTTTTTTCGCCGGACTAGTCCTGTACAAAAATTTTACCGGACAAATCCAGTGATTTTTTTTACTGGACCCGACAGGTTTTTGTAAGGTGTTAATATCTTCAAACGAAAAGTGAAAAATAAAAAAAAAATATTGATACAATAATTACAACCATTCAAACAGAAACATATTATTAGTTCATATTAATAGTAATGCTGCCATTTTTGTTGCTATTAACGTTGATATCTGGAATTTTGTTGTAGGACTTGCACCTTACTCTGGAGAACTCAATTTTAAACAACTTTCCTAAGGTTTCAACATATTTTAGTACTAACATGTTATTATTGAACACCGCTAAAACAGACTGCATAATTTTTAAAACTGTCCACATTAATATCACCTTCCCGGAGAATATTCAGCTCGGAAACGATAGTATATCTTTTTCAACCAGTACAAAACTTTTATGAATCTATATAGATGACAAATTAAACTATAAAATACATATTTAAAATCTCGCAAAAAAACTGGCAAGTAAATGTTATGCAATTAGAGTTTTGAAAAGTCACTTAAAAATAGATGCACTGAAAACGGCATATTATGGGATTGTTTATCCCTTTCTAAAATATGGAATATTAGTATGGGGAGGGAGTACACAACTAGAACGAATTTTTATTATGTAAAAACGGATATTGAAGACTATGTTGAATATGAAATATACAGATTCTTGTCGTGATACTTTCAGATGTATCAAAATTCTTACCGTTTATGCCATTTACATATATGTTTGTGTACTTTTTGTGTACGATAATAAAGCAAATTTTTAAGAAGACAGATTTAGACATGAGTATTCTACCAGGCAGAAATCCAATTTTATTATTCCCAAGCATAGACTGACAAATACAGAGAAATGGCCACATTATGCATCCATTAAATTCTATAACAATTCACCGTTAATCATTAAAGAAGCTCGCTCAAGACAAATTTTTTAAAAACATGTTTTTGTTCTGTTGTGTGACACCGAACCATATTCATCACAAGAATTCATGAAGAAATAATTTTACTGCAGCTGAATAGAATTTTCAATCAATCTTACACCTATGACTGTGATATTTTATATATTTATAATTTCTTTTTCAATACATGTTGTAATTACTTTTATCAAGAAGTATTTCTAGTTATAAGTGACATTTGTATTTTTTATATTTTTTATATTGTATATTATGTCCGACTTGAGTTTTTCAACTGTTTAAAATTGAAAGCTTCGAATAAATCTATCTATCTATCTATAGTGGTACATATTTACTTCTTTGTTGTAGCACTTCAACAAAATTTTCCCCACAAGATGGCGGACGAGATTTGTGTTTATGATCCGATTCGATTCAAAATTTCTATGTGGGGGTTTTGATGTCAAAGATTATGATTTTTTTGCCAAAATTCATAAAAATTTCCAAGATGGCGGACGATATCTGTGATTATGGTCCGTTTCTTTTCAAAATTGGTATGTGAAGATGTTAGGGGTCGGAGATTATGAATTCCTTGTCAAAATTCATGAATTCTAGATTGTGGCTCCAAGATGGCGGACGAGTTTTGTGATTATGGACCGTTTCTATTCAGAATTGGTGGGTCGGGGTTTTTGGGTTCGAAAATTATGAATTCAGTCGAAAATTATTGATTTATTGTCAAAATTCATACATTGAAGATGGCAGCTCCAGGATGACGGACGAATTAATCTGTAGATGGTCTCCTCATTGAAAAGCTAGATAGCTCAAAATTAACAAAAGAAAAAGGCTCATAATAACTAACTAACTAAAAAGCACAAAATAAAATAATTAATGAAAAACCTTCCTAAAGACAAGCTTTTATTTAAACGCTCTAAAAAGTTGAAAATAATTGCTGTGGATGTATTACGTAGGTTATTTCGTAAGTTCTGTAACACACATCCAAAGCAACTATTTTTAACATTTTAGAGCATTTGAATAGAAGCTTGTCTTTAAAAAGGTTTGTTCAATCATTATTTTATTTGGGAACATCTCCGATTGAATGGATTCCCACTCTTTGCGCAATACACTTGCCTTGACGATATCCCATGAAAAGAAACTGATGCCTGTCTATCCTTGGGTCGCAATGCTAAATACTTTCTATATAACCCTGAGAAATTGTATTCAATTTCATTTATTACGGTTAATACTGTTCTTTGGGTCGTTTTTGTGTTTGGTATTGGATTACCAGCTGCGTACCACTATCTTTAAGAGTCATTGAGTTCCTGTCGACAACCACCAAGTAAAACTACTACCTAAAAAGACACAAAATTTTATTATGACTAACGAATTTTTTTCCTGCATTATATTACCTTCATCAGAAGGTATTTTTTTATCAGGTGCTTCTGTTCGGCTCAGTTCCTCTCGCGTCAACGTTTTCGACTTAATAACCAACACAAGGGTCGGCATTGGGGCCATTACTATTTATAATTTATGTCAACTATATATTATGTTAGTTGGGACAGGTAATAAAAAGAGTAAGGTTAACAATTGTAAAATTCGTTTCATAAAAGAAATCATAAATTGTAACGAATTCATTGAGATATATCACAAGAATTATAACATGTCAACAGACCCCATCGTAATCCAAGAGAAGTACGCTACTGCGAGAACTGATTTTCCACCCCTTATTAAAAGTAGTCTTGATCCGGTGGATGAAATGAATAAATACTTCAGGCTTTAGTGGAATTAGCAATCCCTCATGGTGCAAAGTAGGTTGGCAAAAAATATCGACTCCTCGTTCAGAGTACGAAGGGAAAAATAATATCGAAGAATATCGAAACCTACTTCCACCATTACAAATGAACATATGTGCAGGTTATACGATTCTTATTGAAATGTATTCAGCGGGATTAGAGTTTTGGGTGCCTTTGTGTGCTGGTAATGCTCATCAAACAGATAGAAATTGGGCTTAAATTGACTGTACAGACCAAAAAACTTAAAAGTTTTGTTGTTCAGATCAATTATTTATTGGGAAAGAATATATAGGTTCGTTCAGTCGTAATATTACATTGCTCTAAATGTAGCTGTTTTCGCCATGAAGAAGGCTGGTCTTTGGATAATACAGGGTAAATTTCGATGAGTTAACTCGACTTATACAGGGTGATTCTGCATGAACTTCTGTCCGCAAATGCTTCGTTTTCCGAGATAAGGGGTGTTGAAGTTTTTCCTAAAAACTGACTATTTATTTATTGCTCTGAAACCGGTCGAGATATGCATATGAAATTTGGTGAGTTTTGAGTTTTAAGAGGTAGTTATTGCGCATTTTTTGACATGCAATTAAGAATTTTTTATGTTTTATGTTTATGTAGTGATCTCAATTTTTTTAAAGAAAATAATAGTACGCTACTGAGATATTTCAAATTAAAAATCATTTTTGAATTCATCGTTCAGTTTGTGACAAAAAATCTGTCTTGCCTTTTTTTCGGTAAAGTATATATTTTTGAAATCAGAATATGATTCCTACAATTTGGTACCGAGAATTAGTCGATCGGATTACTTTCATTTTCAGTCAAATTTAGGTGATTTTTCAGAAATAAAATATTGTCAATTTTTTTTATCGAAAATCTGAACATTTTCTAAATTGGCCGTCTTGAATCGATTGGCTTTAACAGAATTGCTCTATCTCGTTTGCTTATCAAGATATGGCCTATCTTTCACTTTAAATAACTTCAAATTCCTGAAAACCTGAAAAAATATAATACTACACCAAAATCTTGTGTTTTATATATTTTTTATATATGCACCGTTAGAAGTTCCCTAGAGAAATCGTCGATGAGTTTGCAGTAGGATTTTTCCCGTATCTTCCAAAGGGTACTCTCATTTTTTTGTCCTGTCGTAGGAACATACCACTCAGGCTAATTATGGTAAATTATATATTGTTGAAATCAGAATATGATTTCCTAATATTTGATACCGAGAACCAGTCGATCGGAATACTTTCATTTTCAGTCAAATTAAGGGGAAACCCCTTAGGCGATTTTTTCAGGAATGAAAAATTTACAATTTTTCTTTTAAAAAATGTGAACATATACTAAATCGACCGTCCTGAATCGATTATCGTTAACATTGCATTGCATAGCTCTATCTCGTTTACTTCTCAAGATATGGCCTATCTTTCACTTTAAAGACCTTCAAATTCCAGAAAACCTGAAAAAATTATAATACTACACCAAAATCTTGTTTTTTATATCTTCACCGTGAGAAGCTCCCTAGAGAAATCGTCGATGAGTTTGCAATGGGAGTTTTCCCGTAAATGTGCAAAAGTTACTCTCATTCTTTGTCCTGTCGTAGGCACATACCACTCAGGCTAATTATGGAAAATTATATATTTTTGAAATCAGAATATGATTTTCTACAATTTGATACCGAAAACCAGTCGGATTACTTTCATTTTCAGCCAAATTTAGGGATATATCCCTTAGGCGATTTTATCAGGAATAAAAAATTGACAATTTTTCTTTTCGAAAATGTGAACATATACTGATTCGACCGACCCAAATCGATTGGCGTTAACAGAATTGCTCTATGTCGTTTACTTCTCAAGATATGGCCAATCTTTTACTTTGAAGACCTTCAAATTCCTGAAAACCTGAAAAAATTATAATACTACACCAAATTCTTGTCTTTTATATATTCACCGTGGGAAGTACCCTAGAGAAATCGTCGATAAGTTTGCAATGGGAGTTTTCCCGTATCTGTGCAAAAGTTACTCTCATTCTTCGTTCTGTCGTAGGCACAGACCACTCAGGCTAATTATGGTAAATAATATATTTATGAAATCAGAATATGAAAACCAGTCGATCGGATTACTTTCATTTTCAGTTAAATTTAGGGGGTATACATACCCCTTTAGCCGATTTTTTCAGGCATAAAAAATTCAAATTTTTTTCTTCAAAAATGTTAACATATACTAATTCGACCGTCCTGAATTGATTGGCGTTAACAGAATTGCTCTATCTCGTTTACTTCTCAAGATATGGTCTATCTTTCACTTTGAAGACCTCCAAATTCCTGAAAACCTGAAAAAATTATTATATTACACCAAAATCTTGTTTTTTATATATTAACCGTGAGAAGTTCCCTAGAGAAATCGTCGATGAGTTTGCAATGGGAGTTTTCCCGTATCTTTGCAAAAGTTACTCCCATTTTTTGTCCTGTCGTAGGCACAGACCACTCAGGCTAATTATGGTGAATTATATATTTTTGAAATCAGAATATGATTTCCCACAATTTGATACCGAGGACCAGTGGATTACCTTCATTTTCAGTCGAATTTAGGGGTATACCCCTTAGGCCCGATATTATAATGTCAGTTTAAACTCTTGAGTGACGTCATCGAGTTTAAACCTCAAACCCTACCTCAGGTATGGTTTGAAGGAAACGAAACGGCACGAAATACCATAAGGCCAAGTGACGATGACATTTATATGAATGGAAAATAAAAATCTTATGTGTTTTTATAAAACTACTTTTTCACCACTTTTGGTTTAAACTTGAAGATAAACTGGTTTAAGGTTTTCGGAGTTTAAACTGACATTATAATATAGGGCCTTAGGCGATCTTTTCAGGAATAAAAATTTTACAATTTTTCTTTTCGAAAATGAAAACATATACTAATTCGACCGTCCCGAATCGATTGAAGTTAACAGAATTGCTCTATCTCGAAAAGATGTTATCTTGACGATGGAAGATAGTGACTAAAGTTTATCTTTCAGTCGCAGATTATTCCACATCTGATTTTATGAACATCCTGTTCATATTTTCAACCAATCAATGCTCTATTTCGTTTACTTGTCAAGATATGGCCTATCTGTCACTTTAAAAATTTTCAAATTCCTGAAAATCTGAAAAAAATATAATACTACACCAAAATCTTGTTTTATATATTTATCGTGGGAAGTACCCTAGAGTAATCGTCGATGAGTTTGCAATGGGAGTTAACCCGTATCTATGCAGAAGTTACTCCCATTATCTGTACTGTCGTCGGGACAGACCACTCAGGCTTATTATGGTAAATTATATATTTTTGAAATCAGAATATGATTTTCTACAATTTGATACCGAGAACCAGTCGATCAGATTACTTTCATTTTCAGTCAAATTTGGGCGATGTTTTCTGGAATAAAAAATTAATAATTTTTTTTTTCGAAAATGAAAAATATACTAATTCGACCGTCCCGAATCGATTGGAGTTAACAGAATTGCTCTATCTCGTTTACTCCTCAAGATATGGCCTATCTTTCACTTTAAAAACCTTCAAATCCCTGAAAACCTGAAAAAATCATAAAACTACACCAAAATCTTGTTTTTTATATATTCACCGTGGGAAGTACCCTGGAGAAATCGTCGATGAGTTTGCAATGGGAGTTTTCCCGTATCTGTGCAAAAGTTACTCCCATTCTTTGTCCTGTCGTAGGCACAGACCACTCAGGCTAATTATGGTAAATTATATATTTTTGAAATCAGAATATGATTTCCCACAATTCGATACCGGGAACCAGTCGATCGGATTACTTTCATTTTTAGTCAAATTTGGGGATATACCCCTTAGGCGATTTTTTCAGGAATAAAAAATTGACAATTTTTCTTTTAGAAAATGTGAACATATACTAATTCGACCGTCCTCAATCGATTGGCGTTAACAGAATTGCTCTATATCGTTCACTCCTCAAGATATGGCCTATCTTTCATCTACCAACGCACTCTAGATGCAAAAATAAAAATGTGAAGTGGTGGGGGAGTACGAAAATTTGAAAAAATTCCAATTCTTGAATCCAACAACCCTGCCTAGTTTGGATCCCATACCTTCGGAACTCTGGAAACCATGGCCTGTCTGAAGAATATGGATAAATTCATCTTATACAGCTGAGGGATAACACAAACTTTATTTTCACCAAAAAGTAGACTAGTAGACTAAGTTCTAGTCTATTGAATCTGATTCGCGACAAAACTTGAAATTTACTATCTAGTTCCTCCCGATATTTCTGTCAACCATACAAGCCACACTGATTCTATATATTTCCCATATTATAATTCCAAATTTTGAATGACGTCATTACCAATAATCATAAATTTGTAAATCTACCAACATCGCACACAACGTGACAGTTGACAGCACGTTGTCTTACCACGGCTGTCGAGAAGTTGGCCAAAACAATTTTCAAAAGATTAAACAAAGTTGAAATAGACCAAAGTTAGGAAATTTTCATTAATCTGAACACTATAAATATGATTCTTAGAACCAGTAACATACAACACATGTAAGAATGCTCACAAGTTTTAATTCAATCAAGATTATTGGAACGAAGTTCCTCATCGCGCGTTGCGAAATGGGGCTAGACGGAATAAATTAAGACCAAAAGTTGTAACGACACTTTTTGCTGTAGTTGTAAGCAGTGCGGCGTGCGCGTGTTTCTCTGTCTGTCTCTCTCTCTCTCTCTCTCTCTCTCTCTCTCTCTCTCTCTCTCTCTCTCTCTCTCTCATAGAAAGCAAGCCAGTTATTTTCGTTTCGTCTTTCTATTTCGTATTGAACAGTGTAGTGTCGCGACGATTATTTTTGTTAAGTATATACAGGTTTTTTGTACATAATAAATAATAAAAAATAATAACAATAATGAATACTGACAGTGTTTCTGCACAAGCTCCGGATATTGCTGATGGAGTTAGGTAAGTAGAGATTTTATACAGACAATAATAAATGCTTATGTATTTTTAGCAAGTATGCATTATAACCTCTCTTTACTATTGTGCTAACCAAGTCATACGCGTTATAATCTCTCCATTATTGTGTGTTTAGCAGGTGTACGCGTCATAACTTTAATAAATTTAAAAGCAAATTATATTTTAATATTACAATATCAATGCGTATGTACTAAAATTGAGCCTACTGATTAAGTTTATATTACATTATATTTGTTAATGATAAAAAAAATATTATTATAACTTAAAAAAAAAAAAAATTTGTCCCTTGACACCTCTCAACTTTTTTATCATAGATTTCTCAAAAAAAATCATTCGTGATAAAAACCTCTGCTTCATCCTAAACCTGAAGTGGGAACACCAAAATTGAATTTTATACGACCCTATACGAGGGAAATAGAAAAGTATGCTTTGTTTTCAAAATAATATGATCCCATCACTTTATTTCTCGCGGTAGAATTCAAATTCATAGGGAAATATTGTTCTGAATCGAATGTTGATCCAGAAATTCGAATCATAGCCATCTATGACCAATTTCATTTTTCAACTTTTTTTCCCAATTTGTTTTTTTATTCTCATGGCAGGTACAGGAGAATTTTTTATATTTGTACATCAAAATTATTTCATATACATATTAGGTAAGCCCTGAAGATGGCCGTAGGCCGAAAGCGCTTGGCTTAAATATACAAAATTTTACACAAAATACAGAATTTTAATTTTCGATTTGGAATCGTCGGGTACACAGCGGTAGTGAATTTTCATGAAATATTTCCCCAAACTCCCCACACTCTGTACTGAACCCTTTCAATCGTAAGGCGCCCAACTGAGCAAAACTAATCAATTCCAAACGCGGAAAGCCCCATGCTCAAGGAAACAAATGAAAGAAGAAAAGATCGAACTCGATCGAGAGTTATAAACGGATCCGTCAACTGGAAGTAATGCGAACACCTTTGATTTCCGATACAAGAAATCCTCGAGAGTTTTCGATGCAATTATAAGCACATGTGATCTCGTGGACGACATCAATCACGAAGCGTCGCCGAGGGATAGCTGCAGTAAATCACTTTTTTCGGGAATTAATACATTTTCTGTTCGAAGTTAATGTTTTAGTTGGTGGAGTGATGGCCTTTCTGGAAAGATCGAGGGAGGGTTATCGCATGGGAGACTATCATTGAAAACCAATTGGATGAGCCGTCAGTTCAATTCAGTCGTGCAATTTCTTGACAGGATACCAATATATTAAATAAGAAAATATCTTCGGGTATTTCGTGCATATAATTTATTTCTAGCAGAGCGCTTTCGACCTATATGCTTGCCTGAAAAGTGGGAAGTGGGTACGTGAAACTTTTGCGTGTTTTCTTTGGTTTGAAAGCTTCAGGTAACATATACCCCTCAGGTTAGCAAAAGAAAAAATCCACAAAATAACGACTTTCACAATATAAAAAGATTAAAATTGTATATATATATATATATATATATATATATATATATATATGAAAGATAGTAATATCGAGGGGACTGTGATGTCAAAAAAAAACAAAAAAGACATCAAACATTATGATGATATAACTTCCTAATACTATTATAACTAACTTTTCAGAATATGTAAAAATTAAATACATCCTGAAGAAGTCCCCGGCCATGGACTAAACATTGCCATTAATGAACTGAAATATTAGATATATTCTACCCAGAATCCAATAACCTAGGAAAGCTCCTCCAAATATAGACGTCCTGTACAAATTTCTATGTTCCCTAAAATGTTTTTCCCGAAAACTCTCGTCCGCGAAGAATTTCTTTTTTTCTATGTTTTCCTTTATGTTGTTCCATCTAGATTATGCTTTTGACTCCTTCCGCTTCCTGTTGTCCCGTTATCTCGTTTTACCGTTATCCCGTTATTCCATTTTCCTGTTACCCCTTTTTTTCTTTATCCCGTTTTCCCGTTATCCCCTTATCCTGTCATCACGTTATCCCGTTTTTTTCGTTATCCCGTTATTTCCGTTATCCCGTTATCCCATTATCCCATTATCCCGTTATCCCGTTTTCCTGTTATCCCATTTTTTCTTCATCTCGTTTTTCCCTTATCCCCTTATCCTGTCATCCCGTTATACCGTTTTTCCATTTTTTCGTTTTCCGTTATCCTGTTATCTTTCCTGTTATCTTATCCCGTTTTCTTTTCCCGTTATTCCCTTATCCTGTCATCCCGTTATTCCGTTTTCCCGTTTTTTCGTTATCCCGTTATTCCCGTTATCCCGTTTTTCTGTTATCCCGTTTTTTCGTTATCCCGTTATTCCCGTTATCCCGTTTTTCTGTTATCCCGTTTTTTCTATAAAATAAAAAAAATAAAAATCGTAGAAGGGTGGAAATTAAGAGTAATATGAATAAAAATAGAAATCTTGCCAAAAAATAGGGGTTGATCGTAGAAGGGTGAAAATTCAGGGTTGTATGTATTTTTGAATGCTGTATCAAAAAAAAAATAGGGGGTGGACCACCCTTAACATTTAGGGGGATGATTTGTGAATCTAAACCATCCAGGGCGCCACCCAAACGCATACAAAAAAAATCATTTAAATCGGTCCAGCCGTTTAGGAGGAGTTCAGTGACATACACGTACAGTAGAATTATATATATAAAGATATATGTGAAACAGATTAAAATTTTTGTTCAAGTTTAAAGAGATATTTGTTTTTAACTTGGACTACAATTTCAACCTGTTTTACATATACAGGGTATATTCTCACCTCTTGCACAACCGTGAATGACGAGTGTATAATACCATTTTATATCGAATTACAGTGGTTAAAAATCTGAAAAACAAATTTGAAAACATGTTTTGTTCTTTGTAATATTCGACAAAATTTTGGGTAGCGCCTCCCGCCTATTTTCAGGTGACCTGCTCAAAGGACAACTTCGACAATTGTCGAATGCAATAAATATTTACTCGACAATTGAATACGGTAGGATGATGAACTGATTGTGTGGTAAATGTACACCTTCAGGCTGCCTGAGATAGATATTCAATTTCAAAGTGAAGAAAACAACTAACATTGTTATATCCAAACTGGTGATAAAGTCAGAACTAGTTGACTTCATACTCTGCTTTAAGGACCTTATAAGAATTATCACAGTAACTTGTAAGAAACAAACAACACAAACAGTGGGAAACATTCGCAATTGAATATTGATCTGAAAAATAATATCACGACAACTGAACAGTGTTGCCAAGCAAGATTCTCGCATGCACTGTTTACAAAGCTGTCTACGAACATTATTGTCTTCGTCTTTTAAAAAAATTGTCATGCTATCAAAAAATAATGTATATTATATTAATATATCTAGTACGAAGACGCCCGCACAGTGATTGGTGACTCCAGAATACAACCAGAAATGAAATTTACTACTTCATTCATAAATATGATTCATATTGTCTTCTACTTTTCAAAATACGCACGGAACAGCTCGGAGTTTAGTTTCAGAAGTCAGCAAAAGAGAAAGACAATAATGTTCAAATTAATTCTGCTACACATCGCGTACTATTTTCTGGTTGGTTGCTTATTATCATTCACCTGCCAATCAAAAATCACTGGTAGAATCTAACAAACTTTCGTTCGTAGACAGCTTTGTAAACCGTGCATGCGAGAATATTGCTCGGCACCAGTGTTCAGTACACGTGTTCTGAATGTCTGAATCACTACAATGGTCATGATATTATTTTTTTAAACAATATCCAATTGGACTTCCGTCTCCGACGTGGTAGCGAGCACACGTTGAGAGTGTCGCTCTTGAAGAGGGAACTTGTATGCCACGTGGAAAATGGGAAGTCCGCCGTTCGTTGTAACGTGCATATACCGGAATTTGTTTATGTGTGTGAGGTCCGCCGTTCGTTGTAACGTGCATATACAGAAATTTGTTTATGTATGTGAAGTAAGTTCGTTGTAACGTGCATGTGAAAGTTATATGACCTAGCTGGAATGCACCAAGAGGGAGCAAATAGCCATACAATTATTGAAGAAGAAGAAGAGGAATATTCAATTGCGAATGTTTCCTTTTTCAATAATGTTTGTGTCGTTTGTTTCTTACAAGGGACTATGATACTTATGATGAGTGCCTCAAAGCGGAGTATGAAGTCGACTAGTTCTGACTTTATCACCAGTTTTGATATAACAAGGGTAGTTTTCTTCACATTGAAATTAAATATGTATATGTCAGGCAGCCTGCAATGTATACATTTACAACACAATTAGTTCAACATTCTACATTATTCGAGTTCGAGCTCGAATTTTACAAAGAACAAAACATATTTTCAAAATTTGCAAGAGATTAGATTACACCCTGTAGATACAATTTTAATCTGTTTTACATTGCGAATGTCGTTATTTCATAGATTTTTTTCTTGTGTTAACCTAACGGGTATTACCTGCAGATTTCGAACCAAATAATTAACTTTTCAGGCATGCACCTGAAGATGATCTCCTAGGTCGTAAGTGCTCTGCTAAAAATAAATTATATGCACGAAATACACGAAGTTAATTTATTGGTTATGCCACATGCGCACAGCTCCACTTCTACTTTCCAATATACCTAGTGCCCAGACACAAATTTTTCGAATGACACTAATATTATAAATGCGAAAAGTAACTCTGCCTGTCTGTCTGTTTATTACGTTTTACTAAACTTCTGAACCCATCGTAATGAAATTGAAATTTGGGGATCCGTAGAAGGACATGGGCTAATTTTCATCCTGAATATTCATGAGGAGAGCAAATGGACAAAAGTTTTTATCAATGAAATCGAAAAGAAAATTGCAACTACGCGTGCTCTTGTTCGGCTTGATTTTTTTTTTCAGAACCATGGGTCCGACAATGAGACTAATTCTGAAGATATTTCTATTTGAATACAGGATGTCTCACAATAAGATACACAACTAAGTTATGTTTTTTAACGGCAACCCCTCATTTTTGGATTCGCCACTATATTGTCGATATAATGCTCCTGGGTTCCTTAGAATTAACTGCAATAGTTTTTGACCCACTTAAAAATTCATAACTTCAGAACCATTCAAGATAACTCAATAATTGTACACGTCTAATTGTTAATAATGAATTTCACTCGCAAAGAATTGATTCTGAAATGCAGATGTGATTTATAGTAGCTGTTCATGGAAAATACCTGTTTTATCCCAATGGCCACAATAAATAAGGTTTTGTAAACACTACGTTCGAATAATACAATTCTCTACTTGACAGTTGAACAAAACTCAACTTTATTTGGCCGTTTAGATAACATTACAAATGTTTGTTTTTTGTGAACATATGGCGATTTGGGTGAAAATTAAATTTGAAAATCAAATAAACTCTTTTTGATTTGAAAATCACAGCCAATTGATTCAGTTACAAATCCACCTATTCCGAACTACACAATGTATACGGGGTGAGTCAGAAGTACTTTGACAAACTTCAGGAGGTGATTCATCACGCTTTGTTTCCAAGATACAGGGTGTTCAATTTTTTTTTTTTTAAAGACCTTAATTAAACGAAAATTGGTATTGACAGGTTTTTTGAGGTGTCGAATTCAAACCTGATGAGGGGGCGCCACCTACACGTCTTTTTCATGAAGGTTTCATTTGTATTTTTGTTTTTTTTTAAATAACTTTCGAAATACTGACCTCAATTGAACGTAAATTGGTATTGGGAGGTTTTTTGAGGTGTCAAATTCGAAGCTGTTGTTATTATTGCTCTTACCCGTAGGGGGTGCCACCTACACGTCTTTTTCTTTTTTGAGGATTCTTAACTTTTGGCGTATTTCTAGCACATTTTTCAGTGAAAAAGTCAATTCCTCTATCATATCTACGTAAAAAGCTACCCCTGTTACGGATCGCTATAAGCAACCGTTTTCTAGATATTTGGACTTTCATTTCAAGTCGATTATTTGATAATCGATGCGTGGTGAAGTCATTACCATTATTTTGCATTTTTCACAAGAATGCTTGGGAAATGAATTTGACGTTTAAGTGAGTAGTTTTGGTAATTACATATTAAGTGACAGTTAAACGTTTTGTTGTTTTGTTGAAGTTTCTGTAAGTTTTAAAACACTAATTTTGAAAAAATGGATTATTTGAACAATAATGCTCATTTAGCCGATATGCAATTCGTTTATGGCCTTGCGGATGGCAATGCGCGCGAAGCAAGACGTATTAACCGATTTCCTAATCGAGTACTGCCTTCAGCTTCAACATTTACCAGTCTCCACCGTCGTTTGGCAGAAACAGGTAGCTTCACGAGGGCAGCTGATATTATTGGAAGACCACGAGCAGTCCGAACTCCAGAATTGGAAGAAGCTGTTTCGAACGCTCTCGAAGAGAATCCAGAAACAAGTACAAGAATAATTGAGTGTTCCTTCCTTTGCGACAGAAACTTTCAGACGCTCGTTTAGTAACCAAGTATTATAGTCTCCACAACTCAATCTCTTCAGAACTTAAAAGCGATAGTGTTAAAAAATTCAAAGATCATTTCAAAACTCATCTTTTGCATTGTCAGAAATAAATACTTTATTTCTGAAATTCCACACTGTATTGATCCGGTTGAATTTCCAAGTTTCATTTACTTTCCGTACTGCCGATGCTCGTGTTTTGAGTGTACATAGGTGCGTAAACATATCTGTAGGAGTCATCGTAAATCATATGCGATGTGTACAACAATAGTTAATTTTCTTTTTTCCCTTTCGAATGGATTATTTTTCGGTGAGGAATGCATTCGCAATAAGTAATTTCGCAATAAGTAACTAAAATTTCATATCAACATATCTCTGTTTTCGGGTTAAGTGGAAGAATATTTTTAATGGTGTCTAACACTTAACAAAAATAAATTTCGCCCTTTATTTTCAATAATATCTAGGCTAGTTACCACTATTATTGTATAAACTTATTTGAAAATAATAAAGACGATTATTATTATTATTATATTCGAAGGGTACAAGCTCTTTTGCCACGAGACTTTCCCCAACGCATTACTATGTGTCCGTGGTTTTTGAGAAAATTGGCTGGAAATCCACAATTTTTAAGATATGTACTCTTCACGGACGAGGCAAACTTCTCCCGAAATGCTATGACAAACTTTCATAACAACCATGTTTGGGCTCTGGAAAATCCGCACGCAGTTAGTGAAAGACATTATCAGTATCAACTTTCTGTAAATCTATGTGCGGCAATAATTGATAATTACTTGATAGGTCCTTTCTTTCTTCCGTTCCGACTGAATGGCGCAACTTACAGAGACTTTTTAGAAAATGAATTGCCGGGACTACTTCAGAATGTACCATAAGAAATTCGTATCCGCATGTGGTTTATGCATGATGGGGCTCCGGCCCATTTTAGCGTTGTAGCCAGGAAATTCCTCAACACTGTCTATCCAAATCGATGGATGGGTAGGGAGGTAGAAGAACCTAACCAGGCGTGGGCACCAAGGTCCCCAGATCTAAGCCCGCTAGATTTTTATTTTTGGGGACATTTGGAGTCATTAGTTTATAAAACTCCCGTAGTGAACGAGGAAGATCTAAGAAACCGAATAGTAGACGCCTGTGAAACAATAAGAAAAACACCAATAATTTTTGAGCGGGTACGAGATTCAATGACTAGAAGTCTGAATGCCTGTATCTTCGCAGAAGGTTGACACTTTGAACAATTTATTTGAATACAATTTAGTTTCCTTCATTTTATTTCATTCTACATATTCAAGATTTCTTGAAATAAAATGTTGATATTTCTTGCAAATTTTATTAAAACAAATACAGATTCTGCACCCTTGATACAAAAATAACTATTTCAAACGAATGAAAATAAATAGAATAGGTGGCGCCCCCTACAATAAACCAAAACTACTTTCTTAAACGTCAAACTCATTTCCTAAGCAATCCTGTGAAAAATGCAAAATAATGGTAATAACTTCAACACGCATCGATTATCAAATAATCCACTTGAAATTTTCAAGCCCAAATATCTAGAAAACGGTTGCTTATAGCGACTTGTAACAGGGGTAACTTTTTTACGTAGATATGATAGGGGAATTGATTTTTTGACTGAAAAATATGCTAAAAGTACTCTCAAAATGTTATGAATCTTCAAAAAAGAATAAGACGTGTAGGTGGCGCCCCCTACGAGTAAGAGCAATAATAACATCAAAAAACCTCTCTATACCAATTTTCGTCTAATTAAGGTCAGTATATCGAAAGTTATTCAAAAAAAACTAAAATAAAAATAAAACAACACCCTGTATCTGGAAACGAAGCGTTTCCGGAAGTTTGTCAAAGTACTCCTGACTCAGCCTGTATTTCGTATCAAACGATTGTTGTGAGATTGTATGCCATGTTAACTACTAAAATATCGACCGAGCTTATTAAAAGATTGAATAATTGATGATACAGTTGATACATCACGATCGCCACTAAAAACTTCGAATCGCTCTATTTAAAATTAAAAAAGCAATCAATCAGTTCTTGTTCCACTCGACAGAAAAATCGCTGATTCATAATAGGAATGATTAATGGAGCCGTCTACTATATGCTCGCAAACTCACACCATAAGTTAATCGACCAAAAGAATTCTGTTGTTTGCACAGATTTTTTGTCTTTAGCATTCTTTTGTTTTATGGAATGATGCCATTAATAACCCAACGGAGGTGCATTGTTTGAAAAAGGGTATTTTTCGTGATATTTTTTAATTTACGAAGATATGAACCGTTTCCGAAAATTTGGTCATTGTTAGAAAACATACATGTAGGGCAGAGGCAACCAATCGCTATCTTGCTTAGAAAAAATTTCATGCAGCCGGCAGTGATTTTCATTACCGTGTAGATACCAATTGGTGTCTGAAAACGGTGAAGCATCTTTTGGGTATATAGGCCAGTAGAAATAGACAATCAATTCACATTAATTCCAAAAGTTTTCAAACCTCAATGGTATCTTAGTGCATTATTGACAACAAATATAAAATTTTGCAGAATACTGCAATGAACGGAACATTGTTTTAATTGCAAAAAACGTTTTCATGTTTTATTTTAGCACTGAAAATTGCAAAAGTTCTGCAAACTAGACATACCAATAGTAATGGTGTTTTACAACATGCATTGAATTTGCAACCTTGTAAAAGTTACGGAACCTTGTTTTTTGTCATATTTTTAGGTTTTTCATTGTTATTTGTTTGAAAAAATTATAAAAGTGCTGCAAATTGGATAAGTGAATGGAAAAAAAGTTTAACATATTCACGTACATTTGCAACCATTTCTGAAAAATGCATTATTTATTAAACTTTCTTATCGACGTTGCCATTTTCATTTAAAAAAATTTTTTGGTTAAAAAAGAGAATATCGGTGTCAGTGGATATAAAACTTTGCAACCTCATACGAAAACGGAACCTATGTATTCACTAATATAAATTTCTTGCATTTTTACAACTGCTGGAATAATTAATAAAATTCTGCAAATTGCAGTTATAATTACGACTAATATTTTACGTGACGCAAAAGATTTGCAACCGTCATTGTTCAACGGAACATGTTTTTAAATCATTTTTTTTTATGATTTCGCCATAAATTATAAACATTGTGCATATAGGTTTAAGATATATATTCGACCGACATATGTCTACAGTGGTCCAGTTAAATACTTGATTATCCATCGCGTATATCTGTTATATTTTGTACTGGTTGATTGAAATTGCACCCGAAAAATGATACTGTTAAGTAGTTAACCACTAAAAAATTTTAAACTAATTATTCATCTCAGAAACTATCACTGTTTTCGACTAATCAGCGAAATAAATTGAACCCAACATTTGAAGGAACGGGAGCAGGAATACATGGGGTAAGGCCAAGAAGGGATTACATAATACCACTTGGCAAATGCTCCACGATATTCCAAGCTGAAACACATGCTATCATGGTATGCATTCAGAAGAATCTAGAAAGTGGTTATAGGAAAAAACACATCTACATTCTATCTGACTGTCAAAGTGCTATCAAAGCACTCAACTCTATACAGATAAAGTCCAAACTGGTCTGGGACTGCCTCCAGAACCTCATCGAGCTGGCAAAACACAACAAGGTCACCTTGATGTGGGTGCCAGGTCATAGAGGCATTGAAGGCAACGTCAAAGCGGACCAGCTAGCTAGACAAGCATCTGAAACGCTATTCACAGGGCCAGAACCTGCACATGGGATTAGCAAAAACCGATGCAGGACCCTGATCGACGAGTGGATAAAAAGAAGACACCAACAATATTGGGATCAAACTGTCGGGCAAATACACAGCAAAGTCATGGTAGGGCATCCAAACCGGACCCTGACGGCTGACCTTCTGAACCTGAACAGAACGAAGGCTCGTATAATAATAGGTCTGTTGACTGGACACTGCGGCCTAAGAAAACACCTAAACACCATGGGAGTACGCAGGGAAACCGTGGAGTGTAGGCTATGTGATGAAGAGGAGGAAACAGCCTCTCATATTATCTTCGACTGTGACGCCCTAAGTAGTAGGCGACACAGAACCTTCGGAGAGATCAGCCCGGAAACAGGCATGAATCCGAAGAACCTTATCAACAGGCTTCTAAACCTAATTAAAGGCACAAACCTGTTTGAATGAGGAACCACTGACGACAGAGTGATACAATAGACCCCAGCTGGTCGCAGTGTCAAGGGAAGCTAAGTGCCAACCCTGTCTCTGGCTCGTCAGCTTTCAACCAACCAACCAACCCAACATTTTCGAATGCGACACTCGAAAAAGTAAAAAAATTTGCTAAATTCTGCCAAAAAAGTATTGGAAGACATTAATTTTTATATTGCATTAGAAACGACATACAATCATTCTTCATTTGAAATTTTCACTTGTCACAACATGACTTTATAGCAATCGAAGATATTTCAAAATGAATAATCGATGCTCTATGGTAGTAAGGATATCAAAACGTTATCGATAGTACATAATTTTCATCATGAAACAGAAACGTTGCAGAAAAATAAAAATTTGAGATCTCAAATTTAATTTTTACAGGTATTTACTTCTTGAATTATAATTTACTTTTCCACTCGACATTTTTACTCCAACTGTGATTTCGCATGAAAAATTCCATTGAATTCGAATGGAGCTCTGAAATATAATCGACACGTGAAAATCATTTTCTTGGTCACCTTGAATTTTGACAAAAAATCCATAATCATTGACATCGAACACTCCTATACGAATGGAAACATAGATCACAAAACTTCATCCGGCCTCTTGAATTTAGACATGTAATTCATAATTTATTGCGATCCCAAAAATCTCCAGATAACAATTTTGGATAGAATCGGAACATAAATCACAAAATATTTCCGCCATCTTTTAATTTTGACATTGAATTAATAATATCTTCGGCCCCAGTTACCCTTGAGAATCAATTTCGAAGGGAGAACGAAACACACCCTGTGTATCATTTGAAATCACTTAGTTTTCCGCAATACATTTCGATTCTAGCATTGGGTAATTGAAAAATAATTTATATGGCCATTCAATCATCCTCAAAAAGTAACATTGAAAAACAAATAATGAAATAAATCGGCTGTTTAGTTTGTGTGAACTTTTGTCGGCGCCACTGCTTCCATCCAGCAATGGACTCGAATGAATACCCAAATCCAAAATGAATCGAGAACGGACAGAAGCTGTGTTGTTCAAACAGTTCACTATCTTCACTCCTACTCTTGGTAAATATATGCCAACAAACTCAACCTAGGCAGGGTGAGGAAGAAATTCGACTGTTTCCTGTGACGCGCTATTGTTTGCTCTTTTAATACAACTGTACGAGTGTTTTTTAAATCTCAATATTTCTTCCATTTTGTAATTAGTCAAGAAAATTATGAAAACGTGCCGAGATATTCTCGATCCTCCATCAAACGTACTCAGAGGATTTTTTATGCAAATTTCTAATTGTAATATGATGTTATGAATTCATATCTAAAACATTAGCTTTCAACATTGAATGATTTCACCTACCGTTGACGAGCTTCTTCTTGGTCGATATTTAACTTTAACACAATGCATGTCATTTAGTAGGTATATAAAAATCTTTATTATGCAGATAACACAGGTATTATAAAAATTATTATATTTTTAATTTTTAATGTTCCGCATTGTAACATAGTTTTTAAATTATCATACTGCCACCAATTGGTAAAATGAGTTCTCTGCCCAATTTGCAGAACTTTTGCTTTTTTGGTAGAGTACAAATACGAAAATATTTTTCTTTTGGTTTTACCTTCATTTCCGTCTTTCAGACGAGGTAGCAAATTAATGAAAACATTCCTTGCGACCATTATTTGGAACTTTTGTAATAATTCCGATACTTATTTCAATAAAAAAAAATTTTTTATTAAAAAAATACATTTTCCGTTTGACGCTAGAGGTTGCAAAGTAAAACTCTTCTCAAGAACATTATTTTAGGTATTTTTTTGAGTTTGCAGAACTTTTGGAATTTTCATTAAAAAATTGGGATTAATAACAATTTTTTTTCGATAAAACAAACATTTCTGTTTTGTTCGAATGGTTGCAAATTTATCAGAGGATGTAGATTGCTATTTTTCAAAACTCGAAAGTTTGCAGAACTTTTGCAAATTTTTCCGCGCTAATAATGTAAAAATTCATTAAATCCTTTTAAAATCTTCCGTTTAGAAAAAAGGTTGCAAAATAGACAAATTATCATTGAACGTACTCTTCACTCTACTGAAGTTTCAAAACTTTTGTAATGATTAATAAATTTTGGGAAAATTATGTCTATCTCTACTTAATACGTCCAAGTACAAAGCTCGTGCCACTTATAACTGAAAAAACAAAAAAAATATAAAAACAGTTTTTTTTAGGATTCTTAGCATCGGCAATTGCCGATGCAATAAACATTTAACTCGACATTTGAATAAGGCAGAATGTTGAACTGTATGGTGAATGTATACATTGCAGGCTGCCTGAAATAGATATTCAATTTCGAAGTAAAGAAAACATCTAACCTTGTTATATCCAAACTGCTGATGAAGACAGAACTAGTTGACTGCATACTATGCTTTGAGGCACATCATAATTATCTTTCGTAAGAAACAAACGACACAAACACTATCGAAAAGGGAAACAGCAATTGCATATTGTTTTGAAAAATCACGGCCATTGTAATGATTTAGACATTGGGTGAACTGAACACTGTTGCCAAGCAAGATATTTCTGGTGTTGATCACAAGAAAAATTTGATATAGTTGAATACTTTACGTTTTACATGGTCTTGGGGATGTATTTTGGATAGTTTCTGATTTGGTGATAATTATCACAGAGCTGTGATTTTTGCTTCTGACCTAAGTGAAGCGACCATATATTGTTTGCGATCTATATACATGTATATATATATATATATACATTTGATCTTTGTTGTTTGGAATATTCTTTTATTATATAGAAAACTTTATGAAGAATTATTCAACGATTGGTCAAAATAATTCTTATACATTTCCTATAAATATCGTTAAATTGAAGTCATTTTCGGATATAAAACTCTTTAAGTTCATTGTGCTTTTTTTTTATTTTTTATTTTTTTTTATAAAACCTAGTCTTGGCTGATCAGAACAACCTTTTTATTTTCTGTAATAGAGCAAATTTCAATTTGTGTCTGTTAAATTTAATGTTATTTCTCCAATTTCAGTATTGAATATTAATGTCAAATCTCAACACATGCTGATTGTTATGTTCAAATAATTTTAAGCGACAATCTCTTAATGAGATTATACTCATCTGTAACAACCGTACGTTGAAGAGTGTATTGAGAAATTCAAAATTCCAAGAAGTTGAATTCATTAGGTACTGAAAACAATTCTGACACCAAAACAATATTGTTTTTCATGTCATATTGCTGAGAACAATCATTCCACGGATGAGAAGTTGGTGATTATCTGTTCAATCTGATTGGTCGCCCAGCAGCCATTGGTAAAGTAGCACCAGAAATCTAAGAAGGTCGTTCGAAATATAGATAAGCAATAAAAGTGTGTGTCCCTTCAAAGATTCCCAGGTCCGGATTAAAATATCTCGTGAAATAGTTTGGCATTTTAATAATAGTGGGCTCTCCATTATTTTTGGCTTTTGTTGACAGTTTTGTATTTGAATTCATTTGATAATAAAAAATCTCGTAAGGTTGATGTAGAACCCTTGGTAAGGATGTTTGAATGTGTGTAAATAATGAGAGTTACTTACCTGGCCACCAGACTTTCAGTACTAATGGACTATTAACGAGATTATAGCGATAATGGTCTATTTACAGTTACAAAATAAATTACCTACCAGATTTGGAAAACAAGACTGTTTGGAAAACTGACCGCTTTCCAATTCAAGAAATAAAAGGGGGAAAGTTAAACAACATTTAGTCATTACCTACCTAATATTCCGTTGTGTCAGTTGTGTCTATTTTAAAGTGTCTATTCGATTTTTGTGTCGTGAAAAATGTGGCGTCCTTGGGCTCATCCTGTACTAGTACTAGTACCACTAGTCGACAAATGTTACACCCTTATGAGAAACAAATTATATTAAATATTTATACTTCCCTTCTGGAACGAGGAATGTCCACGGATGAAACTGTGCAAGAAAGTGCTTCTTTAACAAAAACACGGTATTCCACACTGTTCAAAATAGTGAATAATCCTATTGTTAAAAGGAAGAAACGAAAAGACTCTGGCGGTTCAAGGAAACTAGATGGCTGGGATGTAGATATAATTCGAAGAATAATATATACCTTGTATAGAGAGCAAATTGTGCCTACATTAGATATTTTGATGCAACGGCTTAAAAAGAATGAAACTGGTATCCAGTGTTGCAAAGAGACTTTGGGGAAGTCTCTTTTACAAAACGGATTTAAATTCAAAAAACTCACTAGTAGCAGAAAAATCATAATGGAATTTGTGCGCCTTAAGAAATGGGGATTTGAATATTTATTGGCAATGAACGAAATTAGAGAAAATGATAGAACGGTAGTGTATTTGGATGGAACTTGGTTCGATACACACGATATTCCAAAAAAAAGTTGGCTAGACTCATCTGACTTGTGCCAAACTAATGCGCCGTCTAATAAAGGAAATCGCATTACGATAATTCACGCAGGAACCGAAAATGGTTTTATACCAAATGCGTTGTCTTCATCGGCAAAGAATATCAAGGACTCTTCAGTCGATTATCATTATGATACTACAGCCGAATTATTTGAAGACTGGTTCCGAAATAAACTCATACCAAATATTCCACCCAACAGTATTATCGTCATGGATAATGCTACCACAGTCCGAAGACTCGATAAAGCACCATGTTCAAATGACACCAAAGCCATTATACAGGAATATATGTTAAATAATGATATGTACTATGAGGAAAAGTACACAAAAAACAGTTAGTAGAAGTTTTACGCAGTTATTCGATAAAAAGAAATATTTTTGTGATTAATTTGCTGGAAGCTTGGGACAAACGGTGCTCAGACTTTCTCCTTATCACTGTATGTTTAGCCCAATTGAACATATATGGCATCAGCTTAAGTTCGAAGAAATAATACTTCTTCAACTTTAAGTTAAAATGTGGTAGCTCTCATTCAAACAGAAAGTGCAAACATTCCTGATAGCAGCTAGGCCAAGTGTGTTTCCCATATTAAAAAGGTGGAAAAGTCATATATGGATATAGAAAAAATTCCCCATGAAAAGTTTATTATCAATTTGGATGTGGAAGTGAAACTGATCTTCGTGAGTAATTTTGTTTATAAATACATTTTATCGAGAAACTGAACTTTTTATAAAGTATAGAGTTTGACATTTTACATTAATTAGGTATAAGATATATTATATAATATAATATAATTATATAAATATTATTATCATATATTATATATAAATAAAGAATTCTCAATTATATTCAAGCGATTTTTCTTGATAATGATCTTAACCCAATATCATTATACCCACCTATAAAACAAAATTTAATGGCTAGGGCAGGTACAACTCTGCGTAGAATCCACCGCCTGCTGATAACTCAAGTGGTTGGTGATTTACGACCTTCTGAAATTTCTGGTTCTACCATACGTCCTGATTGCGAGCCACACAAGTCTAGCCACGAGCTGCACTACTCCGCTCAATCAGAGGTACATTGTAGTCGATAAAACCAACAGGTTCAGCAAAAGTAAACAATATTTTTGGAATTGTATGACCACGTAAAGATAGCTCAATTGTCATTTAGCACATACAGAAACTTTTGTACATACCGATTGTCCACTTATATTTTTTGTTAATAGACTAGTAAAAATTTCGTACTTGTTTTATTGTTGTACTGATTTACAGAAGAAAACATTATTTGATTTGCAATTATTATTGGCTAGGAGTTCGAATTTTTATCCTAATCAAACAAAAAATTCTGGCATCCATTCAAATTTACAATTTCTAAAAACCTTTGCTTGAAACATAAATAAATCTGATACTAGCAAGGCGGTCCAAAGAACTTAAAACCGCCCTTTACTGAATAGCCTGGGCATTCGATCAAGAACTCAAAAGCAAAAGACAATAACGTTCAAATTAATTCTCCTGCAAGTGTACTGTTTTCTGATTGGTTGCTAATTACGATCTTTTATTCACCAGCCAATCAGAAAACACTAGTATAATCTAACAAACTTTTGTTCGTAAATCGTGCATGCGAGAATTTTGCTTGGCAATAGTGTTCAGTTCACCTGTTGTCTGAATCATTACAATGGCCGTGATTTTTCGAAACAATATGCAATTACGAATGTTTCCCCTTTCAATAGTGTCTGTGTCGTTTGTTTCTTGCCAGTGATAATTATGATAAGTGTCTCAAAGCAGAATATTAAGTCAACCAGTTCTGACTTTATCACCAGTTTGGATATAACAAGGTTAGATGTTTTCTTCACTTTTGAATTGAATATATAGCTCAGGCAGCCTGTATACATTGACCACACAGTTACAGTATACATTTACCACACAGTTCAACATTCTACCTTATTCAAATGTCGAGTTAAATGTTTAAATGTTTATTCCATTGGGCAATTGCCAAAGTTTTCCTCTGAGAAGGTCACCTGAAATAAGGCTGGCGGCGCTACCCAAAATTTGTAGAATTTTACAAAGAACAAAACATGTTTTCAATTTATTTGTTCAGATTTTTAACTACAGTAATTCGTTATAAAATGGCATTAGGCACTCGTCATTGAATCATATTCGTCGATAAACTCATTGGCAGTGTAATGAGAAAAAGACTTGACAAAAATAATGATTCTATATTGATTTTTGTAAGACTATGATTTGGACAGATATACTACATATTTCTTATTTTGTTGAAATAATGAAAATGCATTCCTGGTTTCAACACATTACTATCCTGTTGAAAATGGTGACACATCGGAATTGTCTTTGCATATAACAAAAAAATTATATCAATAAAAAGGCTCTGGAGTAAGTCCCCGAGTCATTTCGCTAATAATTTTTCTGTCGTATGAATATTAACTCGCACTCGACAAGCTCGACAAATATTGATTCTCGTAAGCCAGCAGAAATACGCAGAACTAAGCAGGTTGTCCACAAGGGAGTTATTCATACTCCTCGCCTCGGTTCAACATTAATGCAACATATGGACAAGTGGTATTATGCACAACCCAGGAGACCTGTCAAAACCTATTTATGCCCCCATGGTATGAGTATATGAGACGGCCAAGTTCCACCCTCCAACTCTCGCATAGACGTTCCGACATAGATAGTATCAAGGGTGCAGATATCGACGTCTGAGAAGAAGGAGACATTTATTTAGGTATCCTATTTTATACATAATATAGCAGTACACAACAATGTGATAAAAAACATAAAGTAATGTAATAATGTGAGTAATTCAACGATAACTGATCACATACACTGCATAAAATTTCTACAACATAAACAAGTAACTCATCGTATATGATTTTATGTCAACAGTAAAAACACGAGAGCTTTTATTTCATCAGATAAATTTCTCTTTGTAACGAAATAATTTTGCCAATCAGTAATTTTACGAGAAAAACTGACATGCAAAATTTCGACAAAAGCCAGTTTTTCGAGCCAAATTACTGGTGGAAAAATTTTTTGTTAAAAAAAATCCTTAAACGAAAAGTGGTTTTTTTGGCAAGATGAATTAACGACAGAATATATGATTGAACAACAATAATTATCTTTAAAGATACAATTAAATTATTTGAGTGAACAGTTATTAAATACACATTAATTGTTATTTTTAAATTGTTTGGTTTAACGATTTCAAAATTTTATTCTCTGGTATTCACACTTGTGGCATATACATTTGGATTTTTGGAGGTGGTTTAATAGAAGATGATTATGAGTGTCCCGCTACCTTTATAAGTTGTTGGTCACTTACTCCTGCTTTGGCTAATTGAGAAACTGTACTAGCACGGATTCAATGATTGGTAATTTTATTATTTGTTATGTCGAGTCCAATTTTAGTTGCAGAATTTTTGGTCCAAGTAGAAATCGTATTGATACCCAGTGGAATATATTTGTACCAACCTTTAGACTTTGTGTTTTTCCAAAAGGGATTTGGAGTTAAAAAACAGTCATTCTTGTTATGTTTTCATTTCTTTTTTGTAAGAGTTATTTCGGCAATACATTTGCTGTCCGCCAATTCTTTCGATCCACCTTATGCCGTCTTTGAAAATATTGAATTGTATTCAAATCTCCCTGTTGGAGTTCCATCTTCTTTACAATGGTATATTTCAACGTTTACAGCTTCTCCTCCCCTCCAAGCTAAATCATAAGAAGCTATATGAAAGATTTTTTTTTAATTCCTTTGGTTCTCCTATATTCCACTATTTTGCCATTTTTAGTACATGTTTCTTGTCCAATGCTACAGAACATACCATACCTTCCTTTTCTCTGGAATAGCTTATAATTCTTTCCGCTTAGTATTTCTCGCATCACGAGCTTCTTTGAAGGTGATGTCGGCAAAAAGATCAAATTCAATATTATACTCACTGAAATATGTTTCTTGAATCATCTTCGCAGTTGAATTCCCAATTGATTTAACTCCATGTTCTTCATAATCTTCTCCATTTCTATTTTTCATATTATAGGCGTAACTAGATATTCACCAGGCCCAGTAAATATCTAGTTACACCACACATGCACTCTGAATATATTGAAAATACTTTTCTTACGTGTTTTTGCCTCCTGAACACGAATCCGGAAGGAAAATGCGGCGGTCTCATACCGTTCTCGAGTAACAGCACTTAAAAAAAAAATAACCCCATTTTCAAGCACAGTTTTCTCGCACAAAAATCACTCGAAATGCCTCCTTCTTTTTACCAGCATAAACAATACACCCTGAATCACTTATTTTCGGCACAACTTTGCATAAAATATCGTCGTTTTAATCGAAAAAAATCCTCCTTCTTACACAGTTCCAAATAAATAATATTCGTTCCTTTGACAGAAGATATTTAGTAACTTTGCTTTATTTTTCATGTTGGTGATAACTGAATCACCGCCAACTTTTCGAATTCAAATGTGAGCAATAGTTTCCCCTTCATTTATGTGTGCAGTTGTGGGCGGTGATTCATTTATTACCAACATGAAAAATAAGGCCAAGTTACTAAATGTCTTCTGTCAAAAGTATGACAATTGTTGATTTGGAACTGTGTAAGAAAGAGTCGATAAAAACGACGATATTTTGTGCAAAGTTTTGCCGAAAATAAGTGATTTAGGGTGTCTTGTTTATGCTGGAAAAAAGAAGGAGGCATTTTGAGTGATTTTTGTGCGAGAAAACGGTGCTTGAAAATGAGGTTAATTTTTTTTTGAAAAAGTGCTGTAACTCGGGAACGGTATGAGACCGCCGCATTTGTGTTCAGGAGGCAAAAACACGTAAGAAAAGTATTTTCCCCATATTCAGAGTGCATGTGTGGTGTAACTAGATATTTACCAGGCCCAATCCTTTAAAATATCTGCTACTTTTTGTAACGGAGTTATTTTCGACAGTTCGTAATTTCGGACGTGACAAAACTCCATAAATTGTCTTTATATTGACGCTCTAGTGTTTTTTGTGGATTGCAGTATAGATTTTTCTATATTTTTTGTTATTTCTTGAGTCGAAACTTCACCAAAATGACTCATCTTGTATGTTTCAATATCAACAAAACAAATAATTCCAACTGACAGAACAAACATTAAAGTGACGTAGATATAGTCTGGTTATGAGGAACAGGCGTTTTTATCGGTGATAAAAAAAGGATGCATCTTTTTTATCGTTATCAAAATGACAAAAATGTCCTGAATGAATGTGATTTTTTGTGGAGGAACAACGTTTCTTGGCATGATTTTTTGTGTAACCTTCCAACTGTATAGATTTTCCTTATTATATTTTCATTTTCAGACTGTGGAAGGTTACCCAAAAAAGATAGTAATATTTGTCTCTGTTGAAAAAATTTGAGAAATTTTACAAATTTTATGATATTTTTTTACAAATATCGTTAAAGTGTTTATCAAAATAAAATAAAAAGTAACATCCTTAGTATTCAACCACTGATGATATTTGCACACTCTCATTATTAATATTCCATAACAATCAAGAGTGCTATATTTATCTGTAAAAATCCCAGCTATTGTTCTGCGTACATGTAATTTCAGTTTATTATTACCTAAATAACCGTTAACAGATACTAATATGATATTCATTTATTGATAGAGGTTTGAAGATCGAAATCACTGCAAGAACTAGATTAATGAATTCACGAAGGGCTCTATATCATTTAGGTACAATATAAATAGACGAGAACCTAGGACACTACCTCGTGTCACCCACTTTTTCAAATCTTCACTGATGATATTGCATCATAGAACCGACCTTTTTGCTTGCGACGCCTCATATAATTAGTGAACCAATCAAGTACTCTGCGCTAATGATACATTGCTCCAACTAACGCAAAAGTATTAGCCTATGGATTGTCTTGAAGGCTCTTTTTAAATCTCAAAATATTTATCCGAGTTCAATTTGGTTCATCACATAATTTCGGAAGTGTTGAATACATAAACTACAAGAAATTATTATGGCAATGAATCATTATTGGGCTGAACGTCCAGAAGCTGAAAATATAATTTTTTGTGCGTTTTGGGGATCATACAGGAATGAAATGCCTTATAAAATCCACCATAGTCAATCATATTCCCTAGGACGAATTCAAGATTTATTTCGATTGCAAGATTATCTCGAAAAAAAATCATTATACCTGAAATTTAGAAATATGAGAGAAATCGAATGGGATTAGTCGATAGTGAGGCTATTTTCTCCAAGAAGTTGGAGGCAATAAGTTCACTTTAGCCAATCGCTACTTGGGTGCTTTGGACTATAACAATTTTTGGTTACTTGCATTTTTCAACTGAACCCAGGATCTCACAGTTCGAAAAATCACCACGGAAAAATATTCTACAGAGAAACCAACCACCAAAAATAAATTGAACTCACCAGAACTGAATTTTCACCACGCCACTGGTTCCTTCTCTCTTGACGATGCACTCTCTATGCAGCCACGGGGTGATACTGGAAGAGAGAATAGGGAATTATTATAAATGCATTAGTTTGTTATCGTCAGAAATAGTTGGCAAAAAACTATCGATTATATCTATTTATTACTTGGATTTAAAATTACTCCAAGCCCAATTTTTATGATACATCAGTTACTCTTGTTGTACTTTTTCATTGCAATTTTGTTCTTCCCATGTAAAATTTGTAACTGTGTTCAAACTATCTTGTTTTATTGGGCAAAATAAACCTCTGTCCTACCATTCATTCGTTCATAACAACCGTTTTTTAAGAAGAAATCGAAAAAAAAATTATACAAAAGCTGTTACACTCCAACAAGCCAAAATGGAAGGAAACTTTACTTATCAATGTTGAGGCATTAAAACGAGCATTCATAATGAGATCTACAAGACAAACAACACGAGAAAATAATTCAAGACTAAACTTATTATGTGTAAAAATGAACAGAGATCATATTCTGAACACGAAAGACAATATTCCTTTATTGAAGTAATGAATAAAAATCCAGTAATTACCCTCAGTATAAAAAAGGTGCGAGAGTCAATTAAATAAATAATAGTTTAAAAAACTGAAAAACACGCTTTTATAGAAAACCAGAGTAAAAAAATTAAAAATAAGAAAAAAATGTATTTTATTTAAAAAAAAGCGTGGGGTGCATGGTATCGCCTCGGTGTGTAATATACTATATAATTATTGATACCATGCACCCCACGCTTTTTTTTAAATAAATTTTTTTTTTTCTTATTTTCAATTTTTTACTCTGGTTTTCTATAAAAGCGTGTTTTTTAGTTTTTTTAAACTATTATTTATTTCCCACTTTTTAATGTGGTTTATTTATAAAAGCGTATTTTTTTATTTTTTTTTTAAACTATTATTTTTATTATCCTTTTGCAAATTAAAAAATGGAATAATCTTATCAAATTAGGTAATCATAATCTCCGACCCCAAAAACCCCCACATACCAATTTTGAATAGAATCAAACCATAATCACAAAACTCGGCCGCCATTTTAAGTCTTGAATTTCTCAATTTTCACAGAAGAATCATAATATTCGACCCCAAAAACCCCCACATACCAATTTTGAATAGAATCAGACCATAATCACAAAACTCGGCCGCCATCTTGAATTTTCCAATTTCTACAGAAGAATCTTAATATTCGACCCCAAAAACCCCACATACCAATTTTGAATAGAATCAGACCATAATCACAAAACTCGGCCGCCATTTTAAAGCCGCCATCTTGAATTTTCCAATTTTTGCAAAAGAATCATGATATTCGACCCCAAAAACCCCCACATACCAATTTTGAATAGAATCAGACAATAATCACAAAACTCGTCCACCATTTTGGAGCCGCCATCTTGAATTTTTCAATTTTGACAGAAGAATCCTAATGTCCGACCACGAAAACCCTCAGATACCAAATTTGAAGCAAATCGGACCATAATCACAAAATTCGACCGCCATTTCGAAGCCGCCATCTTGAATTTTCCAATTTTTACAAAAAATCATGATATTCGACCCCAAAAACCCCCACATACCAATTTTGAATAGAATCAGACCATAATCACAAAACTCGTTTACGATTTTGAAGCCGCCATCTCGAATTTTTCAATTTTGACAAGAGAATCATAATCTCCGACCACAAAAACATTCGGATACCAATTTTGAAGCGAATCGGACTATAATCACAAATCTCGTACGCCATATTGGAGCCGCCATTTTGTTTTTTCTTCACACAAAAATTTCTTATGCATTGTCACCGGAATTATGTACACCTGCCAAATTTCAAATCATTCGGACGTCTGGAAGTGGGTCAAAATCGCGCCCAAAGGAGTCGGTTACGAATAAACAAACATACAAGTGAAGCCAATATAAAGCGTGTAAAAAAACAAAAATCATAAATCTCAAAGCTGACGTAAGGAGGGGAATCACTTGAACCTAGCATATTTAAAATAATCGCCGAACTCTGGCACGAGCAATACATGCCAGAAAAATTCAGGTATGTCATTGATATCGATATTAAATAATAAAGGCCCTTGATGGAACTCCGGATGGAACTTTTTCAAATGACGATGTGAAATTTCCAATAGTCTGCCATGCCAACCTCAGCAAGCTTTTTCAAAGAATCACTTGATCGATTTTATGAAAAGCCTGCCTGCTATAGGTTTGTGTTTTGTGATTTGTTCATATTATTGAATTTGAAATAAGAAACTTGGAATTATTTATTATCCATAGACAATTATAAAGAACCCATTATATCATCGGCGATGAATTAGTTAACTTCTTCAATCCTGATAATCTAATCTAATCAGAAGTTTAAATAATCCTTGTATTAGTGGCACATAGTTATCTAATTCATCGCCGATGATATAATGGATCCTTGTTTCTTTGATTCCATGTTCCTTACTTTTGATTATCAATATGAAATGAATGGATCAACCATGAAACGAGTTGACAAAATAAAGGACTTAGGAGTTCAGTTTGATTCTCAATTAACATATATTCCACACATAAATGCAACTATAAGCAAAGCCAACCAAATTCTGGGCCTTATTTTATGCAACTCAAGCGACTTATCAATTAATGTTTTGAAAATTATTTTTAACTCATTAGTGTGTTCTGTACTTCAGTATGCATCTACAGTATGGTCTCCCCACTATCAAGTACATATTAATTTCATTGAAAGGGTTCAGAATAGAGTTCTGAGACATGTGGCCTACATACTGAATCTCCAAATAAGGAACTATAATTATGAGACTATTCTAACATTCCTGAATATTCCAACTCTTTACAACCGAAGAATAAGAAGTGATCTAGTTACCTTATTCAATTTACTCAATAATGAAATCTCATGCCTGAATTATTGGATTATTGTACCGAAGTTCAAACTACCCTTTCATAACCCAAACTATGCGGTCTTAACAACTCATTAACACGCTTAATGAGACTAGGTAATGATCATTGTAATCTTGGGCTAGATATTTTCAATATATCCAAACACAAATTCAAAAACGATCTCAAACTGTGATCCAATTCCCTTTCATTTCAAACAGTGATCCAATTCCCTTTCATTTTGTATCCTGCCACTGTGACTGTGTGAATCTGTGCTCCTCAATTTACTTAAAATCAGCAGTGATAAGAGTTATTAATTTCACGAAATTGGTATCAAACTGATGGGCAGAAAATCATCCATCATCCTAGAACAATACCACTGTTAAGGGCCCATCAACAAATTGCACAAAGTGCATTAAAAGTGTCCAATACTTCGCTTTTTCAACCAGTCAAGAGACTACTGTGACAAAAAAGGAAGCAACACAAGAAATAAAAGTGATTCGAAAAAATTGGAATAAACTTATAGTGGACTCATAGTTTCATGGGCGTACTGCCTTAATTTATTCGTCAGGTTAAAAGCTAGTCACCTCAATGGCAAGTGAATTGGAAAGAGCTGTAAGAGTGTTGAAAGAAGAAATTATCAAAAACAGAAAGGAAATCAAATCCGCTATTGAGGCGTCAGAAAGTAAATTACTATTGAAAATAGAGGAACTTAACCACCGAGTAAACAATTTGGAAGCTGAGAATACAATCCTCAACAATAAATTAGAAGCCTTAGAAATAACCACTAAGAAAAATAACATTATTATATTCGGGTTAGAAGACTCTGGAGAAGTATCCCCTTCCACTATCTGTAAAGATATCAAGAAACTATTGGATGTTGATGTCCATATATCGGACTTAAATAATCTGTATAAATCAAGAACACGAGGAAAAAATCCATTGAAGGTCGAATTCGTTTTGTACTTAAAGAAACTGGAGGTCGTAAAGCAGTGCTGAAAATTAAAGGGTACTGGCATCGGAATTTCTAATGATTTCACCTATAAACAAAGGTGCGAAAATAAAATCCTGAGAAATTACCTGAATAAAGCAAGACAAAATCCGGCCGACAACTCATATATAAAAGGCAACAGACTGTATATTAATAACGTAGCGTATACTGTCGAGGAACTAGAGAAAAACGAAAATAACTACCCAGAAGAACGGAAAGCAAGCAGTGCTCCACCAACGCCGAAAATACGTAACTTTGACGAAGTGTTACTGCCTGGTGCTCAGTCCGAAAAAGAAAATTCACCAGAAGAAGCAAAAGAAGATAAGAAGACACCATCAAATACAAACAGAAGCAGGAACCCACCAAAGACAACTGCCGCCCCAATAGAAAAGGATAGGCTTAAAAGTTTAAGATCTGGTTTTTCATCAAGTACTCGCTCCTGAAATAGTAAATTGGAAACCATGATTATCTCTAAGACTTCCTGCACTGAACACTAGCGTACAAGTAACACAAATGTAAGTTACTCATATACACTGTTTTATATTTATATACATATACATAGTCATAAATTTTTTCCATCAAAGATTATTGATAACTAAAGTGGATGAGTATATTTTTTACATTTTACATTTCTACTTATATTTACTCATTTAACAAATATCTCATCACACACCAAGAGTTTTTCTATTTTCATACTTCCTAAATTAGTGCGTATACTTCTACAAGACTAAATGGATCAATATATCCGAGATTTCACTACTAGTGAAGTAAAAACAGAGGAAGTATCAAGTTTCAAGGAATACGATGATATTTTGAAAATAAACAGTAACTATGAAAATTTTAAGATAATTCACAAAAATATCAGAAGTATAGGTAAGAACTTCAATCAGTTACTTTGCTACTTAGAAGAACTCACAGAGCCACCAGAATGTATTGTTTTAACCGAGACATGGGACTTGAAGTATTTGGTGTTATACAATATACCAAATTATGATATTATTTATAATTATGGGGACTATAACCAAAACGACGGTACAGTGATATATATTAAATCTGATATTCAACACGTCTATGAAATAGTAGATTTTTCCAATCATTTGAAATTCATTGCCCTGGAGTTAAAATATTGTAATAAAACCACTCGAATACTAGCTGGCTATAGGCCTCCCGCATACTGCGTGGAAATGTTTCTAGAAAATAAGCTTGAACATTTCTTATTTTCATTACCAAGAGCGACAATCCATCAACTTTTAGAATAGCTTTTAAAATAGTTCACAAAGCGCTTGAGGCGAAATCGATGACTTCTTTTATTTTTATTTTTATAGTTACTTCTCCCAAAATTCCAAAAATTGATACTTCCAAATGTTTCTTTTCTTTTATTAATAAGTGCTAATTATTTTAAATTATTTTAAATTATTTTAATACATTTTTGTGATACCTACATTTTTTATGTTTTTTTTTCTTAACGACACTTTTAATGTTTTTTGTAATGAAACTTTTTAATATTATTATATTCTACACTATGTTACTATTTTCCCCACAGTAGATATTACCACACACAGGCTCTGCCTTTAGTGGATCTCTCTAGGTTTATTTACTAGATATACATGGTACTAGTTTTTTTTTTTGTAAATCTTTCTGTACATGTGAAATAAACTTATTATTATTATTATTATTAAACGATCTCACTAAAGAGAAGAATATGAACTGCTAATGTTACAGTCATATATTTTATTTCATGTACTTATCTTATCGTATATGTATTATTCTTCTATTTTACTATTTTATATGCTTTATTTCACTATTTCTATACTATTTGTTATATCTTATTTTAATATTCTATCTTTCTTCTTACTTTAAATTTAATACGTTTAATCTGTTAAATTATATTAATAAGTGAATCTATTGTAAAAATGGGGTAACCCGTACATAAGTATAAATAAATAAATAAATAAATAAATATGAGCAAATCACAGAACATAGACCTATAGCAGGTATGTAAAACTCTTCGACTGCATTCTAAAGCCAAAGCTTACCATCAATGAATCATGCAATTCTAAAAAAAGGAATTGTAGATCTCTTCAAGTCAATTTGAAGCCTAAATATAGCGATATAATTATAAAAATCAGCCATTCTATAAAAAAAAATTATATTATTTTAATATCTCCAGTACGCCCGAAGCGTTTACTAATTTAAGATATGCACAGTATTTTCCTGACTCTTGATTAGCGATTCCAGAAACCAACCAGAATTAAATTTACTACTTCATTCTAAATGCGACGAGTGATTTATCTTTGTTTGTTTTGGTGTTTAGTTGTAAGAACCAGGGAATCTTGGAAACAGTAGTTGGCAACAGTGTTCACTGTCATTCTCAATCACACTAGGTCACAATGATGGCGATACTGTTTTGAAAACAATTCAATAAGTGTCTTTTGTGTGTTGTGATAATTCCTATTCGATAAGATGTATTGAACATTTACCGCACAATCAATTCAACATTCCACATTATTTGAATGTTTATTGCATCGGAAATTGCGTTAACGTATGCTCCGATCAAGACAATTGAGGTTAGGTGAGCGGCGCTTTCCAAAATTTTGTAGAATTTTACAAAGAACAAAATATTTTTTTTTTTTCGGATTTTTAATCACTGTAATTCGTTATAAAATGGCATTATACACTTGTCATTCATGGGTGTGAGGTTTGGTTATACCCTGTATATGTTTATTCACAGGAGACCTAAATATTAATTTGTCAGACCCGAAAGTGAATGTTTGTTCGGAATATCTCAATGTCCTAATCGAATATAGGTATATCTCAACAATTAATGAACCAACGAGAGTCCAGGCAAACAGCCGCTCCTGCATTGATCATATCTTCATGAAATCTGCAGTAGACATTCACGAAAAAATCATTCCAATAATCCTTGAAACATCTGTTACAGACCATTACGAAACCATACTGCAAATTGTAACGAAAAACATAAATTACAAACAAAACAAAAACGAATTCACAAAATTTAATAATACAAAAAAACTTCATGAAACATTCAGAAACATATCCTGGGCTGCAGAACTCCCAACAAACGATCCTAACATTGCTACAAACTCGTTCATGGATATCACTTTAGAGGCATTGAATATATGTACAGAACAAAAAGAGCTTTACAGAAAACACGCGAAAATTGCACCCTGGGTTACAAACGGCTTGCACAAGTCAATAAATGAAAAAAATTCAATGAATAAAAAGCTACAGAAATATCCAAATAACGATCACTTGAGAACAGAATATAGGAAGTACAGAAACACATTGAATGTACTTATCAAAAAAACCAAATACAATTATTATAGAAAACAAATTGAACATAACAACAACAATACAAAAAAATTATGGGAAGTGGTACAGGAAATAAGTAAAACAAAAAATGCACGGCATCCTATAGACTCCATTGAAAGTGAGGAGGGTAGCTTATTGGTAGACAGTAAACATATAGCAAAATAATTTAATTCCAGGTTTGCAGAAATGGGTAGAAAATTAGCCAGTAAAATGAAAAAATACCCCAATTTCGTTCCAAACCGTTCTTCTGTACCTAATTCTCTCGTCCTCTCTCCAGTAGAGACAGTTGAAATACAGAACATAATAAATCAATTGAAAGATAAAAAAGCAGTCGGGATCGACAATATCAGAGCCGAAACTTTGAAGATCATTTCTTGTTACATCCAAAAGCCATTAACGCACATTTTTAACCTGTGTATGAAAGTGGGAAAGTATCCATCGGCATTCAAACACACAGTGGTCATTCCTCTCCACAGAAAAGGCAATACACAGAAAGTAGGCAATTGCCGACCGATATCTCTAATAACCCATCTTTCTAAAATATTTGAGAAGATTCTAAAAAACAGATTAAGTTCTTTTCTGAACAAATTCAATATAATTTCTAAAAATCAATTTGGTTTCAAGGAAAATATATCAACCCAGGATGCAATTTTAGCTTTAACATCTAAAATAACCGCAGCTCTGAATGAAAGTACTCCATGTCTGTGCATATCCGTAGATTTGTCAAAAGCTTTCGACACCGTTAGCCATGTTCTACTCTCACAGTCATTGGAAGACGTTGGTGTTAGAGGCATTTGCTAAGAACTCTTCAAAAGCTACTTAAGCTATAGAACTCAGGCTGTGAGTGTTGATGGTGTGGTAAACGATGCCGAAAAAATTGAGTATGGAGTGCCGCAAGGAACAATCCTAGGACCCAGTTTATTCAACATTTATATAATTGGACTGTTCTCACTCGATAGTAGTGGGGAAATTTTCGGATTTGCTGATGACACAGCAATTTTTCATAGGTCTGATAACTGGGATAATCTGAAACAAAAAGCCGAATCTGACTTTTATTCAATAAAAAGATGGTTCGACTATAAATTACTTACGATCATCATGGAAAAAACAAACTATTTCCCTTTCAGTTGTAACTCTCGTGGCCTGCCTAGTCTTAGCAAACTTGATATAAATATGGACAATGCATCTTTTCCTATAGAACCTGTGAAACAAATCAAATATTTGGGCGTGATCATTGATTGTCACATGAAATGGGACTCGCACATAATGTATGTCGTAAAAAAGTTGAGAAGTATATTGTATAAATTCAAAAAGCTCAAAGACAACATACCTTTCAATCAAATGAAAACGTTGTATCACTCTCTGGTAGAGAGTCATATCCGCTATGGAATTCTGGCATGGGGTGGAGCACTAAAAACTCATCTGAATCCGTTGGAAGTACTCCAGAGAAGATTCATAAAATTGATATTTTCCAAAAATTCCAGATACTCTTCTGACCAGCTTTATTCTGAATCTAAAATCTTGGACGTGAGACAATTACACTTCTTCATCACCTGCCTAAGACATCACGACACAAAGCATCTCAACCAATTATCTACCCACAATTACAATACTCGAAAAAAAAAATCATTACATTCCTCCGTTAATGGTCAAAGCTACAACACAGAGAATGTTCCTCTTCTTAGCACCCAAGTTATACAATAGCATTCCTGATGAATTAAAATGTATAAATATCAAAAGAAAATTTAAACAACAATTGAGAGAGTTCCTGAATGAAAATCCAAGAAATATGATTCGTTCTTTTTTTGAAGACTAAAAAAAAATTTTAAAACCTGTTTCGATAAATAATATAAAAATATGATTATTTATAATATTATATTGATTCACAACGAACTTTTTATATTTATAATATGTATATGTGTGTTTAGGTGAGTGACTGATTGTGTCATTTGATATCACTACTTTGCACATTTTTTTTTTATAATTTCGCTTAAATGTTTTATACACCATACTATATTGTTCTTGAGTTTCTATTGTTTACTTTTATATTTATTTCTGACTTTTACCCATTTTATCTATGTACTGTACCCAGCTCACAAATCTGCTTTTTTATAATTTTATTCTGAATCATAATGAACATTTTAACTTTATTATATGTATATGCGTGTATAGGTGTGTGACTGATTGTTCATTATATAAAAATTTCATACTTCTGCTTAGATATTATTTTTAATTTTTTTATTGTTTGAATAATTGTGAAACAAGTGTTTTAGCACTTATTACTCTTCTTTCTTTACTCACGATATTTTTGAGCACATATTTTTGTATATTCAATCTAACTTACGTGAATAAAGCTTATTTATTTATTTATTTGTATATATAATTGGTGTAAATGAATAAATTGTTGTCAATAGATCTTTTTTTAATGAAGCCGTGTTGCTCAACATTCACAGTATTGATTATATAAAAAAATTTATGTGAATGGAAAGGACATATCTCTCTTTCGAATATACAGGGTGTTGCCAAATAAGTGCGTCAGTTTTCAGGGGGTGATTCCTTGTCAAAAATTAAAGGGGTTTTCCATGTAAACAAAAGTTCTTAGGCCTTTCCTTGAAAAGTTACAAAATCCCAAAAATTAGAAAAACAAATCTGTAGATTTTTTTCTGGAAGTTGCATTTTGTAGGTGTATTCTACCAATGCAACATGCAACCCATATTCCATTTTTTACCAGAACTTTATAACAAAACAAAATTTCTTTATTTAAAAAATATGTGTTGAAAAAAACGATTTATTGCAAAACTTTTTTAATTCTTGTGTTGTTTCCGTGAAAGCAATAGTTTCCTACTAAAACAGTGAAATACATCGTGCGTGAACGGATCTTCTATAAATAGAATCGAAAAAAATCTACTTGGTCACGTTTAGTTTGTACAAAGTATGACTCCTATCGTAGTATTTTAAAATTATTCCGCCTGTTTGAACTTAAATCTAGTAGGTAGCTGTCAAGTCGCTTTGATTTTTATGTGGTGTTGAAAGTTCATTTGTGCCTTTTAAATCTTCATCAATATGAATAATAACACTAACGCTGAAATGGCCGATATGCATTTTATGTATGGTCGTACCAATGCAGAGATGTATCCTCAGCGCGTGATACCTCATTATACAATTTTTGTACGTCTTCACCAACGTCTCTACAAAAGAGGGACTTTTCAAAAACGAACAACTGATTGTGGTCGTCCACTAGTGATAGTGGTACTGGAAGAAAAGGTACTTGATATGAGTGAAGATCATCCGGAATTAAGTACAACACAATAAATGTTAGTAGTGAACTTATCTGGAAAATTTTAAATATCACCAATTGTATCCTTACCATATTCAACGAGTCCAGGCTCTTTTGCCGCGAAATTTTCCCCATCAAGCAGACTTTTGTCAATGGAGTCTTCAAATGATTACCCAAAATGCTCAATTTTTAGAAAACGTATTATTTACTGACGAATCCAACTTTTCGAAGCAAGGGTTAACAAATTTCCATGACAATCATCTATGGGCCGAAGATAACCCACATACAATTCAAGAAAGTCGGTACCAATATGAATTTTCACTTAACGTGTATTGGCGAAAATCCGCATTTTCTACCGTTAAGGCTAAATGGTGCATCCCATATAAATTTTCTCCAGAAGCAGCTTCCATTTTACTAGAAAATGTTCCACTAGCTATTCGACCTCGAATGGGTTTATTCACGATGGTGCGCCTATTCATTTTAGCATAACTGCTCGTCAGTACTTGGAAGACGTGTATCCAAATTGTTGGATAGGCCGAGCAGGACCTCAACCTCGGCCTCCCAAATCTCCAGACTCAAACACCTTGGACTTTTGCAACTTGGGTCGCCCAAAGTCATTGCAGCCTGCGAGGCATCGAAAACACACCCGGAATATTTCAACGTCTTGACATTATCCCTGTCTAATGATTGGAGGTGGTCATTTCGAGCAGTTTCTATAACTCCGTTTCGTTTGATCTTTTTCTTTACTGTAATACACATTATTTTGTTTTGTTTGTATTTTTAATTTGATATTCTACATATTAAAACAAAACATGGTGCCGGAACATGCCTAGATTGAAAGTTAAAACAATCAGAATAATTTCAAAATACTACGATTGAAGTCATAATTTATGGAAACAAAACGTGACAGACATTTACATAAGATCCGTACATGCTTATTAAAAATCTATTCTTTTCACGGAAACAACCCAGGAGTTAATTTTTTTTTGCAAAAATCGTTCTTTCCCACAAATATTTTTAAATTAAGATATTTTGTTTCGTTTAAAAGTTCTGGTGAAAAATGGAATAGGGGTTATAAGTTTCACCCCTTTAAAAGATCACAACAAAATAAAAAAAATATTCATATTTTAAATTTTTTAATTTTCGACAAGGAATCACCCATAAAAACTTTCGCACTTATTTGGCAACACCCTGTATAACTATTTGAAAGTGTAAGGTAGATGAGATATTCTTGGAAACACGTTCTTGAAAAGCCATAAATAGAAACTCTGGCACAATCTTTTTTCTTATTTTAATGTTTTATTTGTTAGTTGAAAAATCGTCATCATGCTATGTTTCAACTTTTTTCCCTTATTGACGTGCACCAAAGAATTGTTATTGAATACGTAGTCAAATTAATTTATCTAGAACGCATCTTTATGCTAAAAATTAGGATGTGATTTTGTTTCAAAACTCCGTATCGAATGCATAATATCCCGGCCAAAATACGATTCAAATCCTAGATAAAATCGCCAATAAAAAACTGCCTAATCCACTTTACCCATCGAAAATAACAAATGTGGGTCTTCTTTTGTCACAACAGCCAACTAGACACCTGCGATGCGGTCGTAACACATATGGTCTAGGCCAGAATCAATGGCAACCCCCTGTAGTGAGCACGATGAAAGGGATTTGAACATATTGTAAAGTATTTAGCGAGCCTTTAATTTGGAGCTGACGCAACGCCAATATGTGGAAGTCATATGGTCACATTTTTGAATATGTTCGGGGTTACGAGATTGGATCTTTGTTCATTGATCGATAACTGAATGAAGAAAAACGATGACATGAAGCAGTTTTGAAACTATGAATTTGTAGATTTTCATAATTCAATAAATGATGGAGTTCTCCCAAACGCCTATAAAAAAATCATCAAGTACTCTGAAATTGTTTCTTTTCTTTCGAAATATTTTTTGAGTTCCAAATATTTTCTATCGATCTATTAAACGATCAAATTCCCACAATATTGTATTTTTCAGGAAATATTGCCGCTTAAATGTTCAAAAAGACAAAGATGCGGATTCATATTAATGAAAAGGATGGCATATTATGGAACATAATAAGGGAAATAATATCAGGAAAGTTTTAAAAAATACTGTGCGTATCATTGGAAAATTGTTTTTCATCTTATTTTCAAGTTATATATTATTATAAAAAATAAAGTACAGAAAGGATCTCAGTAGGAGTGGCAGAGTGATGAGTGAGGAGGGCCAAAAAACCTGAAACGGGTATGCGGATTGTTAGGCGGACCCGACATAAATTAAACATAATCGAGCTTATCAGAAAGAAACATTTGCAATCAATATCCATTTCTATGGAAGTTTGCATGGATTTTCAGGTGAATATCATTCAACGTTCTGCGTGGTATTTGCCAGGAAAGTAGTTGTTTTTCGCCTGTGGTCTACCAATTGAGTTTCAATTTATATTGAATCCTTTGTGAAGATGACTTTGTGTACTTTATTTCTTATTTTATTCCACTTCACTTGACCTTTTTTTAACTTATATATTATGACCATATAAGGGTTTTGATAATATCAGTGGTAGGTTTTCCATATCAAAGTAATAGTCCTATTTGTTTAATATATTTTTTAATGAATGTTTGTGTTTCATGTTTGTAATTCCCAAATGTTTGATGATTTTTATGATTTCAGGCAACATCTAAATTTTGAGATACACACCGCTGCTATGTCTGTGTCCAGCTGATTTAGTTCTTGAAACTTGAATACAGTGATAAATCTTCAGTTGGGTTAGTGCGTTCTTTACATAATATTATTTTCAGTATTTTACGTTGAACGATTTTGAGGCAGTTCAAGTGTGAATGATTCAGCTCACCCCATCCTAGGATATTGTGGACTGCATAAGACCATAATACACCATTTCAAGTACAAAATTTCGAGACATCCTTTGGGAAGTTCGAAACGAGTTAAAAGTCACGTATTTAACTTGTTAGGGCGAACTTTATTACTAATGGTCCAATGTAAGAAAGTTTACTACCTACTATATGAAGTGAATGGTAGATATTTTGTTTTATTCACATTCAGAGTTCATTTATTAACGGAACAGAGTTCATTTATTTTTCTGAAATCTTCCTTTGTTTGTTTTCAGTTCTTGCCATGTCTCAGCCCTATACCGAATTGCTGTGTCATCAGCGAATCTTAAAATAATTCCTCTGGATTTTTGTGTTGGTGTACATCGTAAAGAGAACAGGAGCCAGAACAGGGCCCTGGGAGACACCGTAACGCTCCTTTCACACAATACGATTGTGGTCGTCCGGTAAAAAGTCGGACGACCGTTTATCGTAACTACTGGCTTTCACACATAACGACATATTATCGTTAGTATTTATCGTGATGTCGGAGAGAGCACAGGGCGTCGCATCAAATCGGGCAAAAATTTTGGCATTATGGTTAATTTATCGTCGTAAAAAAAGGCAGAAACGTAATCGACTACATTGGGTGCATCCAATCAATAGAAGGAGAGAAGAAGCAGGTTTATTTCGTATACTCTTTGAAGATTTAAGAAATGACCAAACCAAATTTTTTAATTACTTCCGCATGTCAATGAGTTCCTTCGATGAATTACATGACAAACTGAAGACTGTTCTTCAACGGCGAAATACAAAAATGAGAAATTGTATTCAACCTATAGAAATGTTGGCTGTCACTTTGAGGTAAGTTCTGATACTATTTTACAAACTACGAAATTTTTATTCTATACTCTTAATGATAATCTAAATTTTGGCGTTTTGTTTTCATTAAATAAACTCAATCTTATTTTTATGTAAATACGATATGTAGAACAAGAAACAAACAATTTATAAATTTTCGTTAAGTCCTCAATTGTTATAATAAATTTATAACAAAGAATTTTATTTAGATCGTTATAATTTCGTATATTTTTTGTTGATATTACTTAAACCGATAGACATAGGCCAGAGTTGGTTAAATATTTCTAGCATATTAAAACCATTATTAACACAAGTCATTTATTTTTGGTCTGTAATAACAAAATAAAGAAAATTCCTGAATTTTACAAAGTTTTACAAATGAAGACATTAGAGGGAAGTAAAATCTACACTATCAACTGTGCTGAAGTCCTGAGAGAGCGGAGTGGAACTGTCCCTGGGATCTGTCATTGGAGATGTCATTCCAGATGATGCCCCGCAATCTTGATAATACTGACGTGTTGATTGTATTTGGTAATTATTAGTTGAAGAAGATTGAGTGGGAAAAAGTTGAGTAAATGATGGTGTAGATGATTGGGACTGAGTAAGTTGCGAATGTTGAGGAAAAGAAGGAGCAAGATTGAGGAAAAGGAGGAGGGACCTGAGGAACCATCTTCTTTTTTTCATTGATGTTTGCAATCACTTGCAAAACGCCCATTTGGAACTGAAGTAATTCATTTTCATGAAATCTATCAAGGTGGGGCAACAAACTCTGGAAGAAAGACATTTTACTATTTTGTTTTTCAGGCTCTAATGCCTTCAAAATTTTTAATTCCACCTCATCAGGTTTGCGATGTTTCCTATTTCTCGTACGTTTATTTATTGTTTCGTCAATCGTGAAACTAGCATTTGCCTCAACCTCTATGTGTTCCGAATTGTTTTCAGTTCCGTGCCTGGTTTCGTCATTCAAACTATCAACTGTCTCTCTAACTTCGTACAGTTTGTTTAAAAATTGAAGCTGATTATTATATACATATTTCTTGTTTTTTTTGCATCTGTTCCACTTCTTTTGCTGTCTTTCATTTTTCTTTTAGACCTAGCGAACGCATCTCGAAGATTAGTCCACCGTCTTATAACGTCCTTACCTAAAATATAAATGAAATAACAAATACTAATATTTATTTATTCATTTTTAAGAAATATGAAGATACGTGATTCTTTTCAGATATCTGGCAAGTGGCTGTACCTTTACTGAGCTACATTATACTTATCGAATTGGAATTTCTACTGCGAGTAAGATAGTAAAGGAGGTATGCAAAGCAATCTGGATGGTTCTGCGAGTGGAGGTATACAAACCTACAAGGGAAATGTGGAAATCTATCGCTTCAGACTTTGAAACCATTGCAAACTTTCCCCATTGTATAGGAGCAGTAGACGGCAAGCACATACGTCTTACTTGTCCATTTCGCAGTGGGTCAATGTATTTCAACTATAAAGATTATTATTCTGTAGTTTTAATGGCAGTTGCCGACTGCAGATACAAATTTGTGTTTGTAGACGTTGGAAGTTATGGTAAAGATTGTGACTCTTCAATATTTAAAAGGTCCAGTTTATGGCAGTCGATAGAATCAAACACACAACCACTACCAGAAGAAAAGTGTCTACCGGGAACTGAAAGCCCCAAAGTTCCATACTTCTTCGTAGGAGATGAAGCATTTGGATTGCATCGACATTTACTGCGACCGTTTGGGGGAACACATTTAACTGTTGAAAAAAGGATTTTTAACTATCGCTTGTGTCGAGCTCGACGGTATGTCGAATGTGCTTTTGGCATCCTTAGCAATAAATGGCGAATATTTCATAGACCTCTAAATGTAGAGCCAAATTTTGCTGTGGATATTATTAAAGCTTGCACCGTATTACATAATTTTGTACGTGACAGAGATGGTTTTTTGATAGATGATACTGCTACAATAACAGGTTTGGACGATTTACCACAAGAACATGTAATACGAGGAGGTATATCCGCAAATACTATTAGGACGATATTTTGTACATATTTCGCCTCCGATGTTGGAAGCGTGCCTTGGCAAATGTCAAGAATATAAGTAATTATATTTCATTTCATATGATAATTTATGAATGTATATAATTATTTTTAATTGGAAAATATGTCTGAAGATGGTTTAATGAAATAATAAACCAAATCTTGACAAGTAAATTTGTTATTTTAATGCAAACTTTGGCCGCATCCCAGAAAATTAAAATTAAAAGTTATTTAATGCAAATATTTTCTATTTACTAATTATATTCAGGTTTTAACCCCATTTGAGATCTCTGATCAGAGTATAATACTTTACATGCAAAATAAAGTAAAAATGCAACTTACCAAATGTGTTTTTTTCTTTATCCTCCAGCTCTTCAAAATCTGGTTTTACCTCCAGGAGAATTTCACGCCACGCATTTTTTGTTACATTTCTATCTTTGTAACTTTCGAGGGTTTTATCCCAGAGCACTGGTCTACTTTCAACTAGTGAAATTAGAAATTCCACATCGATATTTTCAGCCATTTTACTACGTGCCACTTGATTCAATTGATACGGCAGATATCACACGACTAACAATCGTATTGTGTACAAACATCCATTTGATGCCGTTTGTCACTGTTATCAGAGAACGGCACGACCATAGAGAAACTAAAAATAAAGAGAGTGGTCAAACCTGTAGTAAAAGTTGGCACCACGTTTAGACAGTGGGGACATATCTCGCAACTGGCCGAACTAAATACAGTTGGTAAAACTGATTGAGATAAGGCGGGTTTTTCAAATGTGTTACTTTTATATGATTGATATGGTATATAATTTATGAGTGATCGATTTTCCATTCTTGTATTCCATATGAATGGTTGTATCATATGAAATACAGGAATGGCAAACCGATCACTAATGAAATATACACAGTAATCGATTCGTAGAATCTGTTAGTTCGTTCATGGTTAAAATAAAGTTTCAAATTAAATCTCTATTTCATAATATCAAGAACAAAATTAAAGATCTTATAAAACAAGAATAATAAATTGAACACTATAGAAACACATTTTATTGTATCTAGGACAAGGTACAACTACAGACAAAACAATAATAAAACTCCGAAAAACAACAAAATTAAAAATATTCTTCAGTCTCATCATCAAATCAACCAAAATAAAAACAAATTACATTTACAACAAACCTTCAATAATTTTGTTCATTTATTAGCACAAAGGAGAACAAGTAGGTATACTTAACAAATACTCCAGTTTGATGATAATCTTCGTATTTCCTCAAATGGTGATAGGAAATGGAAACTGATGGACGGAAATAAGTATCAGTTTGTGCAAAAATTTCTGCGACTGATGGATGGAAATAAGTATCAGTTTGTGAAAAGCAGCTTATATTTTACCTTGTGAAAGAATATTTCGAGGAATTTCAGCGTCAACTCGAATAACAAAACATTCCATTTTCGACGTTGGGTTCATAATTCAAGTACATAGTATAATTTCTATAATTAATTTTTCGATGACAATTAACATTAGAATTATTCTGAAATTATTACGTGGTTTGTCATTTTCTGACAAATGTCAAAACTGGAAAATTATCATGTCAGTCGTCTGTTGATTGCGGGCAGCGCCTCCATGCGCGACTGGCCGTACCAAAAACTTGGTGGTCAAGATCGCCAATGTTTCAAACAGTCTCTTTATTTTTAATTTGTCTATGGGCACGACCGTCGTCCATTGCAGTGGCAGTGGACGACAGCTGTACGACCACGACACGACAATAAGTCGTTGTCGTCCTGTGTGAAAGATTTCGTATATTTCCGTATTTAACTAATGGAATGTGGTCGTCCGACTTTTTACCGGACGACCACAATCGTATTGTGTGAAAAGAGCGTAAGGAATGTTTTTAGGCTCACGCAATATACGCAGTTGGTTTGAATTTTTAGTGAACTTATAAACATACACAATTTCTTCTTTTCTGAATGCGATGAGGAAACAGCACCTATGAAAAATGTAGTTCAATAATCGATATATAATAAACCGGTAATATTTATATAAATATGCGGTGATGCTTGTCACAGATATCGAAGAATTCACTAAAGAAACAATGTTTCATAGGGTTTCCACTAGCTTTAATTTACTGAAGAACCTCGTAAATATTTTAAATATAATGCTTTATAAAAACATGAGTTGCAAACAATCTCTAGTTCTACTAATATAAAATTGTCAGTTGGGAGGAGGATTTTACAAAATACATAAAATGGATATTTAAACAATTTTCATTTTTAAAATCCTTAAATTTTGTAATAATTCAGTATTTTGTTTATTTGCAAATATTTAACTCTGAAGTTTGCTTAAGATGAAGGCAAAAATGTGACTTGCTTCACCTATGGTTGCATTTATGTGAGGGATATATGTTAGGTGTGGATCGAACTGAACTTTCTATAATATTATTGACTGTTTTCATGGTTTTTTCGTATTGGAAATTCAAAGGAAGTATTGATTTTGTAAAAAAAATAATGAAGCATTTATCAATAAGTCCTATGAAATGGGCATTTTTCCAGACTGTCTTAAGCTAGCAGAGGTAATGCCTCTCTATAAAAAAGGAGATTCTAATGAACTTGCAAATTATAGAGCTATCAGCTTACTTTGTAGCTTTTCCAAAATCATTGAAATGAACGTTAAAAATCAGCTGAATTCATTCTTAACGCAGCATAACATTTTATCAACAAGCCAACATGGTTTTCGCACTAATATGGGTATAGAGACTGCACTGAATACCTTTCAAAATGAACTCGTCTGTAGATTAGACAAGGGTGATAATGTGTTTGGACTATTTATAGATTTTTCGAGGGCTTTCGATGCGGTTGACCATAACATGTTAATTGCTAAACTCGAACGATATGGAATAAGAGGTATACCTTTGAAGTTCTTTGAATCATATCTCTTGAATAGGACTCAGTTTGTTTTACTCAACGGCACTAACAGTCCTTCCTATACCATCACACAGGGAGTTCCACAGGGATCTGTCTTGGGACCTATGCTTTTCAATATATTTGCAAATGACCTCATATATTTTGTAGAAAATATTCCGAATGTCAAGATTATATGTTACGCTGATGATACTAACATCATTATATCAGGTGACAGCCAACAATCACTATCTGTTCTACAGAAATTTATACGATAACATAATACGATGGTCAGAAAACAGCCAACAATTACTCTGTTCTGAAAACGTGAAACTACTAGGAGTTATTTTGACAGGCAATTATCATGGACAGAGCATCAAACCATTATGTAAGAAACTTCGAAGTGCCTCTACAGCATCAAATACTTGAAAATCATTGCAGCAAACACATTCTCATCACACTGTATTATGCCAATTTTCACTCCCACATGAGATATGGAATACTAAGTTGGGGAAACAGTGCTAATGTAAACAGAGTTTTTATTTTACAAAAATACGTGATACGCATTATTGGGAATATTGATAGGAGGACTAGCTGTAGAGAACTTTTCAAAAAACTAAAAATCCTGACATTATTTAGCGTATATATTCTAGAGGTGTGTATATATTTCTATAATAATTATAAAAACATTACAATGTGCTTGCCAAAACATGATCATAACACTCGTTACCGCAATATGTTACAGCCCAATTCTCACTGCTCCGCACTTTATCAAAAAAGTTTTTATTTTATGGGGTGCAAATTATACAACAAATTAAATCCGGATATAAAGTCAGCACCAAATGTCAGAATATTCAAAAATAGACTGAAAGAATTCTTAATTGAAAAGTGCTGCTACTCACTAGATGAATTTTGATAATTTTTATGGATGCATGTGTGTGTATGTGTACTCATTTATTTATAGTATAGTATTTTGTATTATTTATTTGTTTTCTCTGACATAATACGTACTAGTCAAACTGTTTCGTCCAAAGTGTACTCCATTACATGGTTTTAGTTTTCCTTTTTCTGCGTTACTATGTAACAATTTTTATACTGTGTTATATCTCATAATTTTGTTATATGCATTCTGTGTTTTTGACATGTTTGTCCATTTATATTTCCTTGTGAATATGTAAAATGGTAAACGAATAAAGTATCTATCTATCTATCTATCTATCATTTAGCTAGGCCATTTTTGAGGCACCATTCATATGGATTATTTATATCACGTCGAAGTTTTGAGCAGTAATTTGAAATAGGGATAGGATAAAGATTTTTGCATCATCTGCGAATATCAAACACTAATAATCAACGTGAGATGCTAGGTCATTTATTATATAAATTGAATAGTGATGGTCCCAGATGAGACCCCTATGGAACTCCCGAAGTGACAAGAACTGGATTGGAGATAGAATTCTTAATTTTGATATACTGGATTTTCTTGGTAAGATTGCTGTTCAGCCAAGCTTATAACCACGGTGGAAAATCAAGTATTTCCGATTTACGAATGAAAAACTCGTGATTCATGGAATCTCGCTATCGAAAGCTTTTGAGAAGTCTAAATAAACGCGCTTACATTAACATCCTGATATAGTAACAAATCAGTCACAGTTGACAAAAAACTCGTGATACATTCGTCCCAAAATAGTTCGAATAATTTTGGAATTGCAGATAGTTTAGTTATTGGGCGAAAGTTAATAATATTCGCATTGTCTCCATTGGTGAAATGTAGCTATCCTTCCAATTAATGAATGGTTGAATATCCAAGTCAATGGTTTAGTTATGGTATAAATGCATCTTTTGCGAAAAAAGCAGGAAAGCCATCTGGATCACAAAAAAAATGTATCTTTTAAATTGAAAATTTCATTGGATACTTCTTAAATCAAATAATAATAATAATTTATTTTCATCAAGTAGGGATAACAATGCAAATTGTAAAGGTAACAGTATATATGCTAAGAAATATTGAAGTAGAGAATTATAATATATTCATGTTATATGATTATGTAAACAATTCAATTAAAACCAAGAATGAAAATGAATCACAGATATATCACGAAGAAAATCTTGTTGTGGGAGTATTCGATCTATCTTAAATTTGCTGAAAAATTATGCTAACTATTGGGAATTAAAAATAACGGATACTCCATCTGGTAACGATTTTGAAACTATACATAAGTACATTGTTTACTTTTTGAAACTTTAATGTTTATATGATTTTAGCCATTGTATACCTAAAACTTGTCGAATATCTTGTAAGGTTGACATTTAATGAAATTTTTGTTTACCTGCTGAATGTTCTGTTGACTATTGTACGTCCTGGACTGAAAAAATTAGTGATTCAAGTTCAAATCATTATTGTTGTGTACCTCAATATATGACTCCCATCATTTTCCGTGAGAAAATGAACATAACGTTCCGGTGCAGACCAATCTAGGATTGAACGAGTCTATAGATAGACGATGGGCTCTTGAAGAAGAATACTTTCCATTACCAAAATCATCCTGTATCGTCTGAGGCCAAGAAAAAAAGTGAAAAAGAACATCCAAAGAGAGTTGAGAGGAAAGAAAAGAGAGATAAGAAGAGAAAAAAGAGATATATCATTCAACATACCGAAAATTATTCATACAGTATGGAAAAAGAATGACTATATATGTATATCTAGGTGATAAGAACACATTGTTCACTTTTCAAAACATTAATATTTATATTATTTTAGCCATTGTACACTTAAAACTTCGACGATTGTTGACATTCAATGAAATTCTGGTTTACCTGGTGAATATTCTGTTGACTATTGTCCATCCTCCAGTGAAAAAATCAGTGACTCTAGTTCAAATAATTATTGTTATGTACCTGCATGTTTTTTTTAGAAAACATAAAACGTCTTTTGTACCTTGTATCATTTTTTAAAATTGTAAATGTTTTATTGATGTTTATTCTTTTTTATTTTTATATTGAGTTGAGGACTTTTGTAATAACATATTTTTTTATTTTTCATCAAAGTTTGTGAAAATATTTCTAGTAACAATAAGAATTAAAACCAAAACCGCTGACATTACCCCGTACATCCCTAATTCCCCATCAAAGAATTCTTATTTACATTATCCTCACAATCTGTCCATCCACTTCAACCCTTCAAACACCGAGAACTCGTCGCAGTCCCATTCTCAGCGCGGCATACATTGAAAACCGTATTGGCCGAACGTATTCCCGAACTCCGCCCTCCACTAAAACTCCATTGGCCCGATTTTACCCTGAAACTTACGTTCACCCCTATAGGAAGCTTTGTACAAAATGTGCTTTTCTAAACGTACATCTCACCTCTCTCTCCCACCCCCACGAGCCGCACGTGGCTCTTCCCTTTCCCGCCATAAGGGTGGGATTCCAGATGTTTGTCAGGGGTAGGTTTACGAATCGGACAATATTTTGACGCGACCGTTCTGGTTTTTCGCATTGACAGTCGAGATTTTCTAGTGAAAGCTTCGCCAGAACGAAACCTTCTCGTCGCCAGTGAACAGTGTTGAAATGGACATTCATGCCAGGAAATTCGAACTGAAAAGTGAAATACAGTGCGAAGAACACACTCAGATGCCTTCCAAAGCGGTGAAAAGACCATTCGACGTCGCCTTCTTGATGTTGCCCGACGAAAAACTCAAGCAGAAACCGAAGATATCGAGATCTTATGACAGGGAGCTGGAGGTATCTTACAACAACAACGATGAAGAGGAAGATGTTGAAGTCGAGGACAATCCCCGTGAGTACAAGTCGCCCCACCAGAAGTTCTTCACGCAGAAACAGCAGATTTTCGACGATCCCGGACTTGTGAAGCCCAAAAACCTAGACGAGCTCAGACACAAACCCTTGTCCTCGCCAAATGAACAAAGAAGTGCTTTTACCAAAGTGAATTTGTCCAAGGATTCCAGGCTGTCGCCCAGTTTGAGTATGAGTCCAGATATCAGCTATCAAAACTCGCTGAGCCCTTCTCCACCTATTGCTAGTAGGAATTATCAGGCTTTCCCAGCAGGGCTCCTGTCGCCGACTCAGATGTTCAAAAACCAGCAGCTAGCATATCAGAACCAGTTCTTGCAGGAAAACTTCGCCAGTAACGGTAACGATCATTTTTTCAAAGCTCAGCCCGAACTTATCCAGCCTAACTTCGCCAAAATGCGACCTCTATACAGACCCGACCTCAGCTACAACTACCAACAGCTCCACAATCCCGAAATGCTCAAGATGACCCCTCCGGACCTGAGGCACCCAGCTACAGCGATCCTAACCTCACTTTTACCACCTTCGTTGGCCGCTCTGTCTCTGCCAGCTCAGAACGTATGTGCCAAGTGCAATATTTCATTCAGGATGACTTCTGATCTTGTTTATCACATGAGATCGCACCACAAAAACGAGACCAATGATTTGTCGCGGAGGAAGAGGGAAGATAAGTTGAAGTGCCCCGTTTGTGCCGAGTCCTTTAGAGAGAGACATCACTTGACGAGGCACATGACAGCGCATCAGGATAAGGCCGATGATGACAAAATTGTCAAGAAGGGAAATCATTGAATGTGTTGGGGAAACGTATGTAGTTCCGTGTTGATTGTTTCAAATGGTATGAAAAAAGTTATATTTCCGATTCTTATATTTTTCAACTCTGTATCAAAATTCATAATGAGTGTCACAAATTATCTAATTAACTAAATATTCTGGTTTGGCGTCTTTATCACGTAAACATCATTTTGTATTGAAAAATGGCAGTGTATAGTAGCAATATACTGAAATTTATCGGGAAAATATCTAGTCAAAAAAAACTTCACGATGAAGTGATATATTGGGGTAATGTAAGTCATTTCATGTAAATATTGTAAATTTCGATGTAGATATGTTTCTTTGTTGATTTTTGTTATACAGGTGCAATATTGGTTTTAATAAAAGTTATGAGTAAAATGTGCTGTATTTCATTTCGTGGTATGACGAATTATCAATGGGATAGTTATTGAACAAATTAAATATCAATTCAAAATGAAAATAATTCCGAGACGAGCTTGATCGTTCCATATTTCTGTGAGTTTGAATCGTAATCACAACCATTGGAGGGAATAACAAAAATGTACTGGAAATTTTTTTTTTTTGATGATCAATACATAATCAAGTCATCTCCACAAACGTTTGAAATTCATCAATGATTCAGGATCAAAAGACACGTTTCGAACGTATATACGTTCATCTTCAATCAAAGGTAGGGGGAAAAAGAGTGGAGAAAAGACATAGTATCGTTAAATAAACTGCCAATTACAAGAACATTGTCTAATTAGTTATTTATTCAACGATGTTATGGTTTTTCTCCACTCTTTTTTTCCTCTAAGTTTGATTGTTCTGAACTGAAGATGAACGTATAAACGTTCAAAAATGTCTCTGATCCTGAATCTTGATAAATTTGTGTTAATCATCCCCAAAAAACTTGATCTCCACTTTGTGTATGGATAATTTTTTTCCTGTGAAATTGTTGATTTTTTTAAATCATATACAGTGAGTTTAGAAAAGTTTGCACCATATGGGAAACTTTTTTATTATCCATTTGTCAGAGAATTGTATTCCTGATGAAAATTGGTGCATTGCGGAAAACTTGCATTTGAGTTGTCAAAATTCTAAATTCCCAAACGGTGTACAGAAGAGAACAAAAAATAGGAATTTTTATCAGGAATCCTTATTTTCGACATTATCAAAAAGTTCAATTGGAAAAGTTGTTTTGAAATAGAAACAATATTCAGATTTAAAATCATAGCCACCTACGCAGCAAAAAATTGTTTACTGCTTAAAAAAGTAATGTGATTTATTTAAATTAAAATGTTATAGGGAGAAATTTTTTAAATATCAATTAAATGTTTGGCGATGGATGGAAAAAAGATATATGGAAATTTAAGTATTCAATGATTATTCAGGTTTCCGAACGTTTTTGTAATTTGTTTTTTCTGTGTATTCAATACATAAATTAGGACGACCCTTTAATATGACCCTATTATTGAAGTGATCGTAAACTATTTAGGTTTATTTCTGATTAATTTAATTATTTTCTTCCATAAAATTATACTCATGGATATACAGAGTTCAATATCAAATTTGCACCAAAAAAACTAGTAAACATAACAATTTAAAAAAGAATGAATAATAAAAAACCTTTTCAAAGACAAGCTTTTATTCAAATGAGCTAAAAATGGAAAAATAATTGCTTTGTATGTGTGACCTAGGTTATTCCGTGAATTATTAGATTCAAGAGAATGTCGCGCAAAGTTTTCAGTCCGATTACAAAAGCGGCAAGCTTTTGAATCAATAACTCACGGAATAACCTAAGTCACACATCCAAAGCAATTATTTTTAACTTTTAAGCACATTCGAATGAAAGCTTGTCTTTGAAAAAGTTTTTTATTAATTATTTTATTTTTTGCTTTTTAGTAAGTAAGCTATGCATTTTTGTTGAAGCATCGTTGTTATGAGGCCTTTTTCCTGTGAGTTCTGAGTTATCCACTTCTTCAATGAGGGAACATGTGAAAATCAACTCGTCCTGGAACTGGCAATTTATGAATTTTCACAAAAAATCAATAATCTTCGACTGAATTCATAATCTCCGACCCCAAAAACCTCGATATACCAATTTTGAATAGGAACGCTTTATACTCCCGAAGCTCGTTCACCATCTTGGAGCCGCCATCTTAATTAATGAATTTTTACAAATAATAATAATCTCCGACCACGAAAACCTCCACATACCAATTTTGAATGGATTCGGACCATAATCACAGAGATCGTCCGCCATCTTGGAGCCGCCATTCCTATTTCAGGATTTTTGACAAAAAATGCATAATCTTCGACCCCGAAAACTCCTAATTTCGAATCGAATCTGAACATAATTACAAAACAACAAACAAACAAAGGTTTTGTTTCCTAGTAGTTTGAAGGTGGGAAAAATCATTCCAATCTTAAAAAAAAGACAATTCGCTACTTGAAAACTATAGACCAGTGACTGTCCCTCCCTCACTTTCAAAAATGTTTGAGTATGCTTTTCTATCACGTCTTGGAAATATTCTAGATACATTCGAAATATTAAAAGGAAAGCAATATGGATTCCGGGCAGGTAAGTCCATTGGTACGGCAATTCACTCTTTTTATAGTGAAATTATCAAATGTATTGAGGCGGCAGAGTGTCCTGTTGGGATTTTCTTTGATCTCGTCAGGGCATTCGACTGCGTTGACCACAGTATTTTAATATCACTATGTGATTCCGGAATAAGAGGGCAGCCTTTAAGTTGGATATCATCTTTTTTAAAGTATAGAAACAATATGTTCAAGTGCAGCACATAGACCGAACCGAAATTAGGAAATATAATTCAGACTATTCTTTGGTAGAATCTGGTGTGCCACAAGGCTCGGTGATGGGTCCTTGTCTTTTTTTATTAAATGTAAATAATCTTGATTCATTTCTGAATGGTCATTTCTTGACAATGTATGCTGATGATTTATCTTTAATCATCTCCAAACCATCATCAACAGACATTAGTACCGACATTACAAATATTTTAGAAAACATGTAAGTGGTTTAATGAACATCAACTATTTTTAAATGCAGAAAACACTCAAATAGCAACATTTCGTAACCGACAAAAAGTATATACTTACACCACTGAATATATCGGTCAACAACTGCACGATTCCAGATAGTGTAGAGGCGATCAGTTTTCTAGGAATCAAAGTTGATACTTGGAAAACGCACTGTGAAACGCTAATTCTAAGCTTAACTCAATACATTTTTTATTCCAAAATGTTGAAAGTGTTCTAACCAAAGGACAACTAATAAATTGATATTTTGCACAAGCAGACTTCCGTATTAGATCTGGTATTTGTTTTTGGGGCAATTCCACCCTAGTTGGGGATGTATTCCTTTCCCAAAAATGCACCATCCGATATATTGTTGTTGTGAAATGTACACATTCTTGTAGATCACTTTTTATAGAGTTTCGGATTCTAACGCTGACCTCATTGTATATTTTAGAAATGTGTTTACACATATTTCGAAATAAAGACAAATTCAAACTGAACAAAGATATTCACTCGATGAGTACCAGAAAAAATAAGGATTTCAATGTACCATTTGTGAAAATGTCTATCAGCTGTAATTCACCCGATTATATGGGGTTGCGTATTTTCAATAATTTCCCCAGTGAAATTAAAAGTATTGATAAAGTGACTAAGTCCAGAAAAACACTAAAGGAATTTTTAATAGATAAAAGTTTTTACCCTTTGTCTGAGTACTTTTATTAGTGATTTTTGTTTTTGTTTGATTATTTGTCTTCCACACTTCTAGTTTGTATTTATAAACGTGTTATGCTTTTGTAATCTCTGTTTTTGTTTTTTGTATTTTGACTATTGCTATATTACTAAAATGTAATCACTTGGCAAAATAAATTATATCTATCTATCTATTTATCTACTCGTCCGCCATCTTAAATTCGTGAATTTTGACAAAAAATCCATAATCTCCGTCCCCAAAAATCCCCACGTATCAATTTCGAATAGAAACGGACCATAATCACAGAGATCGTCTGCCATCTTGTAGCCGTCAATTTGATTTTTTGAATTTTTAGAAAAAAATCGTAATCTCCGACCCCAAAAACTCCCAAATACCGATTTTGAATCGAATCGGACCATAAACACAAATCTCGTCCGCCATCTTGGACAGCCAATTGGGTTTGTTCTCTAACAAAAATTCCATAATGCATTGTCACGGAAATAATGAACACCCGCCAAATTTCACGTTAATCGGACAACTAGAAGTCGATCAAATTAAACTTGTAAAATTTGATTACACACATCGGAACATGTGAAAGTAAATGAAAGCTTGTAAAAATGTCAATATTCTAGCACAAATAATAAATTGTAGCAAATTTTGGATCAAAATATGATTAGGTATAGTAATATGAGGGACTCGCGCGCCTAAAGTGTATATGAGCTGTTTATGAGGCTAGTAACATGAAAAATGGGGAAAAATATGTTTGTTGCGTATGTGACTGAAACAACTTTTCTCAATAAACTTTTTTGATAATGTAGAAAATAAGCCTATTTTACCCCTGATCAAAATTTTCCGCAATTCACCAATTTTTATCAAGAATAACATTTTTTGACAAATGGATAATAAAAACATATTATTGACACTCACTCTATAATGAACTCGGTTCTGTAGTCAGAAAAACAGCCGAAGATGTGCAAACTAATCGAAAAAGGGCATCTTGGTTTCAAGAAGCACAATATATTTCGTTCAAAATTAATATGAATCACAAGAATGTTTGTCGTAAATATTTTTTTTAATACCTTCAAATTCTATACGGATTTTCCGAGTAGCTCAATATTTTCGATAGGAAGAAATAAAAACTTTTTAACAAAAAATTGAACCGACGAAATAGGGAACTGAAAAGTAAAAAATAAAATAAACCTTCTTAGTCTCAATAACTAATCTCCTTAACTAATGTAAGTAACTAATTTTGAGTCGGCGCCAAACAAACAAGCAAATGAATTAGGTAAGGCGTTAAATGATGACATCGAGTTGCGCGGTGACATTCTGATAATTTTTTTGAAGTAATTTAATGATCTTCGTTGATTGTTCATTTGGCTCCGACTCAAAATTAGTTACTTACATTAGTTTAGGAGCTTAGTTATTGGCTAAGAAGGTTTATTTTATTTTTTACTTTTCAGTTCCGTATTTCGTCGTTTTAATTTTTTTTAAAAAGTTTTTTTTTTAATTTTTTAAAAATTATTACCTACTTGTTTTTTGATTACTTACTTACCCACCTTACTTCAACTATTACTAGTTAAATAATATGATTATCTACTTTTACTATTTGTTGTAATATAAATTATTTTTGTTGTTCTGGTTAGTTTATTCCATTACTTTGTATATCATTCCATCCTCTCATATAATATGATGATTGTGACGGATGTAGGAGAACAAAAATAATGACAATAGCGATCTATCTTTGTCAACTACATATGTGAGCCAATGTTCACAAGTGAAAAATCAAATATTCCCTATTTTTCTACCCGTAAGGGTGGATAATTCCATTCAGAATCCAAATATGATCAACTATGAGGTATACCCTATCTAATAAAAAAAGAATCATCCAAATCGAAGAACCCAGTACAAAGTTATGCCTGATAGAATCGGTTAACGGACCAGAATTCAGAGGGTGAGTGATCAAAATTCTTCATTTTGCTACCCTTAGGGGTGGATTTCATCTTTTAAATTCGGATGGGACCAACTTCGAAGTACACCCTATCCACTCAAAAAAGAATTATCGGAATCGGACGTCTTAGTAAAAAGTTATGCGTGGTCATACATAAAAAAAAAAAAAAATACGCGTCGACTAGAGAACCTCCTCCTTTTTGGTTTCGTCGGTTAAAAACTGGAATCAGGTATTAAATGAAAGGTATTTGTGTGAGATGGTTGAATTGTAACCTTTTATAGTATGGAAATAGAAAATAATAATTGATAACCTAGGCTTAAAATACCTGTTAGGAAGTACAATCTTGATTATAAAGCACACATCAAAAATATTAATATATTAAATATTGACACATTACAAAAACTCAATCGAATGTTTTTTCTGCATGTTCACCAAAATATCAATTTTTACAGATGTCATATGATCACCGATACAGCAATTATTAAAAAATGGTGATAGTAATTTATGTAGGCCATGCATTATAGGTTTTTCAACTTGCAGTTGGACAAGAAAATTGAAATTTGGTAGGCTGTGATGATCGACAATGTCCGATGTCGATAATTGACATCTTTGTTCTATCACCGTTGGTGGGGAAATGAGGACCATGTTTGTGGCCTGCGAGATCTCCAGATCTGTCCTCTTTGGACTTATATATTTGGGGTAGGGTAAAAGATTTGATCTATTCTTCAGAATCTCTTTGCAAGATCTTGATTTTTATCGAATAACTCGATAGATGATGGCGTTGGGTATAGGAAATGCTAAAGTAATTCATCCTAAAATTCAATTTTATTTTGAATTGTGTCAAAAAATACTAGGTGTCATTTGAAAGAATTTAGTTTTCCACAATTTTTCAATGAAATATTTGAAAATCGCCCACACCTATATAGTACAAAGCGAGACATCTGAAATTTAGTTTCTTAATGTTGTTGCGAGATAAATTTTTTTTCGCAAACTGCTTCGGCCCTAATTTAAAAAAAAATCGACATATGCCAAAATTTGTAATAGATAAGTTAACATAACTTAGATTAGATTTCTTAAGCTCAGAATTAGTAGGTCCCCTTCAAAATGAGAATGTAGTACCGACTTTTGGCACACCCTATATAGCTGTAACGGACACGATCGTTTATGATAGCATACCAAATTTCAAGTTTCCAATCTAACCCAAGTTAAAAACCTCTAAAGCACGGCCTCCGTAAATCACCCTGTATATTGTGTAACATTCCACTACACAATTTTGAAACAAAGTGGAGTGATTTTGATTTGATTCGAGGAAATCCACCATTCCCCTTCAGCTCTTCCATAAGATCGGCTATGTTTTCTTTCTCGAAATTAAATTTAATCACTAGGAAAACTAGTACTATCTGGCGAAGGAGAATTACGCAAAAGATAACAAATTATCGATTGCGACATCTAGGATTTGTAAAGTGAAACTCAACCTACAACCATGGAATTCAATGCCAGGAAGTTTTCTTAATATTGATGGGTAGCCGCACTTTTATTGCCATTTTATGGCCATGGTTTTATACCAACTAAAGAGATGATGAACAAGCAAGTGTGCAGGTCGAACATATTTGGAGTTATTGGAAGGGGGAGGGGGGGATAACTCGAAATGGTTCATATAATACAGGGTGTTTCTTAATAACATGCTGCAGGTCGAACATATTTGGAGTTATTGGAAGGGGGAGGGGGGGATAACTCGAAATGGTTCATATAATACAGGGTGTTTCTTAATAACATGCTAATATTTAAGGAGGTTATTCTTGGGTCCATTTTGAGAAAAAAACTCCATAAACATATGTCCTAAAGGTCTTAACTTTTGAACTACAGGGTGCTTAAGTTTTAGGAAAACACTTTTTTTTATGATATCTTTGGTATCAACCTAGATATTTTTGTGGAACTAGACCATCTTCTAGCACAAAGGCATTTTTGTGTAAACATATTTTTTATTTTTTTTTATAATCTGTCTTATTTTTTTTTCGTGACATACGATTTTCTCATAAAATAATTTAGTTAATTCATTTGCACGGTGTTATGAAATTGGGTATTATCAAGGATTAAAAACGTATCTAGTAGGTAAGACGCAGTTTTTTTTTGTAAACATAAACATTTTGACAGTTGTCTACTTAGACTAGTTGTCACGTATTTAAATCATAAAATTAACAATTTATTAAAAAACATGGTCCATTTTACGAATTCTGAATTTGCAGATATGCATTACATGTATTGGCTTGCTGATGGTAACGCACTGGAAGCCAGGCATTTGTATGAAGACCTCTTTCCAAATAGACATATTCTGGATGCACGAACATTTTCAAACATTCATAGAAGGTTGTGCAAAAAGGAAAGTTTTGAACCAGACAATCATCTAGAAGAACACCAGAAATTGTAAGAGCGAGTTATTTTCGAATAAATTTATTTTGACCCCCTCACCTATGTAGAAATACGCGCAACTTATTTTTCGATAAAATGTTTCCCGAAAATTTTTTGATAGAATATAGTTTTGTCGTATTATTATTTTAATTATATTATATAGCGCAGAGCACGAAGGTCGTAGAGAGATGGCGATTGTGTCAAAAAAAAAAAAAATCGCGAAAAAGTCATAATTACAAAAATCTTAAAAAATTTCTTCACCTAGTAAATTCCTAGTAATGGTGTGGGGAGGTTGGTACCCATCGGAGAAAACGCATTGGATCTGATTCCATGAAATTGTTCAGATAACATTCTTTATTAAATCAAATTTATTCTCGTTCTTCAAAATAGTCCACGGGGAAGCGCACAGCCCAGAAGGGGGGTCGTAGAGAAATGCGGGTTGTGACAGGGGACTTTTCAAAGAAGGACGGGGGACCATTTGAGGATCTGAACGCGAAAAAACATTCCTGCTCCTAGTTGACCCCCTCGATTTTAACGATACTCCCTGCTCCCCCCCCCCTCCAAAAAAAATCGAAAATAGTACTTTAAAAAAGTCCAATGAAGTTTTATCGAAAAACGATAATTTTTTCCCATGACGTATAATTTCTAGCAAGGGGGGAGGGGCGGGTTTCAAATATTTTTTTTTTGGCAGCGCTTTTTGGGGACGTCAATTTTTCGAGTCGCCGACTTTCCATAACGAAAAAATTTTTCTAGAATCAATTGGGGGGGCAAGTGTAAAAAAAAAACTCCGCGTTTCAAATCTCCGCGTCTCATACATTTTTTCAATTCCGTCGAAAGCAATATTTTTGTCGAAAAAAAAAGGGGGGAGAACTGCACTCTCAGAATCTTAGAATTTCTCATAGATGAATATATAATCAGTTTTGCCCCCCGACGGTCCCTGAACCCTGCTCATGTTCCCCATAGAACACCAGAAATTGAGGTAGCGGTTTTGAATTCCAGCGCACTTCAGTGCTCTGGCGCGCGAATATATAAACCAAAATTACTAGAATTGCTGGATAGGTCACGGAGGACCACAAGCATGGCCACCTAGGTCCCCAGACCTCAATAGTTCATATCATTTCCTGTGGGGTCATGTTACCTTAGGCGATTTTTTTAGGAATAAAAAATTGACAATTTTTCCCTTCGAAAATATAAACATATATTAAATTGACCGTCCTGAATCGATTGGCGTTAACAGAATTGCTCTATCTCGTTTACTTCCCAAGATATGGCCTATCTTTCACTTTGATGACCTTCAAGTTCCTGAAAACCTGAGAAAATTATAATACTACACCAAAATCTTGTTTTTTGAATATTCACCGTGAGAAGTTCCCTAGAAAACTCGTCGATGAGTTTGCAATGGGAGTTTTCCCGTATCTGTGCAAAAGTTACTCCCATTCTTTGTCCTGTCGTAGGCACAGACCACTCAGGCTAATTATGGTGAATTATATATTTTTGGAATCAGAATATGATTTCCCACAATTTGATAACAGTCCCTGCATCTTCCAAAGAGAACGTGAGTTCATGAGAAGAAAGCAGAGGCATGCATATTTGCAGGAGGTTCAGATTTTGAACATCTGGCTCAATTGATATATGTATGTATCCACATGTGTATATATACTCTTTGATTTGGATCTGAATTATCTGATTTCACTGTGAAATTTAACTCGTTAGCTCATATATTATTATAATTATAATTATTGTCTTATATTCTGATTTTCTTTAACGTCTATTTCGAAATAAGTGTGTTAAGCACTTATCGATGCATCCGATATCTATTCATCATTGTTCATTGTTTATGTATCTGTCTTCATATGATTCGAATAAATATCTATATTATTATTATTATTATGATTTATTTTTGTGCGTTCAGGGTAATTTTGTGTTAGCATTCCAAAATGTATTTAGATTACTTCGAATTTATAATTTTACCGTTCAAAATTTTTTTTTTAAATTTTTTTTTTATTGCTTCTATTGATGGAACACTGGAGAGCAAACTATCTGGAACAGTCCGGGCGTTTTCCAAAGAGTACGTGAGTTCATGAGAAAAAAAGCAGAGGCATGCATATTTGCAGGTTCATTTTGATAATCTGATTTAATTTATTTCTTTGGGCGTTGTGTTAGCATTCCAAAATATATTTAGATTACTTTAATTTTATAATTTGACTTTTGAATTTTTTTTTCTTAAATAATTTTTTATTTAAAGTTACATAAATTTTTTTTTCTCCTAAGTGATCTAGCGAGATGCAAATGAAATAATTTTATTTTTAATGCGAAAACCGTACTTCAAACGAAAAAAAACGGGAGACCAGATTTGCCCAGAAATGAATGAGGATTTCAAATATAATTTTTACTCCGAGAAAAAGCATTGGCATATCACTTTTTCCTTTAAAATGATTCAGTGCAAATCCCGCATGAACATGATTAGAAAAATATGTTGTACAGCAGAAAATGTCTTCTGCTGCATAGAAGATGCGAACTACGTTTCACAAATATATAGGGACATACAAAAAAAAAGTTTTTTTTCCTTACAACTTTAGCACCAGGTAGTTTAAATGTTAAGACCTTTATTAGGACAGATGTTCATAAGTACTTTTCTCAAAATGTTAGCATGTAATTGAGTAACATCCTATATACACGCAGTCAGTGCACCCGCCTTTTTTTCTGAACTTGTCTGACGCCGCACTATGGGGTGTCTAGACAATTCTGTAACAAAAGAATACATTCCCAAATTAACAGAATCGATATGTATTAATTGATGAAGGATAATTGAAATTAATTCCACAAAAATTCAAGCAAATCATGTTTTCCTTGGGCACGGCTTGTCAAGTTGACAGAGGAAAGGTCGATACCTGGAATGTTAGCAATTGGATGGGTGACCGCGCGTTCCGGGAAAACTCGCGTTGAAAGCCCGTACAACTGCAGCGTAGCATATCACAGCTCGCAGGCAGGCAATGAGCATGAGACATAGCAAAAGATATGTCGTCCTTTGGAGGGTACCCAAACTTCTGGTTGGAAACAGCAGATGATCCAGAAAAATTTCCGATTGGGAAGTGTACTCACCTGCTTGGGTTTATTTCTTGTCCCCCTCAACCTCCTTGTTCCAAATTTTCATCGTTTCTCTCACTCGCCAGATTGACGAGTTCCTTCCCTGTCCCCCCTTCTCTCCCGTCGAATTCCCCATCCGCCGCGATCGCTAATGAGCGCCCGCGACGTACGTCGTAACTCATCGCGACGACCGAATCGCCCGATTCAATTATTTAACCCTCTCTTAAACAATAGGTGGCTGTGAAATGAAGTGATCATTTTATAATGTTTGAATGCCGGTAACATGATTTGGATTTAATGGCGCGCAAATGCTGTGATAAGCGAGTTGCAGTCGACGATATTCCTGCCCCCTTTCGCCGCGTACTCCCCCGCCGGCCCCCTCGGGGGGCGACCGACGGCGCGTTTTGTACTGTAAACATTCGGATGCATTTTCATTTTGGCTCGATAAGCGTTTGCAAGGTTTTTGTTTTCGCGATTTATAGCTTCGATGGGTGGCATATAGGTATTAGCGAGGATATATGGGGTGTTGAAATATCTACATTTTACAGGGTACTATATTATATTTCAAGAATAACGTAGAGTAAATTCTCAGAAAACAAACCAATTTGGTATGCATATTTTAATACTTGTGCTTATCGTACAACGGCAATATTTCAGCTTCATTTACATTGTTTTCGTCTATTTGGATATACAATTTTGCACATCACCCAGATTATCATAAAATGTATTTACCTGCTATTGTTAGAATAATAGGCTACTGAATATTCAGCTGGTCATAGGCGTACTTCCAGGAATAACATTATTTGTTTGGGTTCCTTCATTATTATCAGAATAGTTTTGTCCAGTCGATTTTAGGAGAGCGAAGAGATCAGACGTAATTGTGATTTTTGCGATAGTTGATAGTGATTTCATCGAGTATGGAATTAACTTGTGATTATAGACCAGTGAAAAAATTAAAGTTGGGCCATTTATCACTTAACGAAAAGAGTGTTATACTAAATGTCTGCAATTATTTTAAGCAACAGAATCCTTCTAATAGTGTTGAAAGTATAGTTGAAATGTCGTCTACAGTAATGTGATACGGAAAATCAACTATATATAAAATTTTAAAAGAAGAAAATTCGGCTGGTATAACCTCACCCAAACCGAGACCAGGGAGATCAAAATTATCAAAAATGATGCTGGATGATTTAAAAAAAAAATGCAGTTCGTAGGATAGTCTTTTTTTTTTAACAAGCAAATACCAACTTTAGATAAAGTTTTACAAGTTATTAGCGATGATCCTGATTAGCCCACAAAAGTAGAACTAAACTTTGGGAAGTTTTACATGAATTAAACTTCAAATTCGAAAAATTTGGCAGACAGTCAATGCTTATCGATTCCAAAGATATGTTGGAGACGAGACTACCCAAGAAAAATTGTAAAAAATAGTACAGAAAACAAGAATATTTGTTATTTAGACGAAACGTGACTTAATGAAAGGCATTCTGTAGGAAGAGTTTGGAAAGACAAAAACATAAAAACAACTCGAGAAGCATTTCTGCAAGGATGTTCAACTGTTCTCAAGAACCAACAAATAAGGGTCGACGACTAATTGTTACCCATATTGTTAGTGTAAATGGATTTTTCGAGGAGGGTCTTCTTTTGTTTGAATAAAAAAAAACTGTGATTATCACGAAGAGATGAACGGAGACGTGTTTGAAGAATATTTCGAACAAATGATTGAATTCATACCTAAAAATTCAGTTATTGTGATGAATGATGCAAGTTACCACTCCAGATTGGTTGAACGTTTACCAACTATTCAATGGAAGAAAAATGAAATTGCATCGTGGTATTTCTAAGAAATTAATCTTTACCGATACGACAAAAGCAGAATTATTAGCCATTGCCAACATTCATAAACAAAATTATAAAAAATATGTCGTTGAGGGGAGCCAAAAAACGAGGAATTGAAATACTTCGCCTACCACTCTATCATTGTGAGCTTAATCCGATTGAATTGATATGGGCTCGAGTCAAAGGTAACGTTGCTCGAAATAACACAAATTATAAATTATCAGATCTGACTAATCTTTTCCTTTAATCAATATCTGAAGTAACGACAGAAAATTGGAAAAAATGTATTAATCACGTTATGGAAATTGAGAAAAATATGTGGGAGCTTGATCATATCATTGACAGCAGAATAGAGCCTATAATAATTGATCTTGCAGCGGATGACAATTCGTCTGAAACAGAATATGAGGAAGCATAACACTGTAAACTGTAGCTCAGAAGTTTATTTCACATTTTTTCCAATTAATATTGTTTATATGGTTTTAATTAAATAAATCGTAATATTATACATATTTTTTGTTTTAGTATAGTTGTTCATATTTTTTAACACTCTATATTAAACTTACGTATATATTAAATTTGAGGTAGGTAGTTTAAGAAATATCAAAACTTTTAAATAACAGTAGAAACCTATAATTCTATATTTTCAAATACTAACAAATTACAAAAACATTCATCATACACTTTGTGAAATATATTCTTTCAACGTTTATTCATACCAAATAAAACGTAACATTTGTAAATTAGGCACGCCTATGTATTTCGAGATCTCGGAAATTAGTGTTCTGAGAATTTACTCTACGTTATTCTTGAAACATACTATAATTTACTCGACTAAAGGCAAGATGAAAACTGTGGACGCTATACAGGGTCATTCTTGACAAGCTTTTTTTTAATACTATTAGTGCGTCAGCAAGTAGGCCCTGAAGACTCTTTTCGCAAACTCTGAATCCACGCAACCATGTACCCCGGTCCGTTGTATTTACTTCCTGTTGGAATCTTCTTGAACTCCCATGAAAATAAACAAAGATATCGTTCCACACGCGAATACGTTTTGTTGTTATTGTCTGTGATTATTCATCATTGGATGTTTTCAAATTATAAACTTGTTATTATTACCATGGATGAAATCAACTATCAAAATATTTATCTTTCTGTTCAAAGCAGTTACTTCCTCATGCCTCTTATCACATACAGTGCTTCTCAAAAGTCCCCTCCCCCCCTCTTATTTTTGGAACGATCATACATAAACAAGTGAAATTTGGAAACTGAATATTAAAGGTTGTAAACTTCCCTACCAGTGATGATAGATGACGAAATCGTCAAAGATGACGTCACAAAGCCATTGTGACCAATAATTTTGAATGGAACCCTACGGCAAGCGACACCACCTCTTTTAAAAGGTATCAAAAAACCCTATTCAATGATACTAATTCTGTTTGTGTTTATGGCAGTTTTAATGGATCATTAGTAAACATTAGAATTCAAATTCCATTCAGTATGATATTAATTACAGATTTAAAAATAAGTATCTACTCAAAGAAATTGCTCGAAGTTACCTCCATTTACTTCCTGACAGTGAAATATCCTATTTTTAAACTCTTCTCGAACTTTTGCAAATGTGTCTGCGAAAACAGCCTCAGATTCTGCAACAATACCTTGTTTTAAAACGTCAATATTGTCAGGTTCAGTGGCGTAAACCTTCGATTTAAGGTACCCCCACAGAAAAAAATCCAAAGGTGTGAGGTCCGGTGATCGAGCTGGTCATTCCATTGAACCTCGTCGTCCAATCCATCTACCACGATACTCCTCATCGAAATACCGTCTTACTGCACCGTAATAGTGTGGAGGAGCACCATCCTGTTGGAATATTATTTCCAAATTGCCGAATTCATCTGGATTATCTTCCAAAATTTCAAGGATTAACGGTTCTATTGTGTTCTGCAACAGCTCCAGATAAATCTCACCAGTTAAATAAGTATTTAAAAAATGAGGCCCAACGATGTGGTTTTCCAGGATACCTGCCCAAACATTCACCTTCTGGGGAAATTGGGTATGTAAGGTGAGGAATTGCGTCACTCCAATACCGCACATTCTGTGTATTTACATTTCCATTTAGATAGAAAGTACTTTCGTCACTGAAACAAATTGTTTTGACATAGTCTGGCTGTTGGTTAATTTTAGTTTCCATATTCTCACAAAATTCTAGTCTTTGGTCTGGGTCGTCGTCGGAGAGTTGATGAACCATTATTGATTTGTATGGATGAAATTTGTTTTTTTTTCAATACCCTGTGTACTGTACTTCGACTGACTTCACACGTAGATGCAACGTGAGTTGTTGAAGACGTAGGATTAACTATTACTTCTGCCGGTATATAAATTTTTTTCTCATTAGAAATTTGTGGTCTGCCAGATCGTTTCGCATCATTAATACTACCCGTTTTTTCAAACTTACGAAGAAGCTCCCTTGAATAAGTCCTCAAAACGGGACGATCGGGAAACCTCTCATTAAAAATCCGTTCTGCTGCATGAATATTTTGTCCAGTTTCACCAAGAATTAGGATCGCTGCTACTTTATCACCTAAAGCACGTACCATTTCGCTTCTTGAAGCACTTAAACGTTCGGCTCACAACAGTTTAACAAATTATTAAAATGTACAGAAATATTGAAATTACCAAAAGCTGCTAAAACAGTTAATCGTTCGATCAACAATACACAAATTATTAAATGTACAAAAACTTGGACAATTACAAAAACGTCGAATTACGGAGACTAACATAAACGTCAGCTTATTTGACAAGTATCCAGAGGCGGAGCTTGAATTTGGAATTTCAGTATTAACTGATTTAATTCATCACAGTTTTGCGTTTTTTAATAGGGGGGTTGCCAAAACTGCCATAAACACAAAGAAAATTAGTATCATTGAATAGGTTTTTTCGAAACCTTTTAAAAGAGGTGTCGCTTGCCGTAGGGTTCCATTCAAAATTATTGGTCACAATGGCCTTGTGACGTCATCTTTGACGATTTCGTCATCTATCATCACTAGTAGGGAAGTTTACAACCTTTAATATTCAGTTTCCAAATTTCACTTGTTTATGTATATCATGGGAGCAAAACAAATACCTAACCCGGAAGAAATATCCAATACATTCTGTGAATACTTTACTCAAATTGGCGCGAAAAAATGGCAGAGAACAAGAAAAAAGGAACAGAAACAAAATCAATTGTACAAAAATTAATTCAATCTTTCTAACGAGGACGAACGAAAAGAGGTCAAGGCAATAATAAATTCCCAGGCATTGAAAATATAAGATCCAAAAGTTTAAAAGAAATTGATGTTGAAATCAAATATCTAGGCATATACTCAGACTCCCACTTGATATGGGAAGAACAGGTGAATTGCGTAATCAAAAAAACTCCGTTTAATGGTACATTCGCAATTATCCGATAACAAATTGAACCATTCACGTAATTCGTAGCATCAACACCCTCCTCCAAAGAAAAATGAGAGATTCGTCTCGCCACGCCACATCCAAATATGCCCATCGCTTCCCACGTCCAGAGACCATCGCCGATGTCTAACAACATTATTAGCAACAGCAAATATGCTCCGTTACCCTGTTAGAAAGTTGTTAGGAAGTTTCTCCCATGTAATCCCGTGTCACGCTTCTTTGACAGCGACCCTGCTTACGAGGCGCGCGGAATCAATTAGGCCTTGACGACGCGTCGCTGAATGCGCTCCGATTGGTCACGCAACGGCACGTGACTCGCTTATTTGTTCCTGTTTCTTGTTGGAGAACGCCGTTCGGATCATTGACTTCTAATGGATCAGGACATATTTACAAATTGGGTTAGGATTTGTTCGGGTGTTGACTTGGATGACTTTGAAAAGGACGAGGAAATCGTGTTGAGTCCCTGTTTGCGGAATAGATTTATAGATATGAGAGATATATAATAATGAACTCATGGTGTTTACGATACACTATTTTCGTAATGGAGACATTTCTGTTCGTTTTGCCTAAGCAGCATTAAAACGCATTGAGTTCTCCCCGTTTTCAAGTATACAAAATAAAAACAGGAAAAAATTAGACAATATTGGCGAAAAACAGAAATTTATATATTTTTGCTCAACCGATAGTCCTCTATCGCGATCTCTATTTGAAAAACGAAGCACATAAATAACAAATGTTCATATTTAGCACTTTATGCTATGTTATTTCACAGTTTTTCTGAGGATTCTACCGTTTTTCTGAAACCTTATATGATATTAGTCGATACCTATGTTTTAAATAAACATGTTTACAACATGACAAGCAAGTGGCATAATTTATAAAAATTATAGAAAAAAAAAATTACTAATATATTTTTGAGCACAAGCAGACAACAAAATGTTAAAGTTAGAACATTCTGTATATGAAATTAGATCTGAATACAATTGCCAATGAGATGACAGGAAAGATCTTGATGCAAAATTATGAATATTGAAAATATAAAAACCAGAAAACGTTAAAAATCATTTTAATATATTATGTATATAGTATGTAAGGTATTTAGAAACTATTAGTGAATAAAATCTGTCAAATAAACGAAAATAATGAAAAGTTTAACAGAAAGTGTGTGAAAACCGAGAATTCGTGAAGAAAAAAAGATAGGTGGTATCGAGAAAGAAAAATCATCAAGTTGAGGACATTGAAAAAAAAATTTTTGGAAGAGCAACTCAACAAAATTTATTTTGGAAAATCAAGCATATTTCGCTACAAACACAGTTATTTGCCACTACACCACAAGAAAATACACATTAGCTGATAAAAACCAGGTACATAACGAATCTTACTTTCTCATTCCATACATATACCAGTACGAGGACGAATTCACAGTCGAACAAGGGGGCTGCAGACAACAGGAGAGTGATCCAAGACACTGACCATTTGCATTGCAAGAAGCCACAGGTACTTTAGAACCATGGAAGTTACAAAATTCAGTGCATTTAAAAAATGAACCTTTCAAGAACTCCTTCGATGAAAAACTTTCATAAATTGGTATATAGACTAATTATTTCTCTGAATTCAACATAACCTACAAAAATAGGTTACATTTCACTCTTTTTATTATCACATAATTGCACTTTTCATGTATATTTTGCTATGAAACACTAATTTAAGTTCATTATCGCAGAATAGGTAACAGTAAGTCTTCCTGAATGAAGGAAATTATTATTTTGATGAATTTCTGACTAATTTTCAATAATTGATCAAAACAGTATGCCATTTTTCTGAAACTGACATCAAGAACACTACCAGAGGGCTCCACAGTTGAACCTACTCCTGAGATTCCATAGGCGTACCGATTGAGTTAGCTGAGGTAAAGGAAGTAAAATACGTAGCCGGACATTTGAAATATTTATATGGGTATTTATTTATGAAAATATTGAATTAAATTTAAAGGGAAACTAGCTAAAGGATTTGAAAATAGTAGAAAAAATATTTTTTTGTTATGATGTCTGATTGTGAAAATAATAAAATAGAACAAACCGCAATCACCTCAACATAACAATATACCGGGTGTTCCAGTATACCTGTTCCAATAGATTATCTCAGCCATTTCGAAAGATAAAAATTTGAAAATTGCATGATCTCCAATTCGTTCGAAGAACCTTCAAGTGAGCAAAACAAAAATTGAAAGTCACTTCCGGTTTGACCGGAAGTGACTGACTTTTTTATTTCAAATAGCACCATGTATATTTTTTGCAATTTTTTATTTCTACTCAAAATTATCTTTTCAACGATGTCTCACACCTTGTATTTCACATTTGATTTGATGGAGAAAACGTCAATTGAAATTTCAAATTGAAAGTATTGCAGTAGGCTATGATATTTTGTGTAATCTTGATTTTGACTGCAATAATAATTGATAATTCATGAACAATTTTGCATTCGAGATGATGAAGAGAACGTCAAATTTCAAATTATTAGAATTGTAGTAGAACACGAAGAATGAATAATTCTTAAATGAAAACCTTAGTGTGCCATGGAAACATTTGAATATATTTGTCCATAACTTTGACAGTTAGTAATTCTCAATAGTTGTGTGCGTGTCAGAGAAACCAACATTCAAGAATGAATAACCGTGAAAATGACGATAACTTCACTAATCAAGAGAAATTGGATATGATACTGATTTATGGAAAATGCGAAAATAATCGTCAGGCTGCCCTACGTGCATACAGAGAGAAATACCCTGTTAGACGAATGCCAAGCGCTATGTATTTCACACGCTTGGCTTCGAATTTGGATCATTTCATAGAAAGGGTACTGTCCTTGGAAGAAAAAATGCTACGGACGAAGATTATACAAAATATCGTAGCCTACTGCATTTCTTTCAATTTGACATTTTAAATGACGTTTTCTCCATCAAATCAAATGTAAAATACAAAGTGTGATACATCGTTGGAAAGTCAATTTTGAGTAGAACTAAAAAATTGCAAAAAATATACAGGGTGCTATTTGAAATAAAAAAGTCAGAGTCACTTCCGGTCAAACCGGAGGTGACTTTCAATTTTTGTTGTTCTCAGTTGAAGGTTCCTTGAACGAATTAGAGATCATGAAATTTTCACATTTTTATCTTCTGAAATGGCTGAGATAATCCATTGGAACAGGTATACTGGGACACCCGGTATATAGTAGTTTCTTTGGAGTTCTTGAATCCTGGCGTATATCAATAACCTGATGATTATTCGAAATGCCGATAACCTGATGATGGTCTTATAAAGGTCGAAACAGGTAAATGGTCGCAAAATTACCACGTTGGAACTTAGATTTTCTTATGGAATTTATCTGAGAGAAATTACTGATTTGGCCCCGAACTCTTATAGTATATACTACGTCTATAGATCCATACTTTGCACTGGGAGGCACCATTCATTTTGCAAAGCCCATCTTGCACTTGACCGCCTTTTGATTTACGATTGCAGAATCGATTCCGATCCAGGTTTTCACTTCAGCTTCGAATTGATTTCTAACGAAAACCCAAATGAACGCACCCGAACACGAATATTAGATAAGTATAATTACTGATTTATTACAGCAAGTGGATGGGGAAAAGAGGGTGCGACGTGAGCTTGCTAATCGGCTGAAGCTGAAAAGCGCTCGCTTACAGATCGCTTTAAAAAATCTTCAATGGAAGCTTTTAGTACATAGGACGAGCATAACATTCAATAGACTAACAAGGATTTCTGTCGTCATGGAGTTCTAGAGGAAAGCGGTAAACTATCAGATTTGTTCAATTTCAATTTCTCTTCTAGCTTCCTACTGAGTTTTAATGAATTCGAAAATGAATTCGAAATTGAAAATAGACTCATGAAAATTGTTGAGCTAGGCAGTAGGCAGAGTTTTATAAGAATATCACAGAATACTTTTTGTACAATGGTTTATAGAAGCTAGGAGCATCAGTCAAAACGTCAAGTTGAGTGTAAACTTTATTAAAAATTGTTTATTGGAATAGTTCAACTGATTGTGAAAAAGGTAGTTTTATCATTTATCCATTACTTATAAGCCAGCAACTTGTTATTGAGTGTTTATTTCATTACCCAAACGATGATATGTCTGGAAAAGAATAGATGCCAATAAACAAATTTGATAGCTTTCCTTAAAAACAAATCACCGCACATTGGTCCAAAATAACGAAAAAGCTGAACTAATTCGATTTTGGTAACGTTTTGGTTTACGCTCCCAACTTTGCTCATACTTGCACTTTTTTTAAATATTCAATTAATTGTAAGCCTTTGCAAGAGTGTACCAAGAACGCATAAAATATATTTTGACCCACAATGAATTACCACCTCATTATTTTGTGAAAAAATCGACTTTTTTGCTAGAATGTAACTGCCTATATTATAAACAATATTTTAGAGATTTTCGGTACTTATTTTGCTAATGTGTGACACTTTTCTTTTACATTTTTTCCATGAATTTCGTCAGCCTTAGAAGCAATTCCGCGCGCGAGAAAAACGCTCGAATATGATTCTGGAAACCACCCCTTCTGGAAACCACCCCTTTGTGACAAGATTTTTTTAAATAATTTTCCCATGATTCTCGTCAGTCTTAAAAGCAATCCCGCGAAAAAAGCGGGAATCTGAACGGGAAACGGGAATCTTCGAACCACCCCTTCTAAAAACCAGTCTTTTGTGACAAGATTTTTAAAAATAATTTTCCCATGATTCTCGTCAGCCATAAATGCAATTCCGCGTGCGAAAAAAACGCTCGAATATGATTTTTTTTTCGAACCACCCCTTTGTGACAAGATTTTCTTTTATATTTTCCCCATGATTCTCGTCAGCCTAAGAAGGAATTCCGCGAGCGGAAAAAACGCTCAAATATGATTTTTTTCAACCACCCTTTTGGAAAACCACCCCTTTGTGACAAGATTTCTCAAATATCTTTCCCATGATTCTCGTCAGTCTAAGGAGCAATTCCGCGGAAAAAAGGCGCAAATCTGATTTTTTCTTTGGACCACCCCTTTTAAAAATCACCCCTTTGAGACAAGTTTATTTTTTTATTTTTAACATGATTCTCGTCAGCCTTCAGAACAATTATGCTGAAAAAAGGCTCAAAACTTTCTTTTTCAACACCTCTCCTACAAACTACCCCTTCTAAATACCACCCTTGTGTGACACTTTTCTTTTATATTTTCCCTATGATTCTGTCAGCCTTAGGAGCAATTCCGCTGCAAAAAAACGCTCGTATTTTTTTTTCGAACCACTCCTGAAAACTACCCCTTTGTGACAAGATTTTTTTAAATATTCTTCCCATGATTCTCGTCAGCCTTTAAAGCAATTCCGCGAAAAAAGAGGCTTTAATTGATGGAATAAGGGATTTTGAACTCACTACATACAGTGATTTGATATTTGAATTCAAATATATCTTCTTCAGCATGTTAGAAAGCCTCAGTTTTTAAGTAAGCAATGAATAATTAATTGTGTCATTTTTTAGTTGGTAGAGCCTCAATGTGCTCTGCGAATTTCTGAAATTCAGTAGTTTAAAGTGCCGTATAAACCCCAATGTATTGAAAAAGTGAATTATAAACTCCTTCGTTAACTTAAAAACAATAAAACAGTGTGCTGAAAGTGATCTAAATCTCTAAAAAGAGTAAAAATTGAGTTTCTAACACGATATCTGGCCATTGGGAAAACTGCAGGCCATTGTGACCCTTAATAACCGCCGAGTACCGTTATATTCGATACAAGCGTTGTCGCATCAGGGGACCTTAAGTAAATAAAATAAAAAAGAATACAACTAAAATTATGACGCTACGCTTGTATCAAAATATTACTACTTACATTAAACTTCAAGGGCCAATACATATTTTTTTTTACTTTTTACAGGGTTTTTTTCCTAATAATTTGATTATTTGTTTCCTTTTTGTGTTCTTATGCAGAATGACAATTCGATCGGCCCATGTACTAACGATTCCTCATATTACCAGATCTCTTTTGAAATGTTATTAAATGCAAAGTATAAAATTGAAAAAGTGCCAGATAGGCTTTGGATAAGGTGGTTTTCTCATTGAAAGCAATTCACCTATCTAAATGGGGCTCTATAAATTGAAGTAATGGGACAGAAGTCATATTATTTTTTCACCACGAAAGTAATTTAGTGTCGCGAACCAAACCCGTTAATGGAAATTAAAATTTTTCTCCTGGATGAAAGAATGTTGATAATTTGAAATAGACTTTCCATTGAAAATAGAAAAAATATACCAATGGTTTATTCCACAATCATTGGGGGACGACTGTGGCTCACGTGATTTCTATAAAAATTCCCAGTAGATTATGGAAAAAAATCATATATCGCCGGGATCTACAGAGGTTTATCAAGGATATTCTCAAACTCAAAGTTTTATTTTAACATGATATGGATTTTCAAATATTACTTTTGCAAAAGTTGCTAAATAACGAAAGTACGAAACTTGATGGATGGAAATGATCCTTTTACGGTCTTGGTATGTATAACTACAATCGGTACACATGGAATATTTGTCAAGGAGTTTTTATGCTCTCTTCTTCAAAAATGTTTTCGTCATACAGTATGAGGATTTTCTACCGCCCCACAAGTGTTTTATGCAATTTATCGACATTTTGACATTACATTTCGTATGTGTTTATATGTATTTTTTTATGTTGATTGTAACGTTATAATTATCACATACTCATTACAAGTTTTATATTAACTTCACATTTTTATGTTTAATTCATACACACAAATCTTGCAAGTGAATTTTGACCCACTTGGGGATTAACGTGAAATTTGCCAGGTGTTTATAATACTGGTGACAATGCATTATGAAAAACAAAATTGCGGCTCCAAGATGGCGGACGAGATTTATATTTATAATCCGATTCGATTCAAAATTGGTTTGTGGGGTTTCCGGAGTTGAAAATCATGATTTTTTTGTAAAAATTCATGAATTTTAAAATGGCGGCTCCATGATGGCGGACGATCTCTGTGATTATCAAACAGATGACAATATCATCAACAGAGTCACGGAGATAAAAGATCTTGGGATTAAGTTTGATTGTGAATTCACATTTTCTCTGCAAATCATGAAGTTGTATCATCAGCCAATAGGATGATGGGATTTGTTATGAGAAGTACAGGGAGTTTCGCAATGTCAGGCCAATTCTCACATTGTTCTATGCGTATGTGAGGTCCAAACTTGAATATAGGGCATTGATATGGTATCCCATATATAACTTAAATCTGTGGAAGCTGTTCAAAGAAAGTTTTTGAAATTCCTGCTATTTAAACAAACAGGGACGTATCCCCAAAGAGGGATCGATAACTCATTTCTTTTGAACCGCTTCGACGTAGTTTCTTTAAACACCCGTCGTCTTTTTGTGACAATATCATTCCTTCACAAATTACTACACAACAATATTTCGTGCGCCTCACTTTTACAAAAAATCAACTTCCATATTCCTCGGCTGAATTCTAGAAGTGAGACTACCTTTTACTGTGAAAATATTCGAACAAACGTTATGTGTAGGGCACCCGTGTCATTAATGTGTTCTAATTATAATTTTATCTGTGATTCATATGACATCATTGTGAGTACTCTCAAACATATTATGGAATGTATTACCAATAGATCCTGAGCTTCTTATTTCTTATTCTCATTGAACTGTCGAGTAATTTTTCGTTACTTCTTCAGCAGTAGCTTTCCTTCATTCTATAGGTAATTAATCATATATTATATAGTTAATATATCATTTTCATTTATTTCTCTTGTAATTTATTTACATACACGCATGTACATTTATTTAATTTATTCATTTGGATGTTCATACATTCGTATATATGTGTGTATGTGTGTGTGTATCTATATGTAATATATATGTGTGTATATACATTTTTTTTATTTTTTCTGTTTTCTGTAATTCGCTATGTTAAATATTACCTCCTAAGCATTTCCTGTAATTGGGTGTACACCTGTTGGGAATAAAGAGCTATCTCGAAAGGGCTATAGAAGTACAATTAAAGAAACATATTGATCAGTATTCATTATTACCTATAACGCAATCTGGATTTCGGAAAAACTATAGTTGTACAACGGCACTTCTCCATATTATTGATGATATTGTTCGAGCCTCAGACAAAGGTGAGTGTACTGTTCTGGTCTTGCTAGATTTTAGCAGTGCTTTTGATACTATCAACCATAATCTGTTGCTTGAAATTCTAGATTACATAGGACTGTCGAATAATGCTATGAATCTCATGGCATCATACCTTCGAGGTCTTAAGCAAACGTTGATGGGCAGTCCTCCAATTATATGGATTTGAAATGTGGAGTTCCCCAGGGTTCCATATTGGGGCCATTGCTTTTTGCTATATATACTTCCTGTCTGGTGAAAACTCTTCAGATTTGTAATGTATGCGGATGATACTCAAATTTATTATAGGTTTCATCCCAGTACGATAGTGGAGTCATGTGACCTTATAAATGAGGAACTTGATAGGTTCATTGAAGTTGCAGAGGATCACTGTCTTAGTATTAATTGCAGTAAATCTAATGTTATTCTTTTTGGCAACAAAATCAAACGAGATGAAATTTCTGATAGTGTAAGTATTGTAATAAAAAATGAAGTACTTCAAAACGTAAGTGAAGCCATAAGTTTAGGTATAATATTGGACTCCAATTTAAAATTTGAAAGACACATAAATCAGATTATTCAACGTGCATACTTCACTCTTAAAACTATTTATGGCAATAGATATTTCCTCCCTATTCAAATAAAATCAAATCTGTGTGAGTCATTAATACTGTCCATATTTAATTATGCAGATGTACTTTATGGTCCATTCTTGTCCAGCCAATATAAACTAAAAATACAAAAAGTACAAAACTCATGCTTACGATTAATATTTGGTATCCGCAGAAGAGAACATATTTCACACAAATTGAAAGATAATGGTTGGCTACATATGAGCAATAGAAGGAGATTACACGCTGCTGTTCTTTTTCAAAAAATTATTTTCGATAAAACACCCTCATATTTGCACAGAAAAATCACCTATCGATCCGATATACATAATCTAAATATCCGATATAAAGGAACCCTTTCATCGCCAATCTTCAGACTAGAAATATTCAGGCGAAGTTATACTTATCAAATATGTTCAATATACAATCAGGTCCCTACCATGTTAAAATCCTACAGTTTGCAAAGATTCAAGCCAAGAAACATTTGTTTTCAATGCAATCCTGATATACGTACGATGGAAATTAGATTAAGAATAGCTGTAATTGTTTAACTTTCATTCTTTTATTTTTTTTATATATTGTTAAGTTCAACACACCTAGCGATATACTTAAGGTTAAGTGGAAGAACAGTTTATGAGCTGATTTTATATCATCTTATAAACTGAACTTCGCCTTTTGCTTTGGGCCTAATTCACATTATATATGTATTCTTGTTAATCTATATATGTAAGCAATAAAGTCGTTTATTATTATTATTATTATTATCTATCTATCTATTATATGGTCCGATTTCATTCAAAATTGGTAAGTGGGGGTTTTTGGGGTCGGAGATTATGAATTTTTTGTCAAAATTCATACATTTAAGATGGCGGATGAGATTTGTGATTATGGTCCGATTCCGTTCAAAATTGGTATGTAGGGGTTTTTAGGGATCGGACGTTATGAATTTATTGTCAAAATTCATAAATTCAAGATGGCGGATCCAAGATGGTGTTTTGATTATGGACCTTTCCTATTCAAAATTGGTATGTCGGGGATTTTGGAATCGGTGATTATCAATTTAGACGGAGATTATTGATTTCTTGTCAAAATTCATAAATTGAAGATGGCAGATTCAGGATGGCGGACCAGTTGATCTTTATATGGTCTCCTCATTGAAGAACTAGAAAGAAAACGCCCTTAAAAGTAAAAAAAATATTGCTTTGGATGTGTGACGAAGGTTATTTCGTGAGTTACAGATTCAAAAGCTTGTCGCTTTTGTATTCGAACTGAAAACTTTTAGGTAGGTGTTGACTGGTAGAAATCGCCACGCGAGAAAAAAACGTTATGGCCCTTCCATGCGACTTCCTTTCTCTCTCTCTGTCTCTTTCTATTATATACGAGTATGTGTGACAAGCATCTAGCTCTTGCTCATACGATTCCGAAGGTGTACTCGCGTTTTTTTTACTTTGTAGGGCATTTGAACGAAAGTTTGTCTCCAACAATGATTTTCATTAATTATTTCATATATTTTTAGTTCCAATAGCTCAGGCATTAGAGCGATGTGGATCTTACGTATCTCGATCCAATACGAAGTACATGCATATCTCCATTCAACATTCAAATTAACGATTGTTCACTCAGGAAATAAGGATTCTTGATCCTTCCCTCTCTGATTCGACCTGCCAAAGAACCTAGTCGATTTCCTGATGGTGTTTTCACGCAATATCATTGATTATGTTATGTAACGATATATCTGTTACATTTCTTATTGATATGCTCTATGCTCGAGATTCATTCACTTCCCTATTGAAAATCTTAGCGACATCTAACCGTGGGCAATGGAACAATCATTACGGCTGGGAAAGAAGAACTGTCGCAAAGAATCTGACAGTACGATGATATTTAAGGCGATGTGCATGGGATTCTCACCCCCTTTTCTGATCTTTCGGCAATTAAGATATATTGTTTTCTGAAGTTCGTCGGCCATTAATTAACAGAGTAGAATACGCCATGTTGAAATAATTTATTAAATCAGAGCATTTTCCTTTCTCCGCGAATATGATTTCAAATCAGTGAATAGTGTATGATGTCAAGGAGGTACGTATTGAGAACTATGTTTGGACCAAAGATATTTTAAATATGTCACATTCAGATAATTTCCAAGAAAACGTCAGATAATTTTTCACAACGGAAGTATATGAAGTTATCTACGCATTTTGTTTAAGAAAACAGTGATTAGATTTATTTAGGTCAATCTGACTAAAAATAGCAGTGTCGTTCACTATATATTTTTGAAGAATTTTATAAGAATGATGAAATGCCACATGTGGTATGTCCGATTGAATTGAAATATCGGTGTTCGGTCTTATCAGGTTGGATTGCTTGTCCTGACAAGGCTCTATTGAGATTCAATGTGGGTTTCACAAATATATGATATATCACCTTCGCTGTATTTGGTATGATATAGTTGGAGAAAAAAAATATATATATTTTTCATGAGTTTTTATATATTTTTGGTATGGTTCCATATTTGGTGACAATAATCACCGAGCTGTGATTTTGATGTGGTTGAAGTGATCATATATATATATACATATATTTCATGTATAAATTTGGTACTTGGAATTTGGAATTTTCTATGAATTTTCAGAAACCTTTTTGAAGAAGTATTTGACGGCTGGTCAAACGTTTATTCTCATATACCTTTCTTGAATATCGCTGAAATTGTTGTCATTTTCGTAAATCAAATTCAACAAACTTGATTGTGCCAAATTCTGATTTTTAATTCTTGATAACGAATTATCTTGGCTGCTCAAGATCAGAGAAAAAATCATATTTTCCATATACAAAGCAAAGATACATTTTTATTAATTCATAAGAATAATTAAAAATAATTCTTCAATTTCAGTATTGGACATTACTCATTTGTATACTCAATTAATTTTAAGTAATAATCACTTGATGAGATTACACTCAATTGTAACAACAATGAGTTGTGGAGTGCATTGAAAATATTCCAAGTTTCAAGAAGTAGAATTTTCGTATATCAAATTCTGACACAAACAATATTGTTTTTCATGTTAAATCGCTGAGAACACACTCGATGGACCAGAAGCTGATGCTTGTGTCAACCTGATCGGTCGCCCAGCAGCTATAAGTACCCCCTGATTGCGAGCCAAACCACTTCGTAAAGTCTAGCTAAGTGCTAGACAAAGAAAATACAATCAAGGTACATCGACATCGAAAAAACCGACAGATTCAGCAAACAAACAAACTTACATTGGAATTAAAAATAAATTTTGCATTCAAATGTTAAGGAATTGGAAAATGTAAATTTTGTAAATAGATTGTTATGAGTTGGTATTTGTTTTATTGTTGTAGTTATTTACAGAAGGAAAGGTAATTGATGTGCAATCATTATTGAATAGGGAATTTGGATTTTTGTCCTAGTTCAAATAAAAATTCTGGCGTCCATTCAAATTCACAATTTCTAAAACTTTGCTTGAAACATAAAAAATTTGAAACTAGCAAGGCGGTCCAAAGAACTCCACACCGCTCTTCACTGAATAGTCTGGGCATTTTATTACAACAAATAACTTGTATTCTTATTACAGTTATTATATTGACGTTCTTGTTATACTTCAGTGAATATCTTTTCAATATATTTTATTAATTGGTTACAACACCTCTGCTAAGAAACTATTATTTCACAACATTTCAGTAGAACATAAAATTTTGACTTTTTGAGTATTTGACTGCGCATTTCTTCTCGTAGCATTCAGTTGTTTCAAGGTTTAAAAAATTTTGGAAACGTAAACCGTTGGTCATCAAGGGCTTTTTTTGGTTCTTTTTGATTATCTGTTTGAGGATAGACATCAATTATGAAATTATGTCATCAAATAATTTTGAAATTGAGAGCGCACATATTGTAATATACTGGGATATCCCACCCGTATATGAGGGTTAATGTGACATCTAGTATAGTTGAAAATACAACAAAATCTTCACTAAAAACAACAAATAATCTATTAATTTCTATAATTGGTTCAAGTGGGAAAAGGCGAACACATTAATTCTTGAATTTGGAAATAGTGAATGTAACACAGTCACAGTCCAGATCCATATCTCTCGGACTATAAAAATCCCCTTGCTACATTTTCAGCAGTGGGATCATCAGCAGCGGGGCAGACACTGTACCGAACAGGCAGGCCAACGAGCGGCGAATTTCCGGTAGCGCTCGTTACGGAAGCCTCTCCATTGTGTGTGACGTCATAATTAACAAACTAAACTTAACATGTGCTTTCCTGCCACCATTGTACTCTTCCGAATTAATGTGCCGGTTTCCTTTCGATACCACTCGTATATCAAGTGACCCGTGCCGGCGCGTTGCTCCTCTTTTGTTTTTGCATATTTGCGGCGAATCCGCAACGAGAGATTGATGACGATCGGTGGGTTTCACCAGGTCGACGTCGAGGGGGGGGGAGGGAAATATTGTCCTCGATGATGGGGATCGGATTTACAATCTAGTAAACAGAGAAATAATAGAAGAGGGGGGTTCTTAAGATTTGAATGGAAAAGAGCAAACAAGAACCCACAAAGTTTTATTTTATCCCAATTTATGTATAAAATATACACCCTGCATGAAACGTAAGTTTTTTAGGTAGAAAGCATTTTATTATAAATGCATTTCTCAAATACTCTACCAATTTAATCAATACTTACTTTATTGATCAATTATGGTAGTCCGTGCAATTTATTATAATCTATTAATCGCAGAGCGCTTTTGACCTATTAGTTTAGTTAACAAGTGCTTTTTAGGTCAAATTTTTTTCGCATTCTCCGAAACTTATGACTGAGAGATATTTTTTGAGAAAATGCTAAGGCCGCTCCCAAAAATTGCAATAGTTATAAACAATTGAGTGAAAAAAAAGGGGGTTTGGTTTTTCGCCGATATCTCAAAAACTATTCGAAATAATCCAAATTTGAAAAAATATGCAAAAAGAGGAGGAAATTTCCTAAGAAAAAGTTCGGAATCCCGGAACTATAGGACCAATATTTATAATTTTCCCAGAGGGTTGAAAATACGCCCGAAAACGGGTACTCCGGCTTGCGCAAGTCACGTCCCCTTCGGATTTCTAATGAATAAATATTATTTAAACTTATTAAATATGAAAATAAAAAATTGAAAAAATTCAGGCGCCTGCAGGATAGATCAATGAACAAAAATCCGTAGTTCAAAAAATTTTATCGCGATTTTTCAATAAGTTATCCATTAGTTAATTAACAATTTTTTGTAGCACGAACATTAACATTGCAAGTGCGATAATTGTTAAACTATTAATCTGAGAATGTTTTCCTTTCGTGGAGCTATTTTTCAAAAGTCTAAGAATTTTTTGAAAAAAAAATATTTATATTTTTTATTGAACTTTAAATTTTCTGTTCCCTTTCATTTCACCACTCTGACCTGGTTTTTTATGTTTAATTTTATTATAACTTTTTAACTAATTGAGATACAAGGAAAAAATTTATGACTTTATTTGATTGAGTGATTTATTCTTTATTGATTAAACAACAAATTAAACCCAAATGTGAAGCTCTCACTCAATTATTCATTTAATTTATACCATTTGTTCATAAAAATAATCTTTTAGAAAAAAAAAAATTTACAATATTTTATAAATAAACTTACTTTTTAGTTACCAAGATGCTTAGGCTAATAAACTTGGAGATTTTTTTTTTCAAACTTATTTTTATTCATAATTGTTGATAAATATACGTTAGATAAAAAGCTACATAAGTTGTATGGTCATAGTTATATTAGTTTATAAAATATTTAGACATAAAAGTAGAAAACAATTTTGGCTTAATTTGTTGTTTGATCAACGAAGTATAAATAAGTCTTACATTTTTTCCTTGTATCTGCATTAGTTAAAAAGTTATAATAAAATTAAACATAAAAAACCAGGTCAGAGTGGTGGAATGAAAGAGAACAGAAAATTTGAAGTTCAATAAAAAACATAAATATTTTTTTTTCTAAAAATAATACATTGTTTTTGTTTTTTTGAGTAGAAAAAGAAAAAAAATACAAAGAGAGAATTTATTTGTTTATAATAAATTGTTTATTGAATAAACAATGAAAATTTAAATAATAAGCGTTTTTTTTAATATCGAAGGCCAAGATAAATAATGATTAAAAAAAAATGGTTCCTTAATTTTCATAACAAGTGGTAAAAAAAAATGTTATATAACAAATGCGTTTTTAAGCAATAAAATTTTAAATTTTTTTTAAAAAAAAAAAAAAATTATATATTTTTTAAAAATTATTAAAAATCATTTTTGATAGTTTCTGATAAGAGAACGGATCAATAATAATATTATAAAAAAAAGTTTTTTTCAATGTTTAATGAAGCTTTATAATTTTTCACCTTAGCAAATTGTTAATAACAAAACGAAAATTAACAATTTTTCAATTTTTCCAACGGGAATATATTCTTAGACCTTTGAAAAATAGCTCCACGGAAGGAAAACATTCTCAGATTAATAGTTTAACAATTATCGCACTTGCAATGTTAATGTTCGTGCTACAAAAAATTGTTAATTAACTAATGGATAACTTATTGAAAAATCGCGATAAAAATTTTTGGACCACGAATTATTGTTCATTGATCTATCCTGCAGGCGCCTGAATTTTTTCAATTTTTTATTTCTATATTTAATAAGTTTAAAAAATATTTATTCGTTAAAGGTCCGAAGGGGACGTGGCTTGCGCAAGCCGGAGTACCCGTTTTCGGGCGTATTTTCAACCCTCTGGAAAAATTATAAATATTGGTCCCACAGTTCCGGGGAGTTGGAACTTTTTCTTGTGAAATTTCCTCCTCTTTTTGCATCTTGTTTCAAATTTGAATTATCTCGGATTGTTTTCGAAATATTGGCGAAAAACCAAACCCCCCCTTTTTTTTCACTTAATTGTTTATAACTATTGCAATTTTTGCGAGCGGCCTCAACATTTTCTCAAAAAATATCTACATGCCATTCCGAATCGAATGACAACTCAATCATAATTTTCGGAGAATGCGAAAAAATTTTGATCTAAAAAGCACTTGTTAACTAGACTATATTCGCTGTGTGCATTAGGCTGGAGGGGATAGATGAAACTATGACAGCGCCCATGGTGACAGCAGTAGCTAATAATCCTGGCAATCCCAAGCATAAGCTGAAAACTCTCAGTTCCTGTGGTCTCCCAGTTTATTCACAAATAACTTAAAAATATTGTACCATCTTCAGATATTATTATTATCGTAGTGGCAACGGTCACGGTTGGGTAGTATCACAACATACATATAATAACAATTGCAGAAATAGTACCAAAAATAGTACGTGTAAATTTTATACATTTCCAACGGCATCACATAGGCTGCAGCAAAGAGATAGTTATTCTGTTAATCCACGATATTTCAATCTCTAATTCCGGGACGTTAGTTTTTTATTGGATAAATTTTTGAGATGTTTTCCGTTTTCCATTTGATCGCCTGGAAGTGGACAAGCTCTGTGGGACGGTGTTGAGCCGGTGATAAAAAGCAAATAGCGACTTAAACTGCGAGTTCGGGAACGGCTGGATGGTGTTGTTAACTGATCAGCCTTATGAACAGGGGACAGAGATACTTTTGATGTTTTTCCGAGTTGTCTATTATACACTGGCATTCTCTAAGGACGAACATAAGTACACTGGTACCAAGTTAACAAATTACAGCTAAATGATAATAAGACCCAAAATATAACTTTTTCGACAAACTCTTCCGAAAACAAATCCGTTAAGCTTCTGGGTTTGACAATCGTTGACAGACTAAACTGGAATCATCATATCGAGCAACTGAAGCAAAAACTTTCGAGCACTTTGTTCCTACTATGTCAGCTCAAATCTTACGTCAATACTGAAACTCTGAAAAGTACGTATTTTGCAATATTTCATGCACTTATAACATATGGCGTTGTCATTTGGGGCGACTCCTCTAAATCTGTAGAAATTTTTCGACAACAAAAAAAAGTTTTCAAATAACTCATGTACATTTCCCCTGAATCCTAGATCTTGCAAACCCTTCAAATGTTGTGTAGTCAACAGTGTCGAAGGCTTTTGTGAGATCCAAAAAATCGATGGAGAATGTTTCTTTCGGTTCACGTTGTTTTAGATTTTACATGTAAGTCAGCGAATCGCGTCATTTGTAGTTTTTCCTTCGGTGGATCCAAAAGTTTTTCAGATAAAAGTTGATTTTAATCGAGATAATCGACTATTCTGACCATCAAGACATTTTAGCATATGTTTGCTATCTATCTATCTGATCAGAGTAATGCGTCGATAGTTGTGAATTTCATGTTTTTCCACTTTTGAATAGTGGTTTATCATTTCAAGTTTGAGTGCTTTAGGCCATCCTCCATCTTCATTATTTTGTTTCTTAAAACGTGAGTGGTTGTGATATTTTGTTCCTGATTTCTTTCAGTAGACTCTATCAAATCCAGGAGCTTTTTGTCTTTCAAATTAATCAATTCATTTTGTGTTACAAGTAAAACAAATATTGATGACTGTGCCCGGGCTTCTTTCATTGGTGGAATTGCGGGGACCTTAATTTTATCTTCGTTTTTTTTTCCTAGCGATGTATAATGTTCATTGAATAGGTTCGCTATTTATGCTCTTTCAGTAATAGTTCTAGTCTCGTGTTGTCTTTGGTTTATACTATTTTGTTTTTTGGCAGCTGATAGTTCCTTTATCGTACTCTAAATTATTTCGCTGTCGCGTTCATTGAGGTCGTTTTTAACCGACGAAACCAAAAAGGAGGAGGTTCTCTAGTCGACGCGTATATTTTTTTTATGTATTAACACGCATAACTTTTTACTGAGCCGTCCGATTCCGATGTGGATAGGGTGTACTTCGAAATTGGTCCCATTTGAATTTGAAAGACGAAATTCACCCCTAAGGGTAGCAAAATGAAGGATATTGATCACTCACCCTCTGAATTCTGGTCCGTTGACCGATTCTATCAGGCATAACTTTGTACTGGGTTGTCCGATTTGGATGATTCTTTTTTTATTAGATAGTGTATACCTCATAGTTGATCATATTTGGATCGGGATGAAATATGTATGACATATGTAGTTGACATTGACAGATTGCTATTGTCATTATTTTTGTTCTCCTACATCCGTCACAATTATTACATTCTATGAATAGATGGAATTATTCACAAAGTGATGAAATAAACTAACCGGAACTATCAAAAATAATTTTTATTATATAACAATAAATAATAAAGTAGATAAGTATATTATTAAACTGTTAGTAGTTGAAGTAAGGTGGGTGAGCAAGTATTTTGGAAGTAATCGAAAATAAATAGGTAGTAATTAGTAGATTTCAGCCACAAATGATTTAAAAATAATAAAACCTTTTGACAAAAACTTAAACCGACGAATAACGGAAAACAAAAAATAAAATAAACCTTCTTAGTCTTAATCACTAAGCTCCTAAACTAATGTAAGTAACTAATTTTGAGTCGGCGCCAAACAAACAAGCAAATGAATTAGGTAAGGCGTAAAATGATGGCATCGAGTTGCGCGGTGACATTCTGATAATTTTTTTGAAGTAATTTAATGATCTTCGTTGATTGTTCGTTTGGCGCCGACTCAAAATTAGTTACTTACATTATTTAGGAGCTCAGTTATTAAGACTGAAAAGGTTTATTCTATTTTTTGCTTTTCAGTTCCGTTTTTCGTCGGTTGAATTTTTTGTTAAAAAGTCATTTTTTAAATATAAAGTTTTATCGTTTTTTATTAATGTATTAACTATATTTCGGTATCTCAAATATTCGTTTTTTGTACTATTTGTGAAGCCATTTCTGTGGATTATACTACCATGTTTAAACCGTTCCAACCGCACTCCTCTTTTCAATGGATTTTATGATTTGTTATAAAAATCACGATTTGATAATTTCAACATCACTACTTAAATTACAGAAAAACTATCGCATTTGAAATGATTCTGATATATGTTCGTGTTTTCCAGTATTCGTCTTATGTTTCAATCTGTACAACATTTTATCACACACCATTTTATTTATACAATTTCTGGCAATTCGCAATTTTGCGAAAATTGCCCAGAAACGGTAAAATTTGAGTAAAGCGTTTTACTAGGTTTTAATTATTCTTTTTCTGACTTGATCGTGATCCTTGAATAATAAAAATATATTCAGTCTTTTGTTTCCCTGATTTGTATAATGTTTCTATAATATCAGTTGTGAAGAACGTGTTTATCCTTGGAATACACACTGGTAGGTACTACAAGTCACAAATGTTTCATGAAACACAACACTGTCGTTGCCCTGCTCACTAGTTCTCGCCATCCCTTTTGCTGAGCAGCGTATTGTGTTTTGCGCCAAAATTGAAATATAAACAGAACGAAGCTGGAGTCGTATATCAAATACAATAAGATATATGAATCACTGAGACACATTTTATGCAAATTAATGAAAATCTCATACATAGAGATTGGCGCTTGCCTCCGTCGGGGATTCGGATTCAGCGACCATAGGCTCGGAATTGTTGCACATCTGGAGGGGTTGAACCAACGAGAAGACATTTCTACATTTTTTAATTCAATCCGCGATGACGATAATCATCCATCACTTGACGTAAAAGTAAGTGAAGGTAAAATAAATCGGTTTGCCACCTTATAAATAATTGAGTGGACAATAAATACTCAACTCAAGCAGGATAGTAGAGTGCAGGCGTTTTTGGATGGCGAAGTAGGCAATAAATCATTGATGAGACGAAATGTATACAGTGCTCTTCTTTAATGTCCTCCTCCTCCCCTTTTATGTTTTGAACGGGTCAACTAAAAAAATTGAAACTTGGGATAATGAAATTGATGAATACTATATTTTGGAGTAAAATTGACAGATGAAACTTTCAAGATGGCGACTGGGCGCCATCTGGGGCAAAAAATTGAATTGAAAGGGGGGGTCTTGTGACACATCCTTTTGAAGCTCCTGACGAATACTTCACAAACCTAGAATATAAAGTCAATATCTTCACCTACTACAAAATGGTGGAACATTTAATAATTGCCTGAATTCATCGACGTTAAACTTCAAAATTTGAGGAAAGAAGCTGAGTTCAGTTCAGAAGATGCTCAAAATGATTGCCTTGAACTGCTTGACATAAGAACAGCCTGTCCGATATTTCACACCGAATATTTTCGAACACAGTAACGTCGATATTTCTACGAATATTCATTATTCTCTGGCGTATATCCAATATTGAAGCAGGTTCAGTTTCGAACACATTTTGCTCCAAATAGCCCCATAAAAAAAAGTCTACAGGTGTCAAATCTGGCGAGCGGGCTGGGGAAAGTATTATCCAGATAGTTTCTTACTTGTCCGTAGTAATGTGGTGGTGCTCCATCTTGTTGGAATACAATATCCATATCGAATTCATTAGGATTCGCTTCGACAATTTCGGTGATTAGAGGGTCAACAGTATTTTCCAGCATATTCAAATACAGATCCCCTGTTAAATTTTGTTCAATGAATAGAGGTCCTACAATATGGTTTCCCAATATTCCTGCCCAGACGTTGATTTTTTCTGGATATTGAGTATGAGTTTCCCGGAGAATGTGAGGGTTGGTGTCACTCCAATAACGGCAATTTTGTCTGTGAACCTTGCCGTTGAGATAAAATGTAGATTCGTCTTTGAAACAAATATTGTGGAGATAGGTAGGATGCCTTGCAATGGTTTTTGTTTCGTGCCAAGAGCTATTTCACCCCCACTCAGCTGCTTATGATCTATAAGGCACAGATCCGACCTGTCCTGGAATACTGTTCCCATATTTGGAGCGCGGCACCTAAACATATCCTGAGGCTATTGGATTCTGTTCAAAAAAGGGCAATTCGTCTCGTCGGTGATGCCTCGCTTACAAACTTGCTCACTTGTCTGGAACACCGTAGAAAAGTTGGCGATTTGTCTCTATTTCATAAATATTTTCATGGGCGATGCTCTTCTGAAATATCAACAATCGTTCCTGCTTTGGCAGTCTCTTCGAGATTAACCGTCAAGTTCAGTCATCACACCCCTTGTGGTCACTTTGGAGACCTGCAGAACATCACTTTCCAAATACTCGTTCATCCAACGAACAGCGAGGCTTTGGAACTCATTGCCTAGGGAGGTGTTCCCCGAGGCATAGAACCTCCAGAAATTTAAGAAGAACACCAACTCCTACCTTCTTTCCCTTGGTTTCCACGATGTTCTCTGAACATTACAGGATATCCGTTTTCGTGGGAACCAGAACATAAAAAAAAAAATCTTCAGTTAACTGGTGTACCATTTTGATTTTGTATGGATGATACTTATTCCTCTTCAAAAGTCTCCACACAGTAGACGGACACACCTCACAAACATTCGCGACGGAGGAAGTAGACTATTGAGGATTTACTATCACCTCACCAATTATTTGAACTTGCTGTTCTTCCGGAATGGACGAGTGACCTGGAAGCTTTTCTGTTCTGATACACTACCGGTAGTTGTAAATTTGGTTACAAGTTCCCTTAAATATTTTCTATAGATAGGACGATTCGGGAAACGATCATTAAAAATTCTTTCGGTTTCGTGAAAGTTACGCGTCACACCGTAAATAAAAATCGCTTCGATTTTTTCTTCCAATGGACGAGAATTGACCATTCTAGAGATAGTTCACGTGGTACCTATTTACTATAAAACCGAAAACTAAATGAGAATATTTTAACTGAACAATAATGTTCGTTGTCGTACTGACATTTCTTGTCATTTTTTGTTCAAACAAACCATACCATAGTTTACTAGTAGCCACTGACGATTTGATTACATTGTTAGTTGAAGTGAAGCTAATAAAAGCGTGTTAATTAAAAAGAGGATCACCCCTTTGAGATGTATTTGTATGAACACAAGGAGCAAGATGGAAACTGAAGATGAGAAAAGTAGTTCTATTTATTTTAATTTTTTTTAGAAGTAGTTTTCCCAAAAAAAATTACCAAAGAAATATTCCTGTTTGAACACTGTACAGATCGCTGTTTGAACAAGTACTTGTAGATCGCCGAGGGCCTAATATAATTCCAGAGTTGCCAAGCGTTATTCATAATATTTCTTTACAATGTGAGCAGCCAAAAAAAAATAGCACTCGATATACAACATATTATTCAAGAATAACTAAATCAAGAACAGCTATTAATTCAATATAACAGATGCTGACACAAGTTCTGTTTCATTCTAGGATGAAACAGAATAACATTTCCTCAGAAATTTCTTATAATAGTGACACTGGCAACTCGCCGACCGCCGACAGTGCAAGGAATTATAGCGTTGCCAAGCATTATTCAAAATATTTCTTTACAATGTGAGCAGGCAGAAAAATAATGACATAGCACTTGGTATACATACATTTATTCAAGAATAACTAAATCAAGAACGGCTATCGAATACGAATTCAATATAACACATGCTGACACAAGTTCTGTTTTATTCAAAGATGAAACGGAATAATATTTCCTCAGAAGTTCCGCAAAATAGTGACGCTGGCAACTCGGGAAAATGACAAATCAATGGACTTATGACGTCAAAAAAAGCGGCAATAACGCTGTGTTTGAATGCCTCACTGAACTTGAGGGTTTTTTGAGCAGCTTTTATTCGAATATTATACAATATCTTCTAGGAAAAACTATGCATACATAATATTTTATCACTATATTTCAACTTCAAGCACATATGAAGCAAATTTGTGAGTTTGTGATCTCGCCTATTGGTACCTTGAAGAGGAAACATAACCCATTTTCATGAACAGTATCAAACAATGTTTGTCAGTCATTAGAAAATTGCTAAAGTACTTGGAGTATATAAAGTATGTTGATACGAGCACCTCAAGTATAAACGAAAAAATTAAACTGGATATGTAATAAATATTCAGAAACCATTTAGAACTCCTCGATTCGATAAAAAAGATAAAGAATAAGATAGCACTGTTAGAGAATGAGGAACATTTATGAACCGAGAAAAGGAAGATCCCATCGGGAGTCCGTCGACTTGAGAGAAGAATCGGTCCTTTTCCTGGAAATATGAGTTCTGTAGGCAGCACTGCAGTAATTCCAATATTGCGTGGGTAGGAAGGTCAGTCCTCTCGTGCAGCTGGTCATCCTACAGAGCTCATATTTCCAGGAAAAGGACCGATTCTTCTCCCAAGTCGACGGACTCCCGATGGGATCTTCCCTTTCTCCAATCATCGCCAATATATACATAGAGTGGTTCGAGGAATTGGCTATACGGGAGGCAGAATACAAACCAAAGCTGTGGTTGAGGTACGTGGATGACACCTTCATTATATGGAATCACGGAGACAAACATCTCCAGGATTTCTTCTCAAGAATTAACAGAATCAGGGATTCGATCAAATTCACGATGGAAATGGAAGCCAACAGTGCCTTACCCTTCCTCGATGTGAACGTTGAGAGAATAGGCAATGAAATCCGCCCCCATGTCTACAGAAAGAAGACACATACAAGGCAGTACCTCAGTTACAGCTCCAACCATCCGAGTTCGACGAAGAGAGGGATCGTGAGAACATTGGCAGAGAGAAAGCGACACACATATGCAATGACATGGAGTCACTAGATGCCGAATTAAACCACATCAGAGAGAACCTCCACCGGAATGGATATCCCAAGAAACTCCTAGAAGAAGTATTGAAACAACTCCGGAGAACGGAGACATCTGAAGAGCAACAACAAAGCACAGTGATCTGCCTTCCGTACATCAGAGGTGTCTCCGAGAAGATCAGAAGGATCGGAAACAAGTTCAACATCAAGAGCTGCTTCCAATCCGGCAGTACTTCACGGAGTTTCCTGACCAAGACCAAAGCTGACAACAAACATGAAATCAGTAAGAATTGCATTTATGAAGTTCCATGTGAATGCGGAGATTCCTACATTGGAGAGACAAAGAGACCGTTATCGGTAAGATTGGATGAGCACAAGAAATGGACTCAACGTGGAGAAACATCAAAATCGGGAATCGCTGACGACGCCTGGACTGAGCACCATCGAGTTCTATGGGACGACGCAAGTGTTCTACATAGAGCATTGGTTCAAACGAAAGTTCAAAGAGGCCACCTACATCGAAGCCAATAACGCCTTTAGCCAACCAAGCGTTGAGATCAAGAACGTATGGAAACCCCTCTTTCTGGCGAGCTGCAGAGGCGCGAAACTTCACGCACCACCACACCGCGCGAAATTACACGCACCGCTGCACATGGCGGAATTGCACGCATCATTGCGCCGACAGTCATATAAATTGGTAAGTAGCACCTAAACTTGTCAGTATTCATCTGAAGACGATTGCAGACACAAGCATTCGAAACGTCGTGAAAACCTTTTAAATACATTAAGACGCTGGACGTCCGAAACGATAGTAATCATTTATAAACCAACTAGACAACGTGAAAAATGATTTTGATGAAGAAGTAGACAGCTCTAGGATCAAAAATATCTTTGTTGGCCAACTGAAATCCACTTTAGAATGTATCCACTGTGCGAAGTGTTCTAATACCTTCCAAGCCTCCTGGGGCTCAAATTGTCGAATTGCACTGACTCTTTCGTTACAGAAGAAATCTTTGATGGTGAGATATGCATTGAATTTTCAAAAGTTCCTAGGTCTGTTGGAAGTGGCCCATAGATTTTGATGATTAGTCAGTCGCGAAAAATAGATTTTTTGTTATTAGATAGCCTGTGAAGAATATTATATACAGGGTGTTATGTATGTACGTGGCCAAACTCGAAGGGGTGATTCTTTGAGTGATTCTAAGACGAAAAGTTTTATAACCAAAGGTCCGGTAATGCTTTGTTTTCAAGATACAAGGTGTCAACATTTTTAAAAGAAATCGTTTTTCCTAAATATCTTAATAATCCTTTAGCCGATTTTGTTGATATTTGGCAGTGTTATCTGGGGTAGTGAGGAGCTGATCAAGCCCCAACTAAATTGAAATCATCATGTCCAGTGGCGTCTCGGAAGGCCTCAACCTCAATCAATATTTTTGACAAAAAAAATGTGCGTCACTAATTTTTTGCAATTTTTGTATTTTTTTTCGCATTGAGCAGCTGAAATTACAAAAAGAATTCTAGCATTTTTCACGTATTTTGCTTTGTTTTTGAGAAAAAACATAAAAATCACTTTATTGCATATCCCTGGGACAACATAATAAAAAATTTGAATTACGAAACCATCGGGTGTAGGTACTTGTTATTTTTTCCATATCAATAGTCTATTCTAGTCTTAGAAATCTTATCAAAAGTAATGCAAGCAATGAAAAAAAATATTAATTATCAAAAAATGTTTTTATTGTTGTCCATGGATATGCAAAAATGGGATTTTTATTTATGATTGAACAATTAAAATTACACGAAAGTCATCTTTTGAATTTATAGATTAACTGTTTTCGATAAAACAAAGAACGTTAATTACTTATGCAGTGTTTTGAAAGTAAAGTTAGAGTGCCATGGAAAGAAAAACAATTGTTCAAACAAATTTGACTTTGACATAACTGAGCTTTCTTTCCATTGAAGTTGAAGGAGGACATTTTGAGCAACTATTGTAAGTTTTGTGTTACTTATTGTTAATTGTTTTCTTACTGAAAAACATTTCGTACCAGTTGTTTGAGTATGGTTTTAATAAAGGGTTATTCTTGTTACATGTTTTTTTTTTAATTTCCGTCGTTACCACATAACAATAAAATGATTTATATTTGTTTTCCCAAAAACAAAGCAAGATACGAAAAAATGTTAAAATTAAAAAAGTTGTAGTGCGAAAACAATACAAAAATTGCAAAAAAATCAGTGGCGCACATTTTTTTTTGGTAAAAAATATTGGTTAAGGTGCCTTCCGGGACGCCACTGGACATGATATTTCGAATCTAGTTAGGGCTAAATCAGCCCCTTGCTACCCCAAATAACACTGCTGAATTTTAACAAAATCGGCTGAAGGATTATTAAGATATTTAGGAAAAAACAATTTCTTTTGAAAATGTTGACACCCTATATCTTGAAAACGAAGCATTACCGGACTATGTTTATATGAACTGTTCGACTCAGAATTACTCAAAGAATCACCTCTTCAAGTTTGGCCACGTACTTACATAACACCCTGTATAAACTTGAAATGTATATGGAATATTTCCCAGCAATGCTAATTTATTTCGCTAAAACTTCCTGTTACTATGCCAGATTTATCTACATGATTCCAAATTATATCCTGTGTCCAGTTTGCTTCTCATATCCATTGAAAAGAAAAACAATTAATATAAAGTTTCATATTAGGCATAAACTATTTTAATGGCAAAATAGAGCTTTAATATCGTTGTAAGGTCTCTTATTCTCATTGGTATTTCATATTCATAAACATATTGTACACGAATCAAAAGAATTCAAAGAAGTATGTGGAATTGACTACACTACCCTTTTCTGCTGACTTCCCCTCCGCCTATGCTTGTTGTTCGTCCGTGGTTAGGAAAAGCATTCGAAACGTAGGTCACCGAGGACTGCTTACAATTCGCTTTCGAGCATATATCCATATTAATGTTACCATATTTCATAATCTCATTCATATGGAAATCTCCGGCAATTAGTCAAAATTTCAGAATGCCGCCACCGTGGAGGCTTCATAATACTTCTGATATTCACTTCCCAAAACATATTATGGATATAGTCAGATAGTTATATTTATTGGGAATTTTCAATTCAGGATAATTCAGGTCAACTCGTTATTTATTTATTGCACGAAAAAGAATACAAGAACCGTTTGAAACTTTACACTCAAAGTCCACCTTAAAATGTTAACATATTATTTTTAATTGCCATGTCAGCCATTATTGGTTCCCAACAAACCCCTCAATCTTCGTAAAAGAACGTTTCAAGATTATTGAAGCTTCACTTTTTTTGTGGGTTGAAAGATGAGCAATGTTGAATGAAACAAAAATAATAGATAACCGACAAGTATGCCATAATTTTTATGAGCAACATTTCAATTCATTCATACTAACAGGCATTAGATGATAGGCAGCATGAGGAGAGAAGATATCTTGTACCAACAAGATGGTGCTTTACCAATACCAATAATATTAATGGTATTCTAGAAGCGATATGGACAAAAGTGGTTGGCTAATAAAGAGCCATATCTTTAGCAACCTCGTTCTCCAGACTTTACGCCACTGGAGTTTTCCCATGTGAATCATTCAAAAACAGAATTTTTAATCACCTGATTACCCCCCCAATGGATGACATGGGATAAATAAGTTGCAGTAAATTCCTTAACTAATTGATACACAACTACAGGAAACAACTAAGAATTGCCCTCCTACCAAGAATCAATTAATCCTTGCAAGAAGACGGAGGTCATTTTGATTGGTATGAATTCTGCCAGATCTATCAGTTTTTTTTAAATGCATCATCCTTATGAACATTGATGGAAATCGAAAAATTTCAAACCCGAATATCTCGTAAAAACTTTTCAATTTAAAAAATTCGTTATGGCCATTTCCATATGGTGTACTAATTTCTGAACACATACATGGTTTCGATGGTGAATTATATGAATGTTTATCGCTAGGTGATAAACAAAATTATCGAATATGGCCCCTTAGGTTTTTTGAAATAAGAAAATAGTATATTCTGCAACACGTGGGGAAAGTTCAACTTTCCACACGAGTGTGGAACTTTGTGGCACGAGCCTGAAGGGCAATTTAAAAAAAATTGCAATTGTCTTAGCCATACTACCAAATTTGTTAATGCCGACTACCTGTCTAGTACATTTTCCTTGCTGGTAATTTAAAAAGAAAATTTTTCCTGGCAAATCAATCGGTCGAAGAGCAGCATATTTTTTATATATATTATGAAATTCTTTTGTTACAGTAAACGTTCTTGGCTTTTTTGTTTTGGTGTTGTCTAATTTCAAGAGTAAAGCCGAATTTAAATCCTCTAAATTATCGGTTTTTAATTTCCACAACTCTTATCTACGACATGCCCCTGATACGCCAATAGCCACTGCAACTTACAAATAAAAATATCAGGCTGTAAAATGTTATTTAAAAAAAAAGGTCCTGCCCGGGTTTTGAACTGTGCCAGCGGATACACCATCCACTGCACTACTGAGCCTTATTTTAAAAGTCTTGTTTAAAAGTACATATCTATCCAGCAGAATTTAAAACAGAAATTTTAATAATTATCAATTTTTTTTTATCAACTAAAAAACTCACTAATTACAAAAAGCTATGTTAATTCGAGGAAAAAAGCGAAAGAAATTCTAAAAATAGTTCCTTCTAAATAAACTTACCTTTATTAGTAGATATTCCTTGTCTGGAGCTTCGTTTAAAAATATCTGCAATTGGTCTGCTGTCAATATGTTTGATTTTTTGGGGACGTAATTGTCGGACTTTCTTTTCAAAAATGAACGTAATTTTTGATACGTGGATATATCAATGTTATTTTTTATACTGATATTGACATTGAATATTATGGCCAAAGAGTAGACGCCTTTGAAGTTTTCGACATCTCTTCAAAGTGTACCAAAAGTACACTTTCCCAAAAAGATTTTATTTTTGTATTTCTTCTCCATTCCATTAATTTTTTGTATGCCAATTCATACTTTTTTCTTGAAATTTCCTGCAACAAATCTAACATTACTTTTGCAGCTTTTTCCAATATATCTGACGGAGTATTATAAAAATCGTCACTACTGTCAGTATCCATGTTATCTTTATATACAGTGCTTCTCAAAAGTCCCCTTTCCCCCTCTTATTTTTCGAACGATTATACATAAACAAGTGAAATTTGGAAACTGAATATTAAACTTCCCTACTAGTAATGATAGATGACGAAATCGTCAAAGATGACGTCACAAGGCCATTGTGACCAATTATTTTAAATGGTACCCTACGGCAAGCGACACCTCTTTTAAAAAGTATCGAAAAAACATATTCAATGACACTAATTTTGATCGTGTTTATGGCAGTTTTAATGGCTCATTAGTAAACATTGAAATTTAAATTCCATTCAGTATGATATTCATTACGGATTTAAGAATCAGTATCTACTTGAAGAAATTACCTCCATTCACTTCCTGACAGTGAAATATCCTATTTTCAAACTCTTTTCGTACTTTTGCAAATGTGTCTGCGGAAACAGCCTCACATTCTGCAACAATACGTTGTTTTAAAACGTCAATATTGTCAGGTTCAGTGGCGCAAGCCTTCGATTTGAGGTACCCCCACAGAAAAAAATCCAAAGGTGTGAGGTTCGGTGATCGAGCTGGCCATTCCGTTGAACCTCGTCGTCCAATCCATCTACCACGATACTCCTCATCCAAATACCGTCTTACTGCACCGTAATAGTGTGGAGGAGCACCATCCTGTTGGAATGTTATTTCCAAATTGCCGAATTTATCTAGATTATCTTCCAAAATTTCAAGGATTAACGGTTCTATTGCGTTTTGCAACAGCTCCAGATAAACCTCACCAGTTAAATTAGTATTTAAAAAAAGAGGCCCAACGATGTGGTTTTCCTGGATACCTGCCCAAACATTCACCTTCTGGGGAAATTGGGTATGTGTTTCACGAAACAGGTGAGGATTTGCGTCACTCCAATACCTCACATTCTGTGTATTTACATTTCCATTTAGATAGAAAGTACTTTCGTCACTAAAACAAATTGTTTTGACATAGTCTGGCTGTTGGTTAATTTCAGTTTCCATATTTCCACTCACTAGTAGGGAATTTACAACCTTTAATATTCAGTTTCCAAATTTCACTTGTTTATGTATAATCGTTCCAAAAATAAGAGGGGGGGAGTTGAGAAGCACTGTATATAATTCTACTGTACGTGTGTGGCACTGAACTCCTCCTAAACGGCTGGACCGATTTGAATAATTTTTTTTGTATGCGTTCGGGTGGCGCCCTGGATGGTTTAGATTCACAAATCAGCCCGGCAGATGGCGCTGCAGTCGGTATCATAAACGGTAGGACCGATTTGAATTAATTTTTTGTATGCGTTTGGGTGGCACCCTGGATGGTTCAGATTCACAAATCATCCCTCTAAATGTTAAGGGTGGTCCTCCCCTTGATTTTTTATTTTTTTTTCAGAAAAAAGTTTTTATTTTATATAATACAGCATTCAAAAATACATACAACCCTGAATTTTCACCCTTCTACGATCAACCCCTATTTTTTTGGCAAGATTTTTATTTTTATTTTGTCATGACTATGATATGAATAAAAAAATTCATAATACTCTTAATTTTCACCCTTCTACGAGCAACCCCTATTTTTTATTTTTATAGAAAAAACGGGATAACAGGAAAACGGGATAACGGGAATAACGGGATAACGAAAAAACGGGAAAACGGGATAAGGGGATGACAGGATAAGGGGATAAGGGGAAAACGGGATAACATGATAAAGAAAATATGGGATGACAGGAAAACGGAATATCGGGATAATGGGATAACGGGATAAGGGATAACGGGAATAACGGGAATAACGGGATAACGAAAAAACGGGATAACGGGATGACAAGAAAAGGAAGGAGTCAAAAGCATAATCTAGATGGAACAACATAAAGGAAAACATAGAAAAAAATAAATTCTACGCGGACGAGAGTTTTCAGGAAAAAGATTTTAGGGAAGATAGAAATTTGGACAGGGCAACGTCTGTCGGGTCCGCTAGTTTATTATAAATATTAAAATAATATTCAATAGAAATTGCGATTTTTATCAAAGCACGAATGAAAACTACCTTAATAATTTAAAAGACTTCTATAATCTGACAGTTGTGATAACTATTTGAAGCTGAACAGCAGTGTCCATATAAATGTGTGGGCAAAGTGCCGTGAGAAAAAATATTTCTCACAGTATGAGAAATACATGGTTTTGAAATTAAGTAAGCTAGAGAAATACCTACTTTTCATAGCAGTTGTAGGAAAAGATATTTGTCGATCAAAATTTTGATAAAATCAACAATATTTCGGAAACGGTACCTTCTGATTAGAGGATATGCCACATATTTTGTATTCGTAATCGAAATATGAATACAGAAAAATATTCCGGGTGTTATTGAGAGTTTGAAATTTTAGACAAATATTATTATAGATGGTTTTTGTTTCAAATTGTTAGATTTCAATTCAAAGTAGTTTTTAAAATACATCTAATTGGAATCACCCTGTATATGGCATGCATATTCAGGGTTTCTTAATAACATGCTAATATCCAAGGAGATTATTCTTGGGTCCATTTTGAGAAAAAAAACTTCATATGAACATAATATGTCCTAAATAGTCCGGTCAATTTAGACCAAAAAATAGAGTAAGTTACATAAAGTCCCAACAAATGAATTTTTGTGAAGTTGTTCAAAACATAATTACAAACAATGTCTAGAATTCCCATCATTCCCCGAAGGAAAAAATTTAAAAAAAAAAGGTTTTTATTTTCAAAATTATTTTTATCCCGACAAAAATTGTAGATCATAAAATTATCTATAAAAAATTATCAATACTTTTTTTTTTACGAGCCACCGTTTCTGAGATATAAGATTCTAAAAGTTATAAAAGTTGTTATCGTCATAATATGCATGAGTACGCCACGTATATACATCTAGAGTTGTAAAATTTTATATAATATATATATATTATATATATATATATATATATATATATATATATATATATATATATATATTAAATGTTTAAATATTTTTCTATCGGTCATTGTAACTTATACTTACAATATAAAATATACATAAGTTTTAACTACAAGAATATCAGGTAAAAAGAAACCCAGTCCCTTAATCTTTAAGCCAGTGTAACTTCGAGACATCTGTCTCTTGTTTCATTGTGTACGTGGCTAGGGTCTTTACCTGCTATAACAAATGAAATACCGTTAGTCTTGAGCGTCACTCTGTAGTGAAAACACGTGTTTATTCTAACCTATATTGTGCTGTTTTGAGTTTTATATTGAAAATGTCTGAATATTGTTTTATTTGTGCTAAACTTTTAACTGAAAGTGAAGTTGTTACTGTTGAACGTGGTATGAAGACATTAATTAATGCAAGTATCGAAAGAGCTGATGATTTTTCGGAATATCTCAAAATCAGAAATCTGTGACAATACAGAAATTGCGTAAAATATACCGAAAGCTTCTATTGCGAGCTAAAAAAACAACGGAAGACAAGAAGCCGTACATCACAGCAGCTCCTCTACTAGATCACGTATCAGTGAATCAGCTTTTGTTTCAAAGAACTGTGCTTATTTTGTGGCGAGAAATTAAATGAAGAAAGTGAAAAAAGAAAATCCTCAGATTTTCGGCGTCGAATCAGCCAAGTAAGTACACTTCAATTTAAAGATTCAATTCTGGAAACAGCTCGGGCTCGTGACGATGCTTTAGCAAAAGCTGTTCTTGCTCGAGTCGAATTTGAATATGATTTAGTTGCTGCTGAAGCTAAGTATCATCGACATTGCTATGCTAATTTTTTAAAACCTTCCACTGGAGCTAAAATGGGTCGTCCTAAAGACGAAGCAACGAATTTGGCAATGGTACGAAAAAAAAAATGAATAAAACAGAAGAACGATTGAGAGTCCTAGACGCAGCTGCAGCTATTATTCGCGAAGATATTCAAACCGCAGTATTTGATAATTCTAACTACCCTCCACCAAGTCGCATGTTTGAAGATTTAAATAATGAAATCCCAGAATCATTGACATATCTTGTGGAACGAGTGATTTAAAAAAATAAACGATCAAATTTAGATCATTTTAAATTAATATGCACAAATATTTGCTGTGATACGACATCTGCATTTTACAGGAGGGGTAAAACAGCAGTTTTCAAAATGTTTGAAAAACAAGATTTAATTCAATGTGCTGAAGTTTTTAAAAAAAGTGATTCAGCTCAACAAGAAGTTATTACCAACGGCATCCGCTTTCTTCTTTCTATGTACGGAGCTCCTAAAAAAACTACCTGTTTAGATAAACATCGATATGCATGTTTCGTTAAAAATACTAAAAATAAAAAACAAGTTCAATTAGCTTGTCTTCCTCCAACCTCAGTTGCTGCTCACCAACATCTTCTTCGAGTATATTACCAAGTTCAAGTGTGGCTTGGTTATCAGCTAGACCCTACAGACTGGGGTTGGAAGTTGGTCAACAATATATTAGAGCCAGTTCAAACTTTACTTCCACCTGCGCAGGAAAAACTGCTGAACACTATTTTTTGCAACTGCAAAAAGGGATGCAGTGCTAAATGTGGTTGCAAAAAAGTCGGTCTGTCTTGTTCTTTGGCATGCACAAATTGTCAAGGCCGGTCGTGCTCTAATATTGAATCACAAACAATGGAGGATTCGTTTGACTCCGACGAAGTATCATGCGATACATCGCTATTGACGCAATTTACTTGCATCCAAAATGAAGAAGAAGCAGGAGAAGAACAAGAAGAAGATCAAGAAGAAGAACAAGAATTTGAAACTTACGAATAAGACGAATAAACTTCAACACTTTTTTTTCATTAACATCGCTTTTATCTTTCCCAATCTTTGGAAATTTCCGTTATTTTGCAATAGTTTTACATTAAACAGGATCACAACTGACCCGTGGAGTAGGCCTACTGGGGAAACCACGTTAACAAAAACGCGCTAAGTACACTACCTCATAGGTGGCGTGGAAACGTGTGCATATTATGACGATAACAACTTTTATAACTTTTAGAATCGTTATATCTCAGAAACGGTGGCTCGTAAGAAAAAAAGTATTGATACTTTTTTTATAGATAATTTTATGATCTACAATTTTTGTTTGAAGTACTTTTATGATAAAACTTACCGTTTTGCTGAAAATCGCGAAAAACTCATTTTTTCGACCTTTGACCTTGAATTAAATTTTTTCCTTACAGGGGAATGATGGGGAACTTCTAGACATTGTTTGTAATTATGTTTTGAACAACTTCACAGAAATTCAGCTTGTTGGGACTTTATGTAACTTCGAATGTCTAAATTGACCGGACTAAAAGGTCTTTACTTTTGAACTACAGGGTGCTAAATAAAAAAAAAACTTTTTTTATGATAATTTTGGCATGACCCTAGATATGTTTGTGAAACGCATTTTCTGCTGTACAACATATTTTTTTATTCTCGCCAATGACGTTCGTGTGGGATTTGCACTAAAACATTTCAAAGAGAAAAGCGATACACCACTGCTTTTTTTTAAGTAAACATTATTTTTGAAATTCTCATTCCTTTCTGAGCAAATTTGATCTCTGTTTTTTTTTTCATTTGACGTTCGGTTTTCGCATAAAAAAATTAAATTCATTAATTTGCACCTTGTTATGAAATGGGTATTATCAAGGATTAAAAACATATCTAGTAGGTAAGAGCAGATTTTGTTTTGTAAACATAAACAGTTTTGACAGTTGTCTACCTAATCTAGTTGTCATCTATTCAAGTCATCAATATTACCAATATTATTTAAAAAAACATGGTCCATTTAACGAATTCTGAGTTTGCAGATATGCATTACATATATGGGCTTGCTGATGGTAACGCACTAGAAGCCAGGCGTTGTTGAAGACCGGATGCACGAACATTTTCAAATATTCATAGAAGGTTGTTAAAAGGAAAGTTTTGAACCAAACAATCATCTAAAAGAAGTACAAGGTACTGAAGAACACCAGAAATTGATGAAGCGGTTTTGAATTCATTGAGGAAATATTGAGAAAATTTGAATATCTCACATATTCTTGTTTGGAAAATTCTACATGACTTTTCAAAAAAAGGATGTTGTACTGCAGAAAATGCCTTTTGATGCATAGAAGGTGCATTTCACAAAAATATCTTGTTTTCATAAAAAAACAATTCTTAAAACTTTAGCACCCTGTAGTTAAGGCCTTTAGGACATATGTTCATATGAAGTTTTTTTTCAAAATGGACCCAAGGATAACCTCCTTAAATATTAGCATGTCATTAAGAAACACCTTGTATATGTATATTACCAATATTTCTGATAGAGTTTGTTACCGAAACCTCTGCTCCAAATTTCACCAAAGGCTGCCTTCCCATCTATCCATCTTCTATCAATCTTGCAGTCCAATTCTCTTGCGAATGGATAAATAAAACATGTGACACTCTATTGAGTCAGGCGTTTCACCAGGTTTCATCCTGCCTGCGATTGCGGAACAAACAATGGGACAACCTGAGTTTTCCCCGACAGATTGCCAAATACCACCTCTCCATCTCCGCCACTTTTTGCTACTCCAAGTCCCAAATAGTCGTAGTTAGCTGCGGTTTGTTAGTCTTTTGTCTGGCGGTACGTAAATCAAGTCGGCGGTGGCAGCGTCGCGCTTTTTGCCTTTGAAATATTTTCTACATAACGTAACTATCCACTTAGTCTGGGACAGAGCCGACATATGTGACAACTCTCCATTCCACTACAATGAATCACAAATTTAATCTCGCAAATGGATTCCGACCGCATCTCTTCGTGCTCTCTAACCGCCAGTGCATAGGGTCGGCCATATTGCTCTACGCATACGTCATCGTTTTCATAACCTCAATCTGACATTAGCCCGGACATTAGCATATTGGAGTGGAAGAGAGGTCGTTGCTGTCGTCCGGAAATATTCCGATTCGGTGGATTCTTCTGGTGGATCGTTGGCTTTTTTATCGCTTCGTAGATTGCCGGACGAGATTGAGTCGGAACATTCGCATATAGATATTGCTGCATAATATTCTCCCAGGATAATGAGTAGATGTACTTTTCCAATTCCATGAGAAAGCTAGGAATTGAGTGTTCTTGATTCTTGGTGATACAAACCAATAGAAAATCAATATACCAATAGGAACAATTCCAGTATCAACGTAGCTCTTAAAGAGTCCTCAATTCTGGGGCACTGACCTGACAGCCATCATAAATGAATTTTGCTGATAAAGCACCCATAAAACTTCCATAAAGCTGCTACAAGTCTACAAGGGCCAGTCCTAAAAATATCCTCCGAACTATTTTTGGATGTCACCACAAATCGGATTTGACCCATTCCCAGACTCCTAACTCCTAACAACGTTCTTAAAACCATTATGAAACAAATTCACGGGAATCTTTCGAAAGCGGAAGTTCCTGAAAATTTTATTCGACATTCAAATATCTTCGTCTTTTGATTACGGTTGGTTAGAATATTTTCTAGTGAATTATTTTCAAGTGATTCTTGATAAAACTAATATACAGTGCTTCTCAAAAGTCCTCTTCCCCCTCTCATTTTTGGAACGATCATACATAAACAAGTGAAATTTATAAACTGAATATAAAAGCTTGTCCCTACTAGTGATGATAGATGACGAAATCGTCAAAGATGACGTCACAAGGCCATTGTGACCAATAATTTTGAATGGAACCCTACGGCAAGCGACACCTCTTTTAAAAGGTATCGAAAAACCCTATTCAATGATTTCAATTTTGTTTGTGTTTATGGCAGTTTTGGCAACTCGCTTTTAAAAAACGCAAAGCTGTGATGAATTAAATCAGTTAATACTAAAATTCCAAATTCAAGCTCCGCCTCTGGATAGTTGTCAAATAAGCTGACGTTTTTGTTAGTCTCCCTAATTCGACGTTTTTGTAATTGTCCAAGTTTTTGTACATTTAATAATTTGTGTATTGTTGATCTAACGTTTAATTGTTTCAGCAGCTTTTGGTACTTTTAATATTTTTGTACATTTTAATAATTTGTTAAACTGTCGTGAGCCGAACGTTCAAGTGCTTCAAGAACCGAAATGGTACGTGCTTCAGGTGATAAAGTAGCAACGATCCTAATTCTTGGTGAAACTGGACAGAATATTCATGCAGCAGAACGCATTTTTAATGAGAGGTTTCCCGATCGCCCCGTTTCGAGGACTTATTTAAGGGAGCTTCTTCGTAAGTTTGAAACAACGGGTAGTATTAATGATGCGAAACGATCTGGCAGACCACAAATTTCTGATGAGAAAAAAATTGATATACTGGCAGAAGTAATAGTTAATCCTACTTCTTCAACAACTCCCGTTGCATCTACCTGTAAAGTCAGTCAGAGTACAGTACACAGGGTGTTGAAAAAAAACAAATTTCATCCATACAAATTAAAAATGGTTCATCAACTCTCAGACGACGACCCAGACCGAAGACAAGAATTTTGTGAAAATATGGAAACTAAAATTAACCAACAGCCAGACTATGTCAAAACAATTGGTTTTAGTGACCAAACTACTTTCTATCTAAATGGAAATGTAAATACAAAGAATGTGAGGTATTGGAGTGACGCAAATCCTCACCTGTTTCGTGAAACACATACCCAATTTCCCCAGAAGGTGAATGTTTGGGCAGGTATCCTGGGAAACCACATCGTTGGGCCTTTTTTTTCAAATACTTATTTAACTGGTGAGGTTTATCTGGATATTAGGGTTGAAACCGCAATAGAACCGTTAATCCTTGAAATTTTGGAAGATAATCCAGATCAATTCGGCAATTTGGAAATAACATTCCAACAGGATGGTGCTCCTCCACACTATTAGGGTGCAGTAAGACGGTATTTGGATGGGGAGTATCGTGGTAGATGGATTGGACAACGAGGTTCAACGGAATGGCCAGCTCGATCACCGGACCTCACACCATTGGATTTTTTCTGTGAGGGTACCTTGAATCGAAGGTTTACGCCACTGAACCTGACAATATTGACGTTTTAAAACAACGTATTATTGCAGAATGTGATGCTGTTTCCGCAGACACATTTGCAAAAGTACCAGAAGAGTTTAAAAATAGGATATTTCACTGTCAGGAAGTAAGTGGAGGTCATTTCGAGCAATTTCTTTGAGTAGATACTGATTTTTTAATCTGTAATTGATATCATACCGAATGGAATTTAAATTTTAATGTTTACTAATGAGCCATTAAAACTGCCATAAACACAAACAAAATTAGTATCATTGAATAGGTTTTTTCGATACCTTTTAAAAGAGCCGTAGGGTTCCATTTAAAATTATTGGTCACAATGGCCTTGTGACGTCATCTTTGACCATTTCGTCATCTATCATCACTAGTAGGGAAGTTTACAACCTTTAATATTCAGTTTCAAATTTCACTTGGTTATGTATAATCGTTCCAAAAATAAGAGGGGGGAGGGGACTTTTGAGAAGCTCTCTATAGTCGTAGCTAATAAGTATTCCCTAGAGCCTGTTTTCGAATTCTTGTTCCACATTCCCAAAAGTTCCCAATTGAGGATAGTTGAGTTTTATAGTCTGCAGATTTCAGATGACTCGATGAGAAAAAATCTAGGGGAGTCAAATCTGGAGAACTTTGGGCTGGTTGAGTTTTATAGAGTGCATATTTCCAACGACTTGATGAAAAAAAATCTAGGGGAGTCAAATCTGGAGAACTTGGAGGCCACTCAATGGGTCCTCTCCTTCTAATCCAACGGTTGTTATAATGGTAATCCAACCATTGTTTCACAGTGCCATAATAGTGGGGTGAGGCGCTGTCTTTCTGGTAACGAAGCTGATCTTCATTTAAGTCTCGGTTGTCGTCTGGATCAATTTGATTTTCCAGCTGGTCCACTATTGAAGGCACTATCATGTAGTTCAATGTCCAGCGTGTCTTTAGTTGGGAAGCAGTAAAACAAAACCATGTGAGATACCTTTTGAAAAAAAAGGGTCCAATGAGTAGTCATTAGTGATCACTTTCTGAGAGTGTTGAAGTATATCCTTCAATTCTCCAGTGAAGAGTTTCTTCGCTCAATATCTGCAATTTGGGATTCCTGTACCACTTCATCAGAAAATAGAATATGATTAATAAACGTTTCGGTCACATAATGCTGCATAACTACTTTCCTTCATTAAATGCTGATTTGATTGCGCTCAATATCTGCAGTTTTGTGAGTTAAATATTCCATTGTTCGTGAATCTTGACTCGCCGGAAAATAATATCGAAAAACTTTTTAACAAAAAATTAAACCGACGAAATACGGAACTGAAAAGTAAAAAATAAAATAAACATTCTTAGTCTCAATACCTAAGCTCCTAAACTAATGTAAGTACCTAATTTGGAGTCGGCGCCAAACAAACAAGCAAATGGATTAGGTGAGGCGTAAAATGATGGCATCGAGTTGCGCGGTAACATTCTGATAATTTTTTTGAAGTAATTTAATGATCTTCGTTGATTGTTCGTTTGGCGCCGACTCAAAATTAGTTACTTACATTAGTGCTTAGTTATTGAGACTGAGAAGGTTTATTTTATTTTTAACTTTTCAGTTCCGTATTTCGTCGGTTTAAATTCTTGTTATAAAGTTTTTTTTTCAATTTCTTGTGGCTGACTCATTATTTATATTTCTATTTTACTATTTATTTATATTATTTATTTTTGTTGTTCTGGTTAGTTTATTTCATTACTTTGTGTATCATCCCATCCTCTCATAGAATATAATGATTGTAACGGATGTAGGAGAACAAAAATAATGACAGTAGCGATCTGTCATTGTCAACTACATATGTGTGCCAATGTTCACAAGTGAAAAATCAATTATCTCCTATTTTTCTACCCGTAAGGATGGATAATTCCATTTGAAATCCAAATATGATCAACTATGAGGTATACCCTATCTAATAAAAAAAACATCCAAATCGAAGAACCCAGTACAAAGTTATGCCTGAAAGAATCGGTTAACGGACCAGAATTCAGAGGGTGAGTGATCAATATCCTTCATTTTGCTATCCTTAGGGATGGATTTCATCTTTTATATTCAAATGGGACCAACTTCGAAGTACACCCTATCCACTGAAAAACGAACTATCGGAATCGGACATCTCAGTAAAAAGTTATGCGTGGTCAACATAAAAAACAAAGTCGGGTTCAGCAGTATTGTTCTGAAGTAACCAATCACAATAAACTAATCTTAGATAATCATCATTTTCATATAGATGCCGGTGGACCTGATACTTGAACGATCTGTACCTATGCTTTTTTTTTCTAAATGACTCACGACTAATTTGTAACTCATGGCTAATTTCCCTAGTAAGGAGGTAGAATTCACTCCTACAGATGCTAAAAAGATTTTTGTCACCTCAACAATGATAAAAGTTTCATGGTTGGGAGTGTCTTGTCTGAGTTGTTTCTCCACAACGGGGAAATATTGTAAACATGGATGATGTCTGTTGGGATACCTTTCAGCATACAAAGTTGCTGTGTTCCTCGATTTTATCTCACAGTCGCCCTAAATTAATAGCATGTCTAATTTTTCATCTCTTGTATACATGTGTCTTGAAAAATTCAATGATTTAAAGAAGGTAAACAAACTTATTAGGTTATTGATAAACACTTATTTCTTGGTTTTTTTTGTTAGTTTTTACCTAACAATGAGAATTCTGTGATGAGAATGGAATAAATCTGAAATATTGAGTGAGTACATTCGTTTCAAAACTAGTAAACTTACTTGGAGATATTTGCGGAATCGAAACATTTATAATTATACAGAGCGTTTCATCAATAATTTCAAAGTTTGATTCAGTTCCGAGTGAAGGCACCTTAGAAATGTTTGACTTATTTAAAAATGGATTTATTCGTAAAATAATTATACCTTCCGTTTCGATCAAATTAAAGTTATTGATCTGGTTTCGTTCAATTTTGTAACGACAGTATACTTGATGACCGATATACCCAAATTTCCTCATATAATTTTTCGACAAGTAATTAGTGTATTAGGATTTTTATCTACCCGATGTTCGATTTCGAACCATCATCAATGGAAAATTCGAAACTAGGGAATGTGTGTCTGAAAGATGAGTTTTTACAAAATTTGTGGTTGAAGTGGATCCAAATTTCAATTCTTGAATCTAATATCCCTGCCAAGTTCTGATCTCATACCCTCGAAACTCTGGAAACCATGGCTTGTCTATTTTTTGTAGCTTTTTCCACTTTTACGTTTTTCCTCGAGATATTTTTCTGTAACACCCAATTCAAGAATATTATTCTACTCTTATTACACGCTTTATATTAGCTTCACTTGTATGTTTGTTTGTTTGTTTGTTTTTTTGTAACCGACTCCTTTGGGCGCGATTTTGACCCATTTCCAGACGTCCGAATAATTCGAAATTTGGCAGATGTACATAATTCCGGTGACAATGCATTGAGAAATTTTTGTGTGGAAAAAAAAAACAAAATGGCGGTTCCAATATGGCGTACGAGTTTTGTGATTATAGTCCGATTTGCTTCAAAATTGGTATCTGGGGGTTTTTGTGGTCGGAGATTATGATTCTTCTGTAAAAATTGGAAAGTTCGAGATGGCGGCTCCAAAATGGTGGACGAATTTTGTGATTATGGTCTGATTCTATTCAAAATTGGTATGTGGGGATTTTTGGGGTCGAATATTACGATTCTATTGTGAAAACTGGAAAAATCAAGATAGCGGTTTCAAAATGGCGGCCGAGTTTTGTGATTATGGTCTGATTCTTTTCAAAATTGGTATGTGGGGGTTTTTGGGGTCGAATATTATGATTCTTTTGTGAAAATTGAAAAATTCAAGATGGCGGCTTTAAAATGGCGGTCGAGTTTTGTGATTATGGTCTGATTCTATTCAAAATTGAAGTGTGGGGATTTTTGGGGTCGAATATTATGATTCTTTCGTGAACATTAAAAAATTCAAGATGGCGGCTTCAAAATGGCGGCTGAGTTTTGTGATTATGGTCTGATTCTATTCAAAATTGGTATGTGGCGGTTTTTGGGGTCGGAGTTTATGATTATCTGATTTGATCAGATTATTCCATTTTTCAATTTGCAAAAAATTTATAAAGATAATAGTTAAAAAAAACTAAAAAAACACGCTTTTATAAATAAACCACACTAAAAAGTAGGAAATAAATAATAGTTTAAAAAAACTAAAAAACACGCTTTTATAGAAAACCAGACTAAAAAAATTGAAAATAAGAAAAAAAAATATTTTATTCAAAAAAAAGCGTGGGGTGCATGGTATCTGTTGCTGCTGAAGATTGTTGATTGTTTGTTTGAGTTGAGTTCACTTTGTATATTTTGATCACTTGGTATGAGACTAACATGAAACTTGTCGAGTTTGACAAGTATTGTCAATAATAATAAAAAATATAAAAAACTGAAAGTTGTCAGTTATTAAAAATCACAATTCATATAGAAAAACTGGTTTTCTATTCAAAAATATAACTACTGTAAGCATTGGGGCTTACATTTGGTCCTTTGAGCACAACTGAACAGTCGTCCTTGGAGAGATGTCCCTTCCCAGACGGAGTGAGCGACTGATGGAGAAGTGTGGAAAGAAAGCAGAAGAAAAAGCAGTTTCTTCAAAGAAAAGCGATAAACCTGCAATGGAAAATGGGCCAGGAACTCAAAAAGGCAAGTCTATGGCAACCTCGAAGTCAAAAAGGAGTTTGCAAAGAATCGAAGAACTCAAAGCGAATCTCGAATTGAAAAAGGCAGAATTAGAGGTAAGGCGATTAGAATTAGAGTTGAAACAGGCAGAAATATGCAACTCACATTCAGAAAATGAACAAGTAGAAAGCATAGAAATCTTAGAAAATGTATATGATATATAAGGTGCTACCTCGAGTAAAAATATCAATCAGGTTCAAGAGTGGGTGAATAACATACCAATAGAAAAATCCATGGCGGGTGTTGTGTCTGATAAATCTGTTTTTTCTAAGAGTTTCAAGGTGTCCGATCTATGGAAAATAATAGATTTGAGATATTTTTGGCAAGACAGTCAGTAAGTAAAGAACTTCCTATATTCTCAGGCGATCCTACAGAATGGTTACGTTTCATCACTCAATTCAGGGAAACAACAAACATATGTAACTTTAGTAATCGGGAAAATATATCAAGATTACAAAAATGTCTTCGCGGAAAAGCTAGAGAGAGTGTTGAAGCTTTGCTCACGTTCACGTTGGAGGTGAATAAAATAATTTCAGTTTTGGAAAGACGTTTTGGAAGACCGGAAATGATTGTAAATGATTTGATCAACACAGTACGAAAAATTCCAAATCTTAGGGAAGATAAACTACAGTCAATCATAGACTTTTCGAATTCCATTCAAAATTTGTCTGTCACAGTGACAAGTTTGGGAAGTCAACAATATTTGATAAATCCGCAAGTGTTATCCGATATGGTAGCAAAATTAACTCCAAATCTCAAAATGGAATGGGCAAAAAGAGCAAATAAAATATCTAAATCTAATCATGATTTTCTTACAATTGTAGAGTTTTCCGATTGGTTATATGAAATTGCTGAGGAGGTTAGTTTTGTATCAACTTCAGAAGCGGATGAAAAGAAAAAAAAATATGTATGCACCACTACATACGAAAAAGTGAAGGAAAGAGTAACAAATGAATGTCGTTACTGCAAGATGAATAATCATAAAACCGATAAATGCAAGTTCTTCAGAGATCTAGACCTGGAGAGAAGATTGGAATGGGTAAAAAAACAAAAATTTGTTTTTGTTGTAGTTCTTAAATTATTTGGCCAGATACTGTAAAATGAGAAAACTTTGTAATATCAATAAATGTAAATTCTTCCATCATCCTTTACTACATAATGATGAGAACTAACTAAAAATTGTGAATGAGAAATTGTCAGTCATCATTCTAGAGGAAATAATAACGAAATATTATTGAGAGTTGCTCCGGTTGTTTTGAAGGGGCCAAAAGGGACTTTCTCAACCTATGCTCTATTTGATGAAGGGTCAACTGTCACTTTATTGGATGAGGAAGTAGCTGAAAAAATTGGAGCCAATGGACCCAAAGACTGTCTAAGAGGGTGGACAAATTCCATCACAAATGAAGAGACACGTTCTAAAAGGGTGGATATTAATATACAGGGTAAACATCTGGATGAAAATTATAATCTTTCCAATGTAAGAACAGTAAGGAATCTCAATCTACCCTATCAATCAGTAAATATAAAAAATTTCATTGGGAAATTAAATTATATATCAGAAAATATGAATTTGTCATCATTTCAAAATGCTAAACCGAAAATTCTCATTGGGCCAGATAATATAGACTTGATAATTGCTAGGGAGGTCATAGAAGGAAACAAAAATTTACCTGTTATATCAAGAACAAAATTAGGCTGGGTTATTCACGGAAACGTATCACATCGTAGACGTGTAGATGGGGAATTCATTTTCCATGTTTGCCATGAAGGAGATATGGAACTCCATGAAATGGTAAAAAAATCATTCCAAATTGAAAATATGGGAATACAAAATTCTGAGGAGAATTTGATGTCTAAAGGGGAGAGAAGAGCTCAGAAAATTCTATAAAATACGTCAAAACGGATATCGGAAAGCAAATGGGAAACGGGTCTATTATGGAAAAATGATAATTTTACTTTATCGATGAGTAAAATGGCGGCTTTCAATAGACTGAGGTCAATTGAAAAAAAATGGATAGATATGAAGAATTTTCGGCACAATATTGTAATAAAATTGATGATACTTAACAAAAGGCTATGCGAGAAAGATATCGGAAAATAAAAAATCAGAAAATAATGGAAAAAATTGGTATCTTCCCCATTTTGCGACAACAAATCCAAATAAACCTGGTATTCGTGTTCGATGCTGCGGCAAAAATAAACAATGTGTGTCTGAATGATGTACTCTTGAAAGGTCCTGATCTACTCAATCTTTTGTTGGGCGTCCTTTTCAAATTCAGACAGAAAAATATTGCATTTTCCGGAGACATAAAGGAGATGTTTCATCAGGTGAACATCAGAAAAGAAGACAGATGCGCTCAAAGATTTCTTTGGAGGGGAAAGGAAAGGAAGGAATTTCCTGAAGAATTTGAAATGGTTGCAATGATTTTTGGTGCTGTTTCCTCTCCAACGTCGGCTCAGTATATAATGAGGAGAAATGCAGAAGAATTTCAGGATACCCACCCGGAAGCAGTTGAAGCTATTTTGAGACAACACTACGTCGATGATTACCTCGACAGTGTGGATAGAGTAGAAGAAGCAAAAAAATTGATTTCTTCGGTGATTGCTGTACACGAGAGAGGTGGATTCTCTATCAGGAATTGGAGCAGCAATTCTAAGGAGGAATGAAAAGTATTCCGCATAATTTGAGAACTGGAGAAGGGAAGGATATGGATCTGGATAAGGAAATGCCAATTGAAAGAGTTTTGGGATTGATTTGGGACCCTAATGAGGATACATTTTCATTTCGAATAAAGTTGCAAGGTTTGAAAGACATTTTGGAAAATGGGAAAATTTTTACAAAAAGGGAAGTACTGAAAATAGTTATGTCTATATTTGACCCACTTGGCTTCCTCTCAAATTTTTCGATAAAAGCGAGAATTCTTCTTCAGGACTTTTGGAGATTGGGCATTGGTTGGGATGAAAAAATACCAGAAGAATGTAACAGAAAATGGATGAAGTGGATACAGGAATTAGGAAAACTATCGCAATTGAATATTTCTCGTTGTTACCTCAGAGATATAGGTAATAAAGAAATTCAACTGCACCTTTTCTGTGATTCAAGTTCTCAAGCTTTCGCTGCTGTGGTTTATTTAAGGGTGAGAATTGATGGAATCATTAAAGTTGCATTTGTTATGCAAAATCGAGGGTAGCTCCATTACATTTGGTTTCTATACCAAGGTTAGAATTACAGGCTGCAGTTATGGGTTCCCGCTTAGCCAAAACCATTCAAGAAAATCACACCCTAAAAATTAGCACCACATACTACTGGACAGATTCAAAAAACGTTATTTATTGGCTGAAGACTGATGCACGAAAACTTAAACCTTTCGTTGCACATCGTGTGGGTGAAATCACGGAAAATACTAATATATCAAAATGGAATTGGATTTCTACCACGCAAAATGTGGCTGATGAAGCAACTAGAGACAATAAAGAATGTGACTTCTCGTCAAAAAGCCGTTGGTTGAATGGTCCAGATTTTCTCACATAGATGAAGAATTATGGCCTATTGAGAAAGAAATTATTGTATCAGCCGAATCTATATCCGAAATAAAGCAGGAGTTTGTAGCCGTAGTGTGAAATTTTCAAAAATAAATTTGTCAGAATCTTTACCCAAAATTGAGAAATTTTCTTCGATAATGAAATTATTGAGAACCACGGCATGGACAATGCGATTCATAGATATATGCAGAAAGAACATTTCCAAAACGGACTTACCATTGGAACTTTTTCCAAATGAAATCAGAGAAGCAGAAACACTGTGGATAAAGAAATCACAAGAGGAAAATTTTGAAGAAGAAATAGATTGTCTACAGAAAAAACTATCTATCAAAAGTTCGAGTAGAATATACAAATTATCACCATTTCTGGATGACGATGGTATTCTGAGGATAAGAGGAAGGTTGAAAAATGCAGAATACTCGCAGAAAGATGTGAAAACTCCAATAATTTTGGATCCGAGGAATCATTTCACGAAGCTGTTATTACGTTTTCATCACTAGAAAGCAAAACATCATGGTCAAGAATTCGTTGTTAATGAATTGAGACAGAAGTATTGGATCCTAAATATACGGAATGCAGTGAGAAGCACTTGGAATTTCTGCCAGTACTGCAAAAATTTGAGAGAAAAACCATTATCGCCAGAAATGGCTACTTTACCAGCTTGCAGATTGAACAGCTTTGTCAGACCTTTCACCTACATAGGTATGGACTATTTTGGTCCGATGAACGTGTCCGTCGGAAGAAGAAGGGAAAAGAGATGGGGAGTATTGTTCACCTGCTTGAGCACCAGAGCAGTTCATTTGGAACTTGCCTCATCTCTTAGTTCCGATTCTGCCATAATGGCAATCAGACGACTCATTGGAAGAAGAGAATGTCCCGAAAAAATATATTCGGACAATGGCACAAACTTCCGTGGAGCGGACAAGGAACTCAGGCAAGCCCTCAAGGAAATGCGGAAGGAGTCCATTATTGCAGAAATGACCTACAGGGGAATCGAATGGCATTTCATTCCCCCAGGAACACCACATATGGGAGGTAGTTGGGAGCGACTTGTGCGATCAGTAAAGACAACTCTGAAGGTTGTTTTGAAGGAACAAGCTCCGCGCGGAGAAGTTTTATGGACACTGATGGTTGAAGCTGAGCACATTGTGAACTCACGACCTCTGGTGCATGTATCGATCGATCCAGAAGATGACGAAGCTTTGACACCAAACCATTTTCTAATTGGTACCTCTAGTTCTGTCTGCCTGTTCAGATCGTTTTCAGAAAATGATCTTGTTTCGCGAAAACAATGGAAAATCGCCCAGTATCTAGCTGACTGCTTTTGGCGAAGATGGCTCAGGGAGTACTTGCCCACGCTGACCAGAAGAACCAAATGGTTCCAGAAAGATCATCGGAAAGTAAAAGTCGGTGACGTAGTCGTTCTCGTCGACAGTGAACTTCCAAGAAATCATTGGCCCAAGGGGAGAGTTGTTTCAGTATTTCCCGGTTCTGATGGTCAAATCAGAATGGTAGATGTCAAGACAAAATCAGGCATATTTCGACGTTCTGTAGTGAAGATATGTGTCCTAGACGTTGCAGAAGAGGAGAAAGAAGAAAAAAAGAAAGAAGAAATAAGAAAGTAATGAAGCGAGTTCCATTATCGAGGGGAGTGTTTCAGCTGAAGAGTTATGAAGCGAGTTCCATTACTGGGGGGAGTGTTGCTGCTGAAGATTGTTGATTGTTTGTTTGAGTTGAGTTCACTTTGTATATTTTGATCACTTGGTATGAGACTAACATGAAACTTGTCGAGTTTGACAAGTATTGTCAATAATAATAAAAAATATAATTCAAACTGAAAGTTGTCAATTATTAAAAAATCACAATTCATATAGCAAAACTGGTATTATATTCAAAAATATAACTACTGTAAGCATTGGAGCTTACAGTATCAATAATTATATAGTACATTATACACCTAGGGCAGTGAAGTAAGAAATGTCTCAGATCACAGGTAATTGTTGGCTGAGGCAATACCATGCACCCCACGCTTTTTTTTAAATACATTTTTTTGTTTTCTTATTTTCTATTTTTTTAGTCTGGTTTTCTATAAAAGCGTGTTTTTTAGTTTTTCAAACTATTATTTATTGTTAAGTACTCCTTTCTGAAAAACTTTCTTCGCCTCTTTGTTAGGTTTTAGTTGAGATTGAATAAATGAATCGATTATCTGAATAAAAATGCAAATTTTCATTTTCAGATTTTAGTATATTTTCAAAAAAAGTTGTAGATCAGCGATAGCATAAGTACCCGGCAGTAACTTTTATAAAACATCGATTTATTTTTATAACAGATTTTGCCATTGATAAAATTTCCATCTTTCATTGAAGATTTTTGCTTTCCAACGTAATATTTCAAATGCCAAAATTTGCTAGAAAGTAGGTGCGTCTACAGATAATCCACTGAAATGAAATCTGTTGATGCTCCCCAATCTTTTCCAAGCCCGCGGTAAATATCTCTGAAACTTTCCGATGAAATATGCTCCATTAGTTAATATATTTCCAGAGTCCAATTGACACTTAGACCCAGGCAGACTTGCAACTCCCCTCTTCATCGAAAATCTCTCTTCATATTCATAACCATGCATCGCGTTGCAAGGAGTGCAACTTTTGTTTAATCAATCTAATAGAGAGGATCGAGACGATGCCAATAACTCAACACTATGCTCGATGGTTTAGTCCACCCCAATATTTGGATCGCTTCGGAAGAGGAATAGTATGTGGGCCTGCTTCGAGTTAAGAAACATTACAAGCGTGTTTCGGAAAAGAGTGTATTAAACTTTTTTTGATTGAGTCTTACCACATTTCTTGCACGTTACACAAACATTGTCGTTTCACTCTTCCAGTAGATTGTTATTTTTTCAGGGTTTTTCAATTGAAGGAAGAAATTATAACAAATTTCAATTTGCAAACCATGAAATTTTCATGAAATGTTTCTACCACGTTTTGAAGAATTTCTAAGTATCCTTCACCATTCAAATTTTCATCCTATATAAAATAGCGTACCTCTATTGGTTCATTACCAAACAAAACACATTTATTCGAAATTGTACTTGATTTTCAACTTCGAGCACCGTATGTGGATTTTCAGAAGCCCAAAAATATCGATTTCGTCTACCCCTGCTGGCAAAACTTCGCCACATCAGTCGTCAATTATTTTTTCTAAGATTTCGGTGTGCTCTTGTATTTTATGTAATAAATCCTCGCAAAAGTTTACCCTACGGGGAAAGTCACCTGGTTGTAATTTTTGTAGTCTTATGCATGAAAAAGGATGTAGCTCATGATGGAGTGAAATGGTTTGTATTGCACAGTATGAAAATGCCAATCAAAAGATGCCGTTCGTATTGAGGCTTGAGGATATGCTTGAAAATTTCCTAGTATGAAAATTTGACTCTCTTCATTGCCTGTTAGCAGTTTAACACTCGAAATGATATTTGACAACCATGAATTACATCGCAAACTATAAACCTATACAATGAATGAATACAAAATCGATGGTTGCACGGGGTCTCGGTTACTTTTTGATATATTTTATTTTTTGTTCTGCTCGGCAATTTTTTTTTCTTATATTGATTGATACAATAAATAATTGAATAGAAAAGAAGAAAAATACAGAGTAAATTAATATCCATCAGTGTGAAAGTGTATATGAAAAATTAATTCGTTGGACAAGAATTAACGTGAATTTCAAAATTTTGTGATCTATTATTGAATGGATTTGTGATCTCTCAATTTTAAACAGATTTTTTTTTTACTATGTGTTTTAAAATTTAATTCCCCTGGGAATATTATAGTTTATTGGATAGGTAAGTGACATCTTTGTTTTTCAAAAAATTGTATCTTAATTCAGTAATAATTTTCTTTCTAGTATTATAAGAATTATCAAAATAATTTAGATTCTGCGTTTCGTATTGAAACGAAACAACTGTCAGGAAAAATAACTGATATCAAGTACTTGACTTTGAAAAGTTTCTCTGCAGGGTATTTTCGGTATCTCTGGTACATTATCAATATTTTTTGTATATGTTCTCACATGAAATTTTACTGCTCCATCCCAGCTAAGAATTCCGTAAGTTAGTCTTGATTCTATGAGCAAACTTTTTGTCAAATCCAGAATAGACTTTAGGAATTTGAATTTATATAACAGACTTCATAGCGTTCCAGTGACATGATTCACATGTAAGTCCCACTTTGAAAACTGTTCTATTATTATACCTAAATAATTTGTTTCAACTACACGTAATATTTGTTGGTAAACCCCTGTCCATTTGGTTATATTCAATTGCTCGAAATCTGGCCAACCACTTTTATTGCACGCAAATGTTATGAATAGAGTTTTCTTGTAATTTACTGTTGGCAATTTATAATCGAACTAATCTGTAATTTTCAGCTTATTTTCTGCTTTGCTTCTCAATTCATTCCAATTTTACCCTTTGTCAATTATTGCTGTGGCGTCCGCGAAACTAATTATTTTTCCAGCGGAACTCATAGTAAAAAAGGTATTGATATAAAAGGAAAATAGTACAGGTCCTAAAACGGTTCCTTGAGGAACTCCATAAGTTACGTTTTCTTCGCTGCTTAGGTGGGAATTTATTTTGACAAACTGTTTTCTTTCAGATGAATAACTTTTGAAAAGATTTATTGTCACACTTTGTGTTCCTTGGAGGCGTTACAGGACACGCCTCCAACAACTGTTTGTGGCTGACAGTGTCAAAAGCTTTGGAAATATGAGTTCGTTCAGGGATTAGCCAGGGAAGAAGTTATTTTTTTTATGGATAATTCGACCAACAAATATGTTTTATATACGATGAGGGGAGAAAATGCTTTTTTGATCATTGAAGATCTGTTTCCCTAGAAGTATTTTATGGTCTACTTTTGACTTCGGATTCATGTTCAGGAGGAAAAAAATCACAATTATCACTGAATGGTAAATCTCTAGGTGTTGTCCAATAAACGAAAAATCACCTAAGTTTTTTTGTCACAAAAAAAGGCAACTTTGCTTCAAGTAAGTGGCACAAGCAACAAGAATCATCAACACCAAAATAATGATCAGCCTCAAAAAAATCTCCATTCACAGCCAAACAGAACAGTTCCATATAAAGTTCAATCCACGTCACAGCAACAAGTTGGAATGAACTTGGCCAATGTGGTTGCAAGTAATGGACAACCTCTTGAAAATCAATGTCGTGAAAATCAACAGCAAACTGGTGGCAATTAGTAGCAGTATCGGGGAAATCGGCAAGACACTCCTCAAAATCCGCAAAAGTCTATTTATTAGCAAGTTAGATCTTGTATCACACAATAGCCATTCCAAACAGAAATATATCGGAACACCATTCAATATAATTGAGTTAGCATCTGTGGGATAGGTCATTTTTCTTGAATCAATATCTATCTATGACATCTACCATCAGAAGACATTGGTATAAGTTAATAACAGAATTGGATCAGCATAGTTTTAATTCTAAGATGTACATGTACAATCTCAAAATCAATTTTCTAAAAAACTCAATTTATATATTTTATGTATTTATCGCTCCCCCTCCTATTGTGTGACAGAATTTTTGGATAAGCTTGAAATAATTTTATGTGATCTGCCAAATCGCGCAAACATTATTGTAACGGAAGATTTCAATATTAATTTCAGTGATAATAACATTATAACACTAAGACTGAAAAATCTGATTGATTGTTATAATATTTGCATGCATGTTGAAGGTCCTACCAGGTTTTCTCAGTTCTCGTCTTCAACTATAGACTACATTTGTTCGAATATCGAAAATGTATCATGTTCCGTGATAAGTGCTGGTCTATCTGATCACGAGGCTGTATTGGGTAAATTTTCCATCTATCCAAATCCAAGTAATTCCCAACCAAAACGTGGTAGGATCTATAACAAGGCCAGTTATGGTAAGTTCCATCAACTATGCTCTGATACGGACTGGGAGTCAATTTTTTCTGTCAGTGATCAAATTCACGCATTTCACAAAATTTTACTTGCTAAATTCAACCTGCCTTTCCTGTTAAGATCATTAAACCCAAACGAAAAAAACCTTGGATCACAAAAGGCCTGAAGACTTCCTCTGAAAACCTTCGTTCTCTGCACATGATCAGGAAGTTCACTAATAACATACATTTCCATCAATACTTTCATGTTTATAGAAGTTTGTACAGAAAACTCATTAAAATCTTGAAGCAAAATTATTACATGATAGACTAATTGCCACAAAAAATAAACATAAGGAATGCTGGAATATAATGAATGAAATTCGTCAAATAAGTCGAAAAAACAAGTTGACCTTTATGAGGACCTTTCTCCCAACCAGCTCAATGATTACTATTGTAATATTGCAAGCAAAATAACATCAAATATGACTTCCTCCACAGACATCATGAGTTATTTGAAAACTGAAACCCCCAAAGATTCCTTTTATTTTATTCCTACCAATACCCAGGAACTGAAAGAAGTCCTCCTGAGCATCAGAAACAAACATTCTGCTGGGGAGGATGGTATATCAGTGAATATTTTCTTAAATTTGCCTGATTCTGCATTAGATGCACTAGCTTCCGCTATCGATAACTCATGGCAATCTGGGCATTTTTCTCCGTGTCTGAAATCAGCAAAGGTAATTCCGCTTTATAAAGGGGGGAAAATCGACCAACCCTCTAATTATCGGCCTATTTCACTGCTATCGACACTTTCCAAATTAATCGAAAAACTTGTGAAGACTCGCATCATGGCCTTCTTAGAACATCACAGCCTATTAAACCACAACCAGTTCGGTTTTCGAAGTAATAAGAGTACAAATGATGCAATGTTTAAACTCTTGGAACATCTTTATGGTCAAATTAACGATGGAAAAATAGTTGCAGCAGCGTTCTGTGACTTAACAAAAGCCTTTGATTGTGTGAGTCACAGAATACTGTTGCAAAAACTTGAATTTTATGGATTTAGAGGATGTGCGCTTGACTGGTTCCAGTCTTATTTGACGAACCGGACGCAAAAAGTATTCATCGGACAGAATTCTTCACTATGCGGAAACATTAACTACGGCGTTCCACAGGGGTCAGTTTTGGGACCAGTACTCTTTTTGTTATACCTAAATGATCTAGCGCTTCTTAATGTTCAAGGCAAGTTCACTCTCTTTGCTGATGATACCACTATTTTGTGGCACGGAAAAGATTCTTCAGCATTGAAGAAAAATATCCAGAACGATTTAGAAAAAGTTAAAGAATGGTGCGACTGTAATTTGCTAGCATTGAATATCAACAAGACCAAATTACTCTCCTTCAAGTGTGACATTGAAGGTATAACTATTGGCCATGATACACTAGATCGTGAACACAACACCAAATTTCTTGGCCTAATAATTGACAACGAGCTGAAATTTCAAGAACACATTTTGTTTCTTAGTAAAAAACTGGCCTCAGGATGTTATGCCGTAAAAATGGCCACAAGCGAGATTGGTTCTGAAACAGCAAAAACAGTTTATTATGCCCTCGTGGAGTCCCACCTCAGATACGGAATTGCCTTCTGGGGCATGTGCAGCCAACAAAGGCTCAATAACATATTCATTTTGCAAAAGCGAGCATTAAGATACATCTGTAGGGTATCTCCCAAACATTCGTGCAAACCGCTATTTGTCTCTGAGAGAATACTCACTCTATCTTCTCTATTCATATTAGAAACCGTGTGCTTAGTTTTTAAAAACCGTGATAATTTAGCAAGTCATCAGATTCATCACAGAACACGTAGGATAAATAATCTGAATCTACCTCTGCCTATACCCTCCTCGACTTTGACCAGGAAATCAATTATATATGAAGGCATAAAAATATATAATCACCTACCCCTACACATAAAGTGTATTAACTCTTTTAAAAAATTTCGGAAGTCTGTTAAAGATGTATTACTTGAGAGAGCTTACTATAATTTGGAAGAGTACTATTCAGAAAATTGGTAGAGTATGCAGTTTCGTTCAATTGTACAGAAAATTGGTGGAGTATGCAGTTTCATTCAATTGTACAGCTATATATTTGTGTTTTATATGTTAAAATTTGTTTGTATCTTATGTGTATATTTATTAAAAAATGTTTTATACTCTTGTGTAATTATGAGAAATACGTTTTTTAGCGCATCTAACATACTACTTCATTAATGTGTAGATTTTTATATTATTTACCTACAATTATTGTAAAAAATTTGTATTTTTAACTTTGTCAATAAGAACATATTTATTCTTTGACAATAAAGTATATTCTCTCTCTCTCTCTCTCTCTCAACGTTAATATAAACCAGTCGATGTATTCTTTTGGTGGCTACCGTTACGCTTCTTGATATTTTGATTCAATGTGCTTTGATAAACAAATTCTATTCCCTCATTTTTATAATTTAAATAAGAATATGTAAACAATATATTCTTCAGATGTGGAAATAACATACAAGCACTTTGTGAAACATACCTAAAATATTTTTCAAGGCTGCGGCGTTGCCGCTTATATTGTAAAGTAGCAACAACTTTGATATTTTTAATGAAACACCTATTATTGCATTTTTCGCTTTGCTATTGCTTTTCGATTATTTTTGTATACTTCCCTATACCTAACTCCAGCAGTTTTCGATAAATTCATTGATTTTCTTATTTTTTGTGCAAAACATAGCTTCAATTAAATGTTTATGAGTGCGGTATAGACAGCTGAAATTTTGGGTGTGGTTTAACAATATCCTTGTTCTCTTTTATACAGGGTCATTCAAAATTTATGATTTTTTCTGATAGCTACAAAAATAGTAGGAAGTGCGTTTTTTTAAATGGCTATATCATCAAATATCTTGAAGAACAGTTGAAGTTCCTTTCAGATGATGGATCATGTTTCTATACCCTACATAGTGTCAGATTTTTTCGCAGTAAAAGCAAATTTCTATAAAAATCGGATTATTTTACCATATTTTATATTAGGTAGCTATGAAATGTCATGGGACATGTCACTGATACGACACTGACTGCATTAATAATAAAACGTTTGCGCGTTCATCGACGGAAATTTGATCTGAAAAGAATCAAAATGGAAGACAATCCCCGACTATTCAAATGAAGTTTTGATAAAATTGTTCATTGTTCATGGTCAATGTGATTAGATTAAAGCAAGAACATGCAGAAGGTTCAATGAAATGTATCGATTTACGACCAATGAATGAGAGAAAATTTTAACAATTACAAAATAATTTCATCAGGGGTCAAAACTGAAAGAGAAACAAAATTTACTAAACTAATAAAAAACAATTTTCATTATGTAAAGTAACAAATAACAAAACGGTTAAACAGCAATCAACAATGTTAATACAATAACATAATATGTATAAAAATTATTTATTAAAAATTTTTTTTAAAGGCAAGCTTTCATTCAAATACACTAAAAAGTAAAAAAAAATGCTTTGGATGTGTGACGTATTGGAGGTTATTCCGTGAGTTATAGATTCAAGAGCTTGTCGTGCAAAGTTTTCAGTTCGATAAGCTTTTAAATATATAACTCACGGAATAATCTACGTCACACAACCAAAGCAATTATTTTTTACTTTTTAGCGCATTTGAATAAAAGCTTGTCTTTGAAATATTTTTTTATTCATTATTTTATTTTATGCTTTTTATTAAGTACGCCTTAATCTATGCATTTTTGTTAAATCATCGTTATTATGAGGCCTCCTTCCTGTAATTGCTGAGCTATCCAGTTCTTCAATGAGGAGACCATCTGAAGATAACTCGTCCGCCATCCTGGAGCTGCCATCTTCAATTTGGTGAATTCTGACAAAAATTCCATAATCTACCACCTCAGAATCCTCGTCATACCAACATTGAATAAAAACGGTCCGTAATCACAAAATTCGTCCACCATATTGGTGCCGCCTTCTTGAATTTATGAATTTTGACAATAAATTCATAACCTCCGACCCCAAAAACCTCCACATACTACTTTTGGATAGAATTAGACCATAATTACAGAGATCGTCCACCATCTTGGAGCCTCCCGCCATTTTGATTTTATAACATTTGACAAAAAATTAATAATCGTCGTCCCCGAAAACCTCCACACACCAATTTTGAATAGAATTGGACCATAATTACCAAACTCGTCCGTCATCTTCAATTCATGAATTTTGACGAAAAAATCATAATCTCCAACCCCGAAAACCCCCACATGCCAATTTTGCATAGAATCGGACCATAATCACAGAGATCGTCGGACATCTTGCAGCCTCCATTTTGTTTTGTTTTTTCTCAAAAAAAATTCCAAAATGCATCGTCACGGGAACTATGAACACCTGCCAAATTTCACGTCAATTGGACAACTAGAAGTGGGTCAAATATAACTTGTAAAATTTGATTACACACATAGGGACAGGTGAAAGTGAAGAAAAACTTGTAAAATTTAGAAACGTTCACAGTTAGTTGTTCAAATATTAGTTTCCAAATATTTTAAAATCCAGATACATTGCCATCTAGTTCTTCGAAGCAATTGACCACTTTTTGGCGCAGGTCTTGTTTACTTGGCACCGATGTCCTGTAAACTTTCCTTTTAAAATTCCCTCACAAGTCAAAATCAAGTGGCGTTAGGTCGGGTGAGCTCGCAGGCCAATTCCGCGGTCCTAACGTCTAAACCAGTGATCTTCGAACATTTGGAACAACTCCTTTGTTATTTCCCCAGTGCAATGAACCGATGCCCCATCTAGTTGAAACCAGCAGGTGCGATACACCTCTATTGACAGATTATTCAAAAAATCGTTCACCGCTGAGCTTAGAACGTCGAGATATGTCTTAGAATTCAACGGTTCATCGTGAATGAGAAATCTTCTTTGGTTATCTTTCATAAGGCAAAATACGTTAAAACTTTTCCAGAAATTCCATTTCTTACCAATAAAGTCCATTCTCGTCAGCCCAGTATAGTTCATAAACGTATACCAGTGAAATATTCAGTGGGGCCCACAGACTATTAGAAAGAACGATAATCAATTGGGAAAATATGGCCTAGTCATATATTATCATAAAACGTCATTTAGTAGATTTATTAAATCATTTCTCGAGAATGAATCTGGTTATATGTGAGGTGATCATTTTCAAAAGATACTTATGGCCATTTGTAGTTTTTACAGTACGATTGATTCTGTTTTCGGCAAGCGCGTTACGATAAATCTTTTTATATATGGAGCGAATTCGATATTTTGGATAATTATGTTTGATACGGCTCACTGAGCGATGAATATGTTGTTAGGATAATAGTGTTTATTGAATTATATTTCAATGTGATTTATTTCAGCAAGTGCATTATTGTCATATGGCGCTAGTTTTTGTATCTCGGGCAACATCAAGATAATTAGGTGAAATAAATAATCGGGTACCGAGAAAAATTGATTCTTTAGGAGTTGACAAGGATATAAAGTTGGTTGAAATTCTACTAAGGACTAAAAGTAAAACACTAGAATATCTAAATATAACAAATCTCTTTTCATCAGTTAGTGTTTTGTAAAAAAAAATAGAAATAATTCGATCGAAACTTCTGTGGATATAAATACAATAGAGAATGAAAAGGTCTTGCAGTGTGCACGTATCAATATATTCGAAGAAATACATTTGTATTTCGTGCAGAATAATTTATCAAAAAAATCATATCAGAGCGCTTTTGACTGTTAAGTCATCATCAGTGCTACCTAAAAGGAAGTACTCATTGAAAATTTGAAATAGAAAATTAATTGATTTTAAATTGAAAATTGTGAAATGAAAAAGTGACGTTACTTACTCGTCAAGTTTACAGGAAACCATAAAAAAGTATCTCTGCTGCATAAAACATTAAACAGTTTCACTTTTTCTGGACAATTATATAATATATAGTAAACAATAACCACATCAACCTTCTATTGATACTCATAACACTATAGTTATAGAGTGTAGGGTGAAAAAATCTCAATGCACTTCATCATTATTTTTATTTGTTTCTCTTCTGGAGTTAACTCTACATTGAAAGCGCTAAAAAAGGCAGCATCCATCCATTCAACAGAATGGAAAACACATCAAAGCCTGAAATCAAATATTACTTACTCGAAAACTCGAATAGTTTATTTCTCAAATATTGCGTTTGCAAATTATGTTTTCTGTACCCATACGTGAATAAATATAGGAATAAGTATATCCATTTCATCCGGTTACCAAAACACTTTTTATTAAAGATCGAGTGATCAAAATTGATATCTGTCATATTTCCCACCGGTATAGAACATATTTTTAGTTTTATTTTCAATAAGGCAATCGGGAAATGGGCCGTGAATCACGGGACACGATTTATCGGACAAGGTTTTTTAGCGTCATAAACAAATTGATTGATTGGCAGCAAATATTTCATCACCTACGACTTGTTCTACGGGCTGTCCTAGAAGCAACATCGATTTTCCGAATTGCCGGGTAATTCTTTCCATTTCAGAAAGAACACTCATAATCCGATCAATAGAGACATTGACCTACAAAAATTTCAAAACATCTGAAATTCTGGATTCAGGAATTCGAAAGTATGAAGTGTACATTAAGCAATTCCAGGGCGCAAAAAATCCTAAAAAAAAAACAAAAACTCTCCGAATTTTCATATTTTGAGCTACGAAAAAAAGTAAGTTAAGTTGTAGCTCATTTTCTACAAAATGACGCCTACAAATTTTGCCAAAAATAATGTCGATTTTTGAGTCATGATTGGATCAAATATCAAAGAAAAGAGTATGTATTAGTTAACCAAGGCGAAATACATATACACTTTATAGACATACACACCTAGTGCTGTGGACTCCACAGCACTAGGTTTGAGTTTCACTCCGCAAATTATAGATGTCGCATCTATAATTTTGTGAATTTCACATTTTTGTCCTTGACGATAGGTATTAGCACTCTGAGAGGTTTGTTTCTAGTTCGAGGAAGACCATAAGCCATCCTGATAATTGGGAAACCATGAAACAGCTGTAGGCGGATGGTGGGCTTCCTTGAAGTTGAAACAAAAATCTCTTTCTTCTTTTATTATTTGTTTGCGTTACTCTAAACGCAAGAGAAGCTTGACTTTTGGTGTTGTGGATTGGCTTATACTGACAGTTGTTGGTGACCTATCGATGTTGCACGAAATTTCCTGCCTTCGAACTCCACAGCACTAGGTTTGAGTTTCACACCGCAAATTATAGATGTCGCATCTATAATCTTGTGCATTATATATATAGTGTCCGCCAAAAACTTGGAACCATATGGGATTATTTTTATCAGTAGTTTCTCAGAAAATTTCATTCTTTATAAAAGCATTCAATTTGACTAAATACGCGAATAGCCGTTATTATTCTAAATTCACTATAGAGTATAGTGACATTACTATGGAAAATATAGTTAAAAAAAAAAAGTTGTTTGCAATTGAAAGATTTTTCCAGATATCCAGTTTAGTCTACTAATTACTAATTTCAATAACTGGGAATCTTTCAATTGCAAACAACTTCTTTCAATAATATTTTTCGTTATTTTCCATAGTAATGTCACTTTACTCTATAGTGAATTTTGAATATCGGCCGATTCCCGCTCAACTGCATGCCACTGATTATAACGGCTTTGTGCGTATTTAGTCAAATCAAATGCACCAACTTTTATCAAAAATAAAATTTTCTGAGAAATTATTCATAAAAAAAATTCCCATGTGGTTCCAAGTTATTGGCGGACAGTATATATATATATATATATATATATATATATATATATATATATATATATATAAAATAAGAAAATTCAAAAAGTTTTCGTTTTTTTTATTTTTAAGGCTGCACATTTAACTACCGGGATCCAGAATATCAACTGTTCTTTAGTTTTTGGTAGACTTTGGTAAAATTTTGTTTCTTTCTATTTATTGGGCTATTATTGTGGTTGAAATCAATTATATGGTTGGCAATGGAATTATTTGTAATGACTTCTATACTGTTGTCATGATTTCTGTGTTTACAATCATTCTGATGTGTTATTTGATCCGAGTTTTGAAATTTCTCCAAGTTTGGCCAATATAGACACAATTACAATCAGGGGATGAGCAAGAGAGTTTATAAACGCCTTTCAATTAAAGCGATTTTGTTTTTATTGTTGATACATTTTTTAGCTAAAGGAGATACGTAAATTCCTATCAAATTTATTGAAAATATTTTTAATCTCATAAGGTAATTCTCCCAGGAGAGTAATGAAACTAAAGTTGGTATATGAAGAGGTTTTGATTAGTTCTTTTGAAAACATGACATTGATAAGTTTTTTCTATCAAATGAGCAGGAAAGCCATCTTTAGTGAAATGGTTTTCTTTCGCGGGAATAGAAAAAAGAAATGTAAAAGGGGCATTGAACGAATGAAAATTTGTGTGTGAAAAGAATTGAAAAGTATTATATAATCAGTATGGGTCGGTTCTCTATAGATGGAAAATTCAAATTTATGGTTATTCTTTGTGATCAATAAATCTAAGTAAGCCAAATAATTATTAGTATTTTAAAAACTCACAATAACAAATTTGTAGGACAATCTGCAATCTGTAGGGGGTTATAAATCTGTAAGAAGCTAGAAGAAATTATTTTTTACTTTCTAGTTCGTATTTGAAACGCCGCAAGAAAAAAAATGTGTTTTTATCCTAGTCACTTATATCTTATGATCTCAGAGAAGCATTTCTAGTAATAAAAAAATGCATATCTAGGTTTCTGAAACGTCTCTTTCCTTCGAAATCAACCCGTATTGCTAAACCAAAGTGTAGTTAGCATCGGTAAACACCCTCTGTTTGAATGTGGTGGCGCACTTCTCGTATTAAGGGATGTTTTCGAACAGGCGAACGGAAGAATGAGGGTGCATAGATTAAGGGTCCGCGCATACATATGTATATCTTCAAATTGATTTGTCACAGCCGAACAAAGTCGCGGTTGTAATGTTTTTCAGTGATAACTATCAATTAGAGCAGTGGCGCCAAAAATGTTCGACGAAAATAACAAATTGCCGGATGTTTGAATAAAAATCCGATGATCTTATTCAGTCATTACTATTCACTTCTATCAACCAATGAAATAGATGAACGAAAGGTCAAATATCCATTATTTTTGGCAACCGCACCACTTTTGTATTTTACAAAAAATGTTTGATTCAGCCTGTTGTCCACATATTTGAAACTGTATATTCTATATTTATCGTCATTGGTTTGATTTTTATATACAATTATATTGAGTCATTAGAAGTCGACAATTTTTACGTAGATTCGACAATTGTCTTTTGCAGAGGACAGTTGTCATTTGGGATCAAGAATTATTACTTGGAATCGATCATTGTCACATGGAGTCGACAATTGTCACATGGGGTCGACAGTTGTCACTTGGAGTCAACAATTATCCCTTAGAGTCGGAAAAAGTCAATTAGAATCGACGATTGTCATTTCGAATCAACAATTGTCACATAGAGTCCTCAATTGTCACTTCGAGTAGGCAATAATCACCACTTTCTAGAGAGAACTGTATATTCTATATTCATGGTAATGAGTTTGATTTTAATAAAGGTACAATTATATTGAGTCTTTTGAAGTCGACAATTCTCACATGGATTAGACAATTGTCACTTGAAGTGGATAGTTATCACTTGGAGTCAAAAATTGACACTTGGAATCGATTAGTGTCACATGGAGTGCACAATTGTTACATGGAATTGACAGTGGTCACTTGGAGCCAAGGATTAACGAAAAATGTTAGAATCGACAATTGTCATTTCGAATCGGCAATTGCCACCATAATGATCCCGTACTTATTAGAGAGAACTATATATTCTATAATAATCGTCATGTGATTGATTTTTATATACAATTATAGTCCTAGTCATTTGAAGTCGACAATTTTCACGTGGATTCGACAATTGTCATTTGCAATGGACAGTTGTCACTTGAGGTCAAGAACTATCATTTGGAGTCGATTATTGTTACATGGAGTCGACAATTGTCATTTGAAGTCGGCAATTGTCCCTTAGAGTCGAAAAGATTCGAAAAATGTCACTAAGAGTCGTCAATTGTCACTTCGAATCGGCAATTGTCACAAAGAGACAGCAATTGTCACTTGCAGTCGACAATAGTCACTTGAAGACGTCAATAGTCACTTGAAGACGAATTTTGTCACTTGGAGTCAACAGTAGTCTTTTAGATTCCGCATCTCACATCAAATATCCGATGAACGACATTATTTGAATCTGAATGTTCCATTGGGAACCTCTGGATTTCACACACACGTCCCTTTAAATTCTGACGACTGTATCCAGTAATGGAAAGCTATATCTCGCAAAGACATACCACTAATAAATTCTCGATAAACATCGCGGTTTTAACTTTTTATTTCACTATTTTTGTTATCAATTTCGATTCGGCGTGCCCATAATTTTTCCGGCAGAGGAAAAAAGATACGCGCTGCAAAAAAGCGGCCGAACGCTCGTCAACTGTTTGTTCAGCAACATTTTCGATAAATTTGTCAGGTGGTCGTAAATTTTTCGACGCGTGACGATTAGGTGATGAGTTAAAAGATTGAATTTTTGAAATATTGCCGGTGTATGCGACACAAAACAATTGAGGTGATGTATGGGATATGGCTTGTTTTCGCGTTGTTTTTTGTGTTGGAATTGTGATTTACCGGATGGGACTTTGTCATATTTCATATTTCTGCTTTTTTCGACGGAATCTGATGTTTACCAATTGATATCAGCGAAGTTACAAATTGTGGGATGATATCAACGACATCCACAATCAAGCATAGTAATAAATGTAGGAAAATTCAAATTAATTTGTTATCCCACGTATTTGCGTTAAAATACAGGGTGTAACCTCTTGCACAACCGTTAACAATTGATAGTCAATAAAACAAGTTTCTGTTGAAATTTCTACGATAAGTCCTTAATAAGCCAGAATAAAAAATATAAAAAATGTATTACCTACCAAAACTTGCTTGCCGCGAATATAAAATAGGTATTCTTGCGCGGCAAGATTTTGAATCTGCTACCTAGGTCAAACAATTAAAGAATTATTGTTTTCCTTATTAGTGCATTCGTATAAAAGCTTGTCTTAATTTAATGTTGTTTAATAATTTTTATTTGAATTTTTATGATAATTTATTTAATTTATTTATCTACAATTGTCAAGAGGTGACTGTGATTTGACACTTTTTTTAATGTATAATGATGTTTATTACCGCACTAGGCTTTTATAAATCTATTACCGCACTAGTGCGGTAATAGATTCATAAAATGAATTAAGAAATAAAATTCAAGTAGAAAACAATAAAAATTTAACAAAACGTTATTTTTCTCTCAAAAACTTATTTATTTTATGTATATCTATAGATATATATATATATATATATATATATATATATATATGTTTGTAATTTGATTAGTTCAGGGACACATTTTGTATATCGACGTATATAGCTTAATTCTCTCATATATAAGTTGGGGTTCCCATTGATATCCGAAAAATGAAAATATGTACAGCCGTTCTGATTCTAAAGCAGTTTTGGGAAAAACAGTATACTTCCAGGACATTCCATTGGATTAGGAATCAGTAAAGTGATTATCTGAAGTATATAGGTTATTTCTGTTATATATCACTTAGTGTATTCGGGGGTTATGAAATAATAAAAATGTTTGAATTCGTTTGGATTTGACAAATGTTTTTGGAAGAAAGGTATACTTCCAGGACATTTTCATCGATACAAATCGGTAAAGTAATTCACCCATGTATATATGATATTTCAGTCATATATCAATTAAGATTATCTTAATGTATTTGAAAATTGAAGATATATGGAGCATTTTCATTTAACGAATAATATTGAGAAAATAGTATACTTCCAGGACACTTTGATTGACACATGTAACTATTCATGTTTTTTTGGTCATAGGTATGCCACTTGAAGTTTCCGAGGATATTGAAAAAAGGGAAAATTATGAATTCGTTACAAATCTATCCAATTGGGATTACCAAAGTGATTTTTCTTGGTCACTGGAAGTTTTCATTAGGTATTGAAAACATTTAAAAGTAAAAGGGAAACATTCTCAATTGAATATTGATAGAAAGATTTTTCTGTTAATTGAAAAATCCACGATTAAAATGAAGTTATTTTTTGTGAATGTCTAACAGAAAACAACTTCTTCCCCGGCTAAAGCCACGCTGGACATTGAACTACATCTGATAGATATTCTGAAAAGGCCCTAACTCAAAAGAAAAAATCTGAATTTTAAAATTTGCATTTTCATTCAGATAGTTATTTTATTTGCTATTCCAGTCTTGATTAAGAACTCATAAAGATGAATGGGGCAAAGAAGAATGTTTTCCAAAAGAGAGTACTCACCAGAAATCATTCGTAACATTGACGCAGGAGAGACATCGCATTCACTAGGTCTTCAATACATTTTTGTCGACGAAAATCTATTTCACGCTTCCACGATCATCAGGAAGACCGGAAGAAATGGGAAACACATTTTCAAGAAGCAATCTCACTTTGCAATGATGGAAAAAGTTAGATTCATTTCTTTTGGAGAGACACTTTGAAATTAGTGTTTTCTGACATTAAAACCTGTCCTGGGGTATGATAGATCGATTTGTTGAAAATATAAACACGATGTTCATAAAATTAGATGTGGAATCATCTGCGACTGATAGATAAAGTCCTTTCGCGTGACTCGTAGTAGTCTCGGATGCTGACGAGGTAGATGAAGCAATATGGATAGGTTCATTTGCTATTTCAATTATAATTTGATATTCTGCTTTGTTATCGTAATTTCATGCAAAATTATAAGAGAATGAGAAAAACCTGCCAAAATACTAGACATCTACCACATCAGCACTCAAAACCTGTACTATAAGTCACGTGGTCCTCTCAGCAAACGAATCACTGACCGAGCGTTCTCACTCGCACACAGTCCCCATGACGCCTTCTACTAGCACTCACATGCAATTTTCTCTTACGTCTTGCAATTTCGACAGAAAATTCATAATCTCCAATCCGAAAAATCCCAAGATACCAATTTCGACTAGAATCGGATAATACATTTCAGAACTCGTCCGCCATCTTGAATTCATAAATTAAAAAAACACCTCCGACCCCAAAAACCCCTAACTCCTATTTCCTCATTTTGAATAGAATGAGGACAACATATATTTTTCGCTAATTATTTCTGTATTCTTCGGAAATTGCGATTGAAAATATTGAAAAATCCTATTGGATGTGGAGATTTCTAATATTTATTATACTCTCCATAAAAACACAATTACACTCAAGGGAACCACCAAACCTGGGACATGCCCCAAGATGAGTTGACTAAAAAGTATAGCTTTGTGGAAGAACTTAGCACAAAGCCATGTCGCAAAAGGGAATGGGACAAAGACAACATGCCAAGAATTGATGGATATGCATTAAGTGGTACCCAAGTGGTTCCAGAACTACCTAAGTAACGAGAATATGTGTATATGGGCCTGAAACCAAGTACTTTGAAAGCTTAGGCAAATCCTCGAAAATCTTTCTAGCGGAAATACCTCTAGTTCAATATAGAAAAAAATATCAACAGAAAAATCATTATCATGTAGAGTCAGCAGACATCAATACGCTGAATTCCCATATAATCAGCCGAGTGATTGACGGGGATTGCTAAGAAATACTAAACGAACTAAACAAGAATAATACGGTTAATATGGGCTCCGGGACACCGGAGTAGAGGGAATGAAAGAGTAGACGAACTCGCAATAATACTAATTTTGAGTCGGCGCCAAACAAACAAGCAAATAAATTATGTAAAGCATAAAATTATGGCAGCAGGGTGCGTTCTCGAAGTCGATATCCCCGAGACAGCTACTCGAATGGGCTCACACGTGAGGGCACACGTCGTTGCGAGTGGTCATGCGGAGAGTGCATTTTTGGATTATAATTGTTTATCGCTGGACATTTCACGTTGCATTTGTATGTTATTTTGTTTTGATCATTTCTTTAAAGTAATTTAAAGTTCTTCGTTGATTGTTTGTTTGGCAACGACTCAAAATAAGTTACTTAAATTAGTTCTGGAACTTAGTTATTGATGCTAAAGAAGGTTATTTTATTTTTTGATCTCCAGTTTCTTTTTTCGTAGGTTTAATTTTTTGGTAAAAAGTTTTAATTTTTTTATTTTTTATGGCTGAAATCTAGTAATTAGTCAATTTGGAATACTCTCAAAATACTTACTTACCCACCTTACTTCAACTATTAATTGCTATATACTATAACTTACCCCTTCAGAGACAGAATTTCGAAAAATACTGAAACACGTATTTCTTTATTGAACTTCCACCCCCCTTTCACCCCCTAGGGGTTGCATTTATGAAAACAACTCTTACAAAGACCTCAAATACCAATTTTTATGACCCAAACTTGTGAACTAACGGAATCCCCATACAAACTTTCACCCTACATTTTAACCCTTGAGGGATTGAATATCTGAAAACACTGAAATACCAATTTTTATGAACACAACTTGAAAACTAACGGAATTCCTATACAAACTTCCAATCCCAATTTAACCCTCATTTCACCCCATAATGGGTTGAATTTCCAAAAACACCGAAACACTTATTCTTTATTCGTAACAAAGACACCCAAACACCAATTTTCACGATCCTATTTCCCAACCTTACTATACAGACTTTCAACTTTAGGGTTGAATTTCCAAAAACCCTGAAACACATTCACCTTTATTTGTGGAGAAGAGCCCAAATACTAATTTCCATGACTCTAATCTCAAAACCAACTGTACTTTCACTTTCACCCCCTGTCTCATCCACCTTTTCACCCCTTCAGGAATAGAATATCAAAAAAATATGCTGTCAAAATTTTAGTTCTTAGGACCAGCGGTTTGGTCTGGGCGTTGATCGTATATCAGTCAATCAGTGAGTCAGTTAGTCAGGACATGTTATTAAATATGTACATATTACCCCAAACACGAGGTAGCTGCTGTGAACCGTTGAGGAGATCCGTCAACTGTCTTCCGTTTCATAAACAGAATAATCGCGGGTATTCTGAAACCCTAATGAATGGGACTTCGGTGAATCTTGATAGATATCACATTGTACCATCCAATGAAGTGGAGAGAGACAGTTTGTCTTGGACGATTGAACAGTAAAGATCGGTATTGAATAAACATAGATTATTACAATGGCAAAACAATTAATATTTATCATCTATATATCTACGAAATACGCTACATTTTCTGGTACCGTACCGCGTATTCCCTAATATAAGAATCTGTCTACACTGATCTGGAACTATACAATTGTCCCGGGATCATACATTAAACCCAAGAAAATGTCCCAGAACTAATCAATTTACAAATATATATCTGGTATATGTTGCGAGATTGTTATTTTCTGTTCTATAATGAATATATATTTATTTCTTTCACCGATTGTAAATGATGATTTCATATAGGTAATGATGATTTCATATAGGTATATACTATTGAGATGAGACTAGCTTTTCAAGCATTTTTGAAAGAATGTGTGAAAAAATGCTACCTTATAAGTGAAACGGTAAAAACGTTATTTACTAAAAAATTGCAATGAATTACTGGAGCGATTTCACTTGTTGGTCTTGTATTGCAAATACTCACCATACACACCATACCTCCGTATACAGTATACATACATAACGTTTCCCATAAGTTTCAAGTTTATGAGTGTTCAAATCAAAATGAAGTATACTATTTTTCGCTAAATGGTTTAGATATGAATAAAAATGAATTCAACATTTTCAAAACGTAAGCTTCAATTGAAATGCATTAAATAGGAACAAAATATTTAATTTCTACAGGGCGGCCATTTGTATCCAAGACCGTCAACGCCTTGCGGTTCAGAAACAGAATAATTGCGGGTATACTGAAACCATAATGAATGAGACTACAGAGAATCTTAATAGATATCACATTGTACCATCAAATGAAGTGGAAAGAGACCGTTTGTCTTGGACAATTGAACAGTAAAGATCGGTATTGAATATATAGGTAAAACATAGATTATTACAATGGCAAAACAATTAATATCAGTCATCTATATATCTACCAAATACGCTACATTTTCTGGTACCGTACCGCGTATTCACTAATATAAAAATCTGTCTACACTTATCTGGAACTATACAATTGTCCCGGAATCCTACATTAAACCCAAGAAAATGTCCCAGAACTAATCAATTTACATATATATCTGTTATATGTTCCGAGATTGTTATTTTCTGTTCTACAATGAATATGTTTTCATTTTTTTCACCGATTGTAAAAGATGATTTCATATAGCTATTGATCTATACTATTGAGATGAGACTAGCTGTACAAGCATTTTTAAAAGAATGTGTGAAAAAATGCTACCTTACAAGTGAAACGGTAAAATCGTTATTTACTAAACAATTGCAATAAATTCCTAGAGCAATTTCACTTGTTGGTCTTGTATTGCAAATACTCACCATACCTCCGTATACAGTTTACATACCAGATAACGTTTCCCATAAGTATCAAGTTATGAGTGTTCAAATCAAAATGAAGTATATTATTTTTCGCCAAATCGTTTAGATATGAACAAAAATGAATTCAACATTTTCAAAAGGTAAGCTTTCATTAAAATGCATTAAATAGTTACAAAATATTTCATTTCTACAGGACGGCCATTTGTATCCAAGACCGTCGACGCCTTGCGGTTCAAAAACAGAATATCGCGGGTATTCTGAAACCATAATGAATGAGACTTCAGCGAATCTTGATAGATATCACATTGTACCATCAAATGAAGTGGAAAGAGACAGTTTGTCTTGGACGATTGAACAGTAAAGATCGGTATTGAATATATACGTAAAACAAGATTATTACAATGGCAAAACAATTAATATCTATCATCAATATATCTACCAAATACGCTACATTTTCTGGTACCGTACCGCGTATTCACTAAAATAAAAATCTGTCTTAACTGATCTGGAACTATACAATTGTCCCGGAATCATACATTAAACCCAAGAAAATGTCCAAGAACTAATCAATTTACAAATATATATCTGGTATATGTTGCGAGATTGTTATTTTCTGTTCTGTAAAATATATATAAATTTTTTCACCGATTGTAAATGTTGATTTCATATAGCCATAACTCTTTACTATTGAGATGAGACTAGCTGTCCAAGCATTTTTAAAAGAATGTGTGGAAAAATGCTACCTTACAAGTGAAACGGTAAAAACGTTATTTACTAAACATTTGCAATGAATTCCTGGATCAATTTCACTTGTTGATTTTGTATTGCAAATACTCACCATACCTTCGTATACAGTATACATACCATATAACATTTCCCATAAGTATCAAGTTTATGAGTGTTCAAATCAAAATGAAGTATATTATTTTTAGCTAAATGGTTTAGATATGAATAAAAATGAATTAAACATTTTCGAAAGGTAAGCTTTCATTAAAATGCATTAAATAAGAAAAAAGTCTTTAATTTCTACAGGACGGCCATTTGTATCCAAGACCGTCAACGCCTCGCGGTTCAGAAACAGAATAATCGCGGGTATTCTAAAACCTTAATGAATGAGACTTCAGTGAATCTTGATAGATATCACATTGTACCATACACTGAAGTGGAAAGGGACAGTTTGTCTTGGACATTGAACAGAAGAGATCGGTATTGAATATACATGTAATACATAGATTATTACAATGGCAAAACAACTAATACCTATCATCTATATATCTACCAAATACGCTAAATTGTATCATTCACTAAAGTGGAAAGAGACAGTTTTTCTTGGACATTGAATATATAGATTATTACGATGGCAAAACAACTAATACCTATCATCTATATATCTACCAAATACGCTACATTTTATGGTACCGTACCGCGTATTCACTAGCATAAAAATCTTTCCACCCTGTGCCGGAATCATACATCAAATACAAGAAAATGTTCCAGAACTAATCAATTTATAAATATATATCTGGTATGGGTTGCGAGATTGATGATTTCTGTTCTATAATGAATAAGTATTTCTTTTTTTCACCGATCGTAAATGGTGATTTCATTTAGCTGATTTCATATAACTGTATTGAGATGACAGTAGCTGTCCAAGCATTTTCACAAGCATGTGTGAAAAAAATGCCACCTCACAAGTAAAACGGTAAACACGTTATTTACTCAACTATTTCTATGAATTCCTGTAGCAAATTCACTTGTTGGTCATGCCTTTCAAACACTCACCATTGCCCCTTCGTATGTCAGTTTGTCAATCAGAAGTGTGTTATCAGTTTCTCGAAAAACTATTTGGAAGTTAAAATTATACACGTTCGTTTTTCCAATATGTATAAAATCTGTGAGTATTTTACCAATAACTGATAAGTCTACATACCAAATAACGTTTCCCATAAGTATCATATGAGTGTTCAAATCAAAATGAAGTATACTATTTTTCGCTAAATGGTTTAGATATTAAAAAAAATTAATTAAACATTTTCGAAAGGTAAGCTTTCATTAAAATGCATTTAATGAGAAAAAAGTCTTTAATTTCTACAGGACGGCCATTTGTATCCAAGACCGTCAACGCCTTGCGGTTCAGAAAAAGAAAAATCGCGGGTATTCTGAAACCTTAATGAATGAGACTTCAGTGAATCTTGATAGATATTACATTGTACCATACACTGAAGTGGAAAGAGACAGTTTGTCTTGGACGATTGAACAGAAAAGTCGGTATTGAATATACATGTAATACATAGATTATTACAATGGCAAAACAACTAATACCTATCATCTATATATGTACCAAATACGCTACATTTTCTGGTACCGTACCGCGTATTCACTAACTTAAAAATATATCTACACTGATCTGGAACTATACAATTGTCCCGGAATCATACATTAAACCCAATAAAATGTCCCGGAACTAATCAATTTACAAATATATATTTGGTATGTGTTGCGACATTGTTATTTTCTGTTCTATAATGAATAAGTATTTTTTTTTTCCCCGATTGAAAATGATGATTTCATACAGTTCTAACTCTATACTATTGAGATGACAGTAGCTGTCCAAGTATTTTTAGAAGCATGTGTGAAAAAATGCTACCTCACAAGTGAAACGGTAAAATAGTTATTCAATCAATTAGTGTATTAATTGTGGCGATTAATGATCGATATATTTCAACGCGAGAGCGAATTAATGTTGGAGATCATCAATCCCCATTTTAATATAAGAGTTGATTACAAAAAATTTCCGTCGACCTCGCTCCTGGGGTCATCGTGAAATTTTCGATATGAATTCCCTTCAACTAGGGGGAAACTTACAATATTTCGATTTTAAAATACATAAATTTGACAGCGCGAAGGTAATATGATTTGACATTTGAATAATATTTGAATTGGTGTTTGTTTAGTTTCCTATACCACAGTTATACATTAATAGACCAAATCGACCATTTGAAGGTTTTTAATGGTCGATTTCGGTGTATGTTTAATTGCATATACCACAATTTTGCATTAATAGAGAAATTGAAGGTTAATAGGAGTCATTAACGATCGATTACGTGTAGATTAAACAGACTAGTTAATACGAGATCGCCAGAAATAGTTATTTAATCAACTAGTATATTAATGGTGGCGATTAATGATCTAGATATTTTAACGCGAGAGCGAAGCGAGCGCGTTAATGTTCGAGATCATCAATGGCCGTTTCAATATACGAGTTTTTTCATCAACATTTGGATAATATTCGAATTCGTTTATGTTTAGTTGCCTATACCACAATTATACATTAATGGACCAAATCTACCATTTACTGATTATTAATGGTCGATTTTGGTGTATGTTAGATTTCATATATCACAATAATGCATTAAAAGTGAAATTGAAGGTTAATAAAAGTCATTAACGATCGATTTCGTGTAGATTAAACGGCCTCTTTAATACGAGGTCGCAGGAAAACGTTATTTACACAACTATTTCCATGAATTTCTGGAGCAGTTTGTCAGTCAGAAATGTGTTCTCAGTTCTCCGAAAAACTATTTGGATATTGAAATTTTAGACGTTTGTGTTTCCAATATGTATACAATCTGTCAGTATGTTACCAAAAACTGACAATTATTCATACCAGATAACACGTTTCCTATAAATATCAAGTTTATGAGTGTTCAAATCAAAATAAAGTATACCTACTATTTTCCGCTAAATGGTTCAGATATGGATAAAAATTTATCAAGCGTTTTCCAAAGGTGAGCTTCCATTAAAATGCATTAAAATGAAAAAAAAAAACTGTAGACATATCAGGAGCAGATTCAAAAACTTGCCGCGTTTTCAGTTTGGTTTGGTATTCTTGCGTTTTTGGATATGTTGTAGGCGACACATTTGGAAAAACAAAATTCCTTTTTAAAGCATTTCAATAAAAGCATTTCTTTTTTTGTCCATTCAGTTTTGTTCAATTCCCCCCAGTCATTTATGAAATACGTCATTTCGAATTATCGGGTTTTAAAAACAAATTTATCTCGAATTATTACGGAATCGAATCATAATCACAAAACTCGTTCATCATTTTGGAGCCGTTACCTTAAATCCCTAAAAACCAATTTTGAATAGAATCACGAAACTCGTCCGCTATATTGAGCTGCTATCTTGAATTTTTCAACTTCGACAAAAAATTCATGAAGTCGCCATTTTGTTTTTTATCTAACAAAAATTCCATATTGCATATTATGAACCTCTGTCAAATTTCAAGTTAATCAGACGACTAGAAGTGGGTCAAAATTCAATTACAAGATTTGATTCAGACAGATAAATAAACAGTGTGGGTTCAATAAAAGCCGTAACAAGGCAAGTAAAACGAAAGATTGTAAAAAATGGCACTCATCTCAGAAATAATTTTCTACTCCATTATCGTAGGGTATTGCGCCAACTTTTGAAAACATCTCCTGTATGTATTTTAGTTATAAAACATGAGTTCTCAATTTATGTCCTGGAAGTATTCATTAAACATAAAAAACTTCCAAAACATCTCCTGTATGTATTTTAGTTATAAAACATGAGTTCTCAATTTATGTCCTGGAAGTATTCATTAAACATAAAAAACTTCCGGGACGTCCCAAACTATTATTATATAAAAATTAGGTGGGACTTACATTTCTAATCAACTTTAAAAAAAAATCCGACACACAACCACATATATATATATATATATATATATATATATATAAAATAAATAAGATTTCACATACATTTTAAGTGAAAAATGGCATTTTGCTTTATATCTATTTTTGAAATAAATAAGTATTTACAAAATTTTTGGGAGAAAAATTACGTTTTGGTGAATTTTTATCGTTTTCTATTTGCATTTTATTTGTTAATTCATTAACGCACTAGTGCGGTAATAGATTCATAAAACATAATAAACATCATAATACCTTCCAAAAAGTGTCAAATCACAGTAATTTCTTGACAATTGATGATAAATGAATCATTATTAAAATTCAAATTTGAACTCTGCTTTACAAATTTTCTTGAGAAAACTACATCATTGTACCTGGTTATCCACTATAAATCACCCCTTATCATCGTTATCATTGCCCAAAGAAAAAAAAGTTATGTAGTTATGAATGAATTTTGATAAAACAGTAACGTGCAGATTTAAGGGGATAAAAAATAAATAAATGGGATAACCTGATATTTTCTACTTCTGGGATGAGTATTTCTTGATAGCTGTTTATATATAATCATAAAATATAGGGCCAACAATTTTATTTCAAAAAATTCCGTCCCAAACGCCAACAGTTTTTCTTCCTGTTTTCTTTATTTGTATTACCAATCTTTTTCTGTTGTCCTTTTTTCCGCTCGGCCTTCGATTTTTCCTATTGAAAACTCCCGCCGTGAAAAAGGATGATTCATCAGTCCATAATACTTTAGTTAAATAATCGGGAGGGATCTTCATTCAAATTTTGAATCATCTCTTGGCAAAATTCCAGCCTTTTTCGCTTATGAGTCTCTGTTAAAACTTGTACGGGTAAAATGTTATATGGTTTGTAGTGGTTCTTTTTCAAAGTACGTTGGATTTTGGAAGAAAAAACTTTTATCTAATTGATCGGCTACATTTTTAAAACTATAGCGTTGAAAAGCCATATTTCAGTACTTGAACTAGCACAAAGGTACATATTGAAAACCATATATCAAAAACCTAAGAAATTTCCAACGGAGCAACTCTACAAATCCTCACAAATTTTTTATGTACAACTTTATTTCCTTGAAGTTATCACATATCAACATTCTCGACTATCTGACTTATTAGCGATTGAACATCACCATAACACAAGATATAAAACTACAAAAAAATTATATTATTATGAAACCAGAAAAAGATATACCTATTGCAGAGAACTTACCTATATCTTGGTCCAAAATTATTCAATTCTCTTCCACAAAGTTTGACGCAAATAAAACAACGAATTGAAAAATTATTTGATTAACACCCCAAGAATTGACATACACCAAATAAAAAAAAACACATATATTTTATGTATATCTTTGTTTCATGTTATAAATCACATTGTTGTTAATATGATTATTATTTATTTTTTAACCATTTTATTAGTTATTAGGTATTTATCTTGTACCTTAGTCTATGTTTGTTTGAATATTTTATTACTTTTTCAAATTATTAATAACATATTCAATCTAGCTACTTGCACTCAAGCCCTACGCACAGACTTGTTCTACGGAAGGGTTTTCAATTTATTCCCTCCTCCTTTTAGTATACTTCACTCATAACTGTCGAATGTTATTCAAAAGGCGATGTGTAAATGAATTATTATTAAAAAACTATTATTATTATATTTAGAATTTTCTAAAAAATAATATAAATGTTTCAAAAAACCCTATTTGCGAATGAAAATGGATAGGGTTACCTCCGAAATGAAGCAGTATATCTAGCTGTTCTTCCTGGTTTCCTTGAACTACATGTTTTTTTCTACCGAAACTGAAGGTATGATTAATCTACTGATGATGATAACTTAGTTATCGAAATGCGCATATAGGTGTGAAGTGAATAAGTGTGGTGAAGGGGTTACTTGTGTAATTTTGTGATCATTTTTTCAGTTTTTCGAGAATTTGATGGTTTTAAAAGTGGAAGATAGGCCATATCTCGAGAAGTAAACACGATAGAGTAATTCTGTTAACTCCAATCGATGCCGGACAGTCGATTCAGTATGAATTCATATTTTAGAAAAAAAATCTGTTAATTTTTTATTTCTGAAAAATTGCCTAAATTTGACCGAAAATGAAAGTCGACTAGTTCTCGGTAGCAAAATGTAGGAAATCATATCCATAATTAGCCTGAGTGGTATGTGTCTACGACAGGACAAAAAACAATGTAACTTCTGGCAGATACGGGTAAACTCCCACTGCAAACTCATCGATGATTTCTCTAGGGAACTTTCGACGGTGCATATATAAGAAATATATAAAAACAAGATTTTGGTGTATATAATAATTTTTTCGTTTTCGGGAATTTTAAGATCTTTGAAGTGAAAGATAGGCCATATTTCGAGAAGTAAATGAGATAGAGCGATTCATTTAGTATATGCTCAGATTTTCGAAAAAAAAATTGTCCATTTTTATTTTTGAAAAAATCGCCTAAGGGGTATGCATTATTACCGCTGAATTTGACTGAAAATGAAAGTGACCCGATCGACTTGTTCAAATTGTAGGAAATCATATCCTGATTTTAAAAATATATAATTTACCATGAGTAGCCGAGTGGTCTGTAACTTTTGCACACGTACGGGAAAACTCCCACTGCAAACTCATCGACAATTTCTCTAGGGAACTTCTCACGGTGAATATATAAAAAACAAGATTTTGGTGTAGTATTATAATTTTTTCTGGTTTTCAGGAATTTGAAGGTATTTGAAGATATCTTGAGAAGTAAACGAGATAGAACAATTCTGTTAACGCCAATCGATTCAGGACGGTCGATTTAATATATGTTCACATTTTCGAGAAGAAAAATGGTAAATTTTGTATTCTTGAAAAAATCGCCAAAGGCGCATACCCCTGAATTTGACTGAAAATGAAAGTAATCCGATCGACTGGTTCTCGGTATCAAATTGTAGGAAATCATATTCTGAATTCAGAAATATATAATTTACCATAATTAGCCTGAGTGGTCTGTGCCTACGAAGGACAAATAATGGGGAGTAACTTTTGCACAGATACGGGAAAAATCCCATTGCAAACTCATCGACGATTTCTCTAGGGAATTTTTTCAGGTTTTCAGGAATTTGAAGGTATTTAAAGTGAAAGATAGGCCATATCTAAAAAAACAATAATTCAGGACGGTCGATTTAGTATATGTTCATATTTTCGGAAAGAAAAATTTTCAATTTTTTATTCTTGAAAAAATCGCTTAAGGGGTATACCCCTAAATTTGACTGAAAATGAAAGTAATCCGTTCGACTGGTTCTCGGTACCATTTTGTAAGACATCATATTCGGAATTCAAAAATATATAATTTACCATAATTAGCCTGAGTGGTCTGTGCCTACGACAGGACAAAGATTGGGGAGTAACTTTTGCACAGATACGGGAAAACTTCCATTGCAAACTCATCGACGATTTCTCTAGGGCATTTCTCACGGTGAATATATAAAAAACAAGATTTTGGTGTAGTATTATAATTTTTTCAGGTTTTCAGGATTTTGAAGGTATTCAAAGTGAAAGATATCATGAGAAGTAAACGAGATGGAATAATTCTGTTAGCGCCAATCGATTCAGGACGGTCGATTAAGTATGTTCACATTTTCGAGGGGAAAAATTGTAAATTTTTTATTCTTGAAAAAATCGCCTAAGGGGTATCCCCTAAATTTGACTGAAAATGAAAGTAATCCGATCGACTGGTTCTCGGTACCAAATTGTAGGAAATCATATTTTGAATTCAAAAATATATAATTTAACATAATTAGCCTGAGTGGTCTGTGCCTACGACAGGACAAAGGATGGGAATAACTTTTGCACAGATACGGGAAAACTCCCATTGCAAATTCGTCGACGATTTGTCTAGGGAACTTCTCACGGTGAATATATAAAAAACAAGATTTTGGTGTAGTATTATAATTTTTTCAGGTTTTCAGGAATTTGAAGGTATTCAAAATGAAAGATAGGCCATATCTTGTGAAGTAAACGAGATAAAACAATTCTGTTAACGCCAATCGATTCAGGACAGTCGATTCAGTATATGTTCACATTTTCAAGAAAAAAAATTGTTAATTTTGTATTCCTGAAAAATCGCCTAAGGGGTATCCCATAAATTTAACTGAAAATGAAAGTAATTCGATCGACTAGTTCATGGTACCAAATTGTAGGAAATCATATCCTGATTCCAAAAATATATACTTTATCGTAATTAGCCTGAGTGGTTTGTGCCTACGACACCTTTTGGTGAATATTTTTATATGAGTTTTCTGACGGTGTTGGACGATTTGGGTACAACACCCTATATGGACTTTTTGCTGGACGTTTATTTTGGTTGTTTTGCATATAACAAGTATTTATTTGATTTTTTTCTTCCTCACTGTAAACCATTTTGATTATTCCATTAAAGAAATATCACTAAACAAACATAATATAGTTGTCATTTTCATAGCTTAATCGACGTTTAATAACTCAAAAACGGTAAAAAATAGAGGTAACATATAATATATCTTAGAAATCTGGAAAAAAATCATTCCAAAAATTAAATTACATACAGTGTTTCCCATTAAAAAAATATTTCCTGAAATCTGCACGCTACTGTAGTTTTGATAGAATTTTATCAAAATTCAGTCATAACCACACATCTTTTACATTTACCTTTTTTTTCTATAAGCATTAATAACGATAAGAGGTGGGTGATATATAATGAATGAACCGGTACATCCCTGAGCTGCCAATTTCTGGAAGAAGGTGGATACCCCTGAGTTGTCCCTTCTGATTATGACCGGAATGTCCTCAAGCCGGACTAATGATATCTAGTGCACCACACGCATGTAACATACATAAGTGCCCTTATGCATGTAATAAAAGAGCCACAAAACCCCATCACACATTTAAATATTCATCCCTCCACCGGAATTTATTCCCGAATTCGAACCGCCACAGTTTCCAATTCAAAATAGGCAATCGTTATAGAGAGCAGAACGAACGGGCAAAAAGTTTACGCCGAAATCAGTTCCGGACCGGCAATCACCGATGACAGATTTATGAAAATATTTGTTGGAAACGGCAGTTATTTTAAATATTCGCCGGCATCATTCGATTATGCAGATATGCCCGTAAAAACAAGATCGAAGCTGGATGAAGGGTGGGAGAGGGGATTGTTTTTTTCCGTTGCGGGGAATTAAGAAAATACGGCCGGCGATAAAAGAATGATGGGTGAGGAAAAAAAACGGAATTTCACGTCGTCGTAAGTTTTTATTGTGATTATTATCCTCGATCCGGCTGAGTACGTTTTCGGGATCGAAACAGATGAAGAGAGGTTGTTACGAATGGAAATATTCGGTCGATTTGTGAGAGCAAATCACTTGAACTTCACGTGTTTATTTCTTTCTTCAGATTTTTTACTTTGGATATTTTCTTGGGCATACCACGATTTGATAGAGGAAAACCTTGTTATTGGCACTTTCAAAAACCTACAAGATGGAGTAACCAGTTTTTAGATTGAATCATTATTTAAAGATATACAGTGCTTTTCTTTAATGTCCCCCCCCCCCTTTATTTTTTTAACGGGTCAACTAAAAAAATTGAAACTTGGGATAATGAAATTGGTGCATGAATACTATATTTTGGAGTGAAATTGACAGGTGAAACTATCAAGATGGCGACTGGGCGTCATCTGGGAAAAAAAAATACATTGAAAGGGGGTCTTGTGACACATCCTTTTGAAGCTCCTGACGAATACTTTACAACCCTGGAATACAAAGTCAATATCTTCACCTACTACAAAATGGCGGAACATTTAACAATTGCCTGAATACATCGACGTTTAACTTCATAATTTGAGGAAAAAAGCTGAGTTCAGTTCAGAAGATGCTCGAAATGGTTGCCTTGAACTGCTTGACATAAAAACAGCCTATCCGATATTTCACGCCGAACTATTTCGAACACAGTAACGTCGATATTTCTACAAATATTTATTGTTCCCTGCCGTATATCCAATATTGAAGCAGGTTCAGTTTCGCACACCTTTTGCTCCAAATAGCCACATAAAGAAAAAGTCTACAGGTGTCAAATCTGGCGAGCGGGCTGGCCATCCCGTAGGACCTCGACGGCCAATCCAACGACCGGTGAAAGTATTATCCAGATAGTTTCTTACTTGTCCGTAGTAATCTGGTGGTGCTCCATCTTGTTGGAATACAATATCCATATCGAATTCATTAGGATTCGCTTCGACGATTTCGGTGATAAGAGGGTCAACAGTATTTTCCAGCATATTCAAATACAGTTCCCCTGTTGAATTTTGTTCAATGAATAGAGGTCCTACAATATGGTTTCCCAATATTCCTGCCGAGACGTTGATTTTTTCTGGATATTGAGTATGAGTTTCCCGGAAAATGTGAGGGTTGGTGTCATTCCAATAACGGTAATTTTGTCTGTGAACCTTGCCGTTGAGATAAAATGTAGATTCCGTCACTGAAACAAATATTGTGGAGATAGGTAGGATGCCTTGCAATGGTTGCCGTCATAATTTCGCAGAATTCTGTTCTTCGATCAGGGTCATTTTCGGTTAACTGGTGTACCATTTTGATTTTGTATGGATGATACTTATTCCTCTTCAAAAGTCTCCACACAGTAGAAGGACACACCTCACAAACATTCGCGACGGAGGAAGTAGACTGTTGAGGATTTACTATCATCTCACCAATAATTCGAACTTGCTGTTCTTCCGGAATGGACCCTACCAGTAGTTGTAAATTTGGTTACAAGTCCCCTGAAATATTTTCTACAGATAGGACGATTCGGGAAACGATCATAAAAAATTATTTCGGTTTCGTGAAAGTTACGCGTCGCACCGTAAATAAAAATCTCTTCGATTTTTTCTTCCAATGGACGATAATTTACCATTTTAGAGATAGTTCACGTGGTACCTATTTACTAGTAAAACCGAAAACTAAATGAGAATATTTTAACTGAACAATGATGTTCGTTGTCGTACTGACATTTCTTATCATTTTTTGTTTAAACAAAAAATAACCTATCAAACCTTATCGGGTTGTTGGGATTGCCAAATGGCAGAGAAAAACAAATATTTCTAGATGTATCGATATTAATGTGTTTGTATGCAGATAACTATTAAATGTTTCGCCATTGTGTAGTAGGTGAAGATATTGACTTTATATTCTAGGGTTGTGAAGTATTCCTCAGGAGTTTCAGAAGGATGTGTCACAAGACCCCCCTTTAATTTTTTTTTCCCAGATGGCGCGCAGTCGCCATCTTGAAAGTTTCATCTGTCAATTTTACTCCAAAATATAGTATTCATCATCATCAATTTCATTATCCCAAGTTTCAAGTTTTTCAATTGACCCGTTCAAAAAATAAAAGAGGAGAGGGGGCATTAAAGAAAAGCACTGTAGAGAGTGAGTCAATGACAATGTAAACTGCGTTGAATGCTGTCCCCTGCCAACTACCTTTGTATTGGGGCCTCAACTTCCTGTTCGTTATTCCTCCCCAGGCGATTATGGCGTATGTTGAATTGAATTTAATTAACGCAAAGTACATCATTTTTAGATGTTTCTGATTACAGATAGTCTAGCACATTTTGAATTTTGGAGTGAAGCATCTTAATTTTTTAGTGAGCATTTCCGAGTGGGTATTCTATTGGAGCTGGCTATCTATGTGAATGTATTTTACATCGTTTTTGGGGGGGATTTTCATAGTTTTTATCAATGTTTCTATCCGAAGGTTCAGCTATCATTGTAAAATGTACTTGGTTAGTTGTATAATTTGTTGATATATATATATATATATATTGTAATAATGTGTTGCATTTGTTTATATAATTATTGATATTATTATTTTTATTTATCTGCTTAACAAATACCCATCACAACAATAAGCTCCGGCTATGATGCTCTTACCCCGTTTTCAATATACTATTTACCTCTCTTTTATTACCTTTCTCCAGCTCAGTCGGTACGCCTATGTAGAGATGGTCGTCTCTATCTCAGGAGGATTGCAGTTCTAGTTGTTTTGCTTGAAGGCAATGTACTGTTTTTATGGAAATATAGCTTGTAATATGGTCAAATGATAAATAATAAGTCGAGAATATAGTTAAATGATCGTTCTTTTATTCAAATCAATTCTTAAAATACCTATCCCTGCGATATCTACCTCATAAGTAAATATTATTCAACCAATAAAATTGAACAACATCAAATGAACTTGCTCATGCGCAATCAAGGAATAATGTAAAATAAATATTCAGAAGTTATATTGATATCAAAATAATGAATTAGAAAGAAAGTTCACCACTGTGAATATGGAAATAAATCAAAAAGTGTCTGACCCAAATATTATCACTTCATTTAGTTTTTGTTGATAAACAGCTTGTGCACTCACGCGAGTCCAGGATTATTCTGTGGCTATTGGAAGTTGAGTTTGCTAACGTTGAGGCCCCTTGCTGCTGGTTACGTCATGTACAGGAAATTTAATCTGAATTGGAGGTAAGTGGTTGCTTGGTCGAATCTGTGGCTGGTTGTTTCTTGATTTGGTTTTAAGTGTCCAAGCTATACTTCTGTTTTCAGCTTTTTTGCGATGTTTTCTTCATAGATTTTTTTATCACGGCTTCTCTCCATGAATTTATTATTTTCGACCCCTATTTTCCTCTTTCCCTGGCAACCATCACTTTTTGTTCTCCAGCACAAATTTTCACTCTTTACACACTTTTTAAAAACACATTTTCTAATTCTAACCTATGATACATATTTTATTTACAATTTATATATCTTCACATGATAGATATTATTTATATAGAACTGTTGAAAATTCACATCTACTATGTTTCTGTTCTCAAATTTGAAATTTTAAGATTTTCAATGAAAATAGTTTTGGCATTTCTTTGTCTTGTTTCCTTGTGATTCAAAATTAGCATATGGGATGTTCTTGCTTGTAGATTATTTTTGTCTATTTGAATTCTAAAATTGTATTTGTGGATTTTAATTTCATACTTTTATAGGTTATGCAAATTAAATGGATTGTTGGAAACATAATGATGATAATATAAAAGCTCCACTGCTATACTCTGGGATCATCTGGTTGACTATAAGATGGCCAAAGGTTTCAGAAATGCAAAGTACACAGGAAAATTGTAAAAACAATCATAATAGGTATTCAGGTAATGTATAAATATCAAATCAATAAAAAAATTATTATTTGATATTTAAATATTTTTATATCATAAATATATATATATATATATATATATATATATATATATATATATATATATATATATATATATATACTTCGTCTGCGTGGAATTTATATTTTTTCTTATGTTTCACTTTGTCTCCCTCTATCTAGCTTATGCCTGTGGCTTTGGCAGCTTCCCTTTATCCTGTTTCCCGTTATCTCATTCCTCGTTATCCACCTCACCCATTATCCCGTTTCCCATCATTCCGTTTCTCGTTATCCCGTCATCCCGTTTTCCGTTATCCTGTTATCCCATTATCCCATAATCCCATTATCCCGTTTCCCGTTATCGCGTTATCCCGTTTCCCGTTAACCCATTATCGCGGTATTCCGCTATCCCGTTTTTGCTTTTCGCCCCATTAGCCCCTTTAGCCCCTTATCCTGTATGGATGAAATACATCCCGCTATGATGACGGGAATAGAGTATGTGACAATAAAACCACATTTCTTCATTACCAAGTGCAACCAATAGAAGGTGAGCTCCCATTTCAAGTATATATATATATATATATATATATATATATATATATATATATATAATATATTTATGTAGAAATTAGTGGGAAGCAGTCAATGGTAGACCAATTAATACGATTTCTTCGTTTTTATGTCGAGCTTTCGAAAATTTTTATTTTCTTCTTCAAGACTTAACTAAAAGTTAATACATGATTATATGCTGGTATTACATAATTAAAGGATACTTACTAACATGAAATTCAGAAAAAATAATACACAAAAAGAAACATCGGTGTTACAATTTAAAATGACAAGATGACAGTCACATGACAGATACTCAGTTACATACCTAAATAATCGAAATTCTAGATGAAAGAGATACAGAGTGAGAATATAAAAATGTAAAAGTATATATAAATATAAAAAAATAATAATAATCATTTCAAAGAGGATTAGGTGTGATATTGTCTTTATGTTTTTTTAAAAGATATGTATATATTGTACTGAGGTCATCAATATCTGTTCTTCTATTCATTGTTTTTTCATTGTTGTTTATATGAACCATTTCAAGAAAGAGACGCTTATTGAGATTTTGTTCATTATCGAGAATTTTGGCATTATTATAGTCAATCACATGATCTTTATCTATTACATGTTCAGCAAGGCAACAAGATCTCACATTTCTTCTACAGTCACTTTTATGAGAGGTTATTCTATCTTTGAGCATTCTACTTGTCTGACCAATGTATACTTCATCACAGCTGCTGCAAGGAATTTCATAAATTATATTGGATTTATTTTTGATTGGTATATATTGGTATATATCCCTTATTTATATACATATATATATATATATATATATACATATATATATATATATATATATATATATATATATATATATATATATATATATATATATATATATATATATATATATATATATATATATATATATATATATATATATATATATATATATATATATATATATATATATATATATATATATATATATATATATATATATATATATCATTGGCGCTCAAACTGGCATCCGGTACAATTTCCAGGAAAGCTGGCATCCTTCGATATACAACATGAATATTCAATATATTTCGAAATATTCAATTGACGCTGAAGTTGGCATCCGATATATTAAGCATCACAGGTGGCATCCACGAAAAATCGTCACCTGAAATCTATCTGACGCTTAAGCCAGCATCCGGTCTATTTTGTAACAAAGGTGGCATCCTTGTAGATTGACGATAAGACTCTTCACCCTCTCCGCACCTCGACCTATAAAGGTCAACTGGAATAACAGCATTTATGCTATCATTTGTTGAGCGTAAAGATACTTATAGCCATAACTAAATCACATTGAATATTTGCAAATTCATTGAAATAACGGGCCTACATTGCTATACACTATTTTTGCTTGCCATTCGCACACTTGAGTACCAATATTTTATACGACCCGTCTCGTAATTTGAGTATTCAAAATGGCTGGAAATTATTTTCATCCCATATCAAAAGAAGAAAATTATTTATTTTGTTTTGTGAGAAAGGTTACAGATTTAAAACTTTGCCACACTATATTTTCAGTATGAATATCCGTACTGATATTTCTATCGTAGATTTTTCCTAATTCTGAAAAATCCTTTTTTTCAATTGAGAATGTTTACTTTCCAACCCGAAATGTATTTTTGTGCGGCAAACTTTGGAATCTGTTACGCACAGATGTTAATCTGTGCGTAACAAATTCCACCTTCCACATCTAAATACCTTTTCACTTTTTTTACTGCATTTGATGAAATCTTGATCTTAGAAAGTGTTTTATTCATATTTATTTTCAATATTTAATACTTCTTGGATGGTTGAAAGCATTTGAGATTTATAGTATGGCAGAATTGGTTTTCACCACAGATCTCAAGCAATCTGACATTAAAAACCTTGTGGACACAATTTTAGCTGAAAATGGAACTTCCTGCCTGTACAATTGTAGACTTGTAGACGTCTGAAATCCAAACCGTTCAACCTAGAAAGGTGAATTTGTATATGGTCAGAGAGTGTGAGGCACCAAACTAGTCCTCACAGGATTTCCAATATGTATTTAGGAGAAAAACTAGGTTGTCAGCGAAAATATACCAACGTCAATAAAATTTAAACCTCTTCAAAATTCATATGATTCCGTGTGAAGAAGACCACCTCAATAAAAACAATTATTTAAATTTAAAAAAATTAAATAAGAATAACTGTTTGGACAAAAAACAGGAAAGAACTCCCACAAAATGATTTTTTCCTGTTTTTTTTTCCGAACTATCAATGGAAATTATTTCAGAATTTGAAATATTCACACAAGTAAACGAAGGCTACCTTTTTGCCTTGATAAATTTGTAAATTCACGAAATAATTTACCTGATTAGATGATTTATTTATTATATCATTCTAAAAATCGATCCTGCTGAACTTAGTATCACATGAAAGCTGATACAATTTAATATAAACAAATTTCCATAAGAATCTATGAATCTAAAAGAATCTCAATTGCTTTAAATAAACAAAACCATTTGCAGTAGGATACTGAGTAAGGCTTGACATGCACTTGGCTGCAGTCACTTGATATTCCTCGTTAATTCCTCATTTAAATGGAAATAAAGAAGTAAGAGGAAGAACTATTTTTTACTGGTGCAGTTTGAAAATATATAATAAAAGTCTAAAAGTGAAAATTGAACAAAAATTTCACATTTTCTTTTTGTATTGGTTCTGGACATATACTTCAATGACATTCCATGGCTTGTTCTTGAGAATACTAGGGTATTTTTCGATGAGTGAAAGTACTTCATGTTTTCTCGGTGCTTTCTTCTTCATTATGTGCTTCCTGAAAAATTCTTCAACATGACTCTTCTGCTGTTCTGTCCAAGGAATGAGTGTGCGTTTTGTTTCCTTTTTCTTCTGCGAGTCTATGTCCTGTTCAGCGTTCTTATGTTTCTTGTTGTTTTCCCGAATCATAGAACAACCTATGTTCAACCCATTTTCCATCTCACTATTTTCCAAAATGCCACCTTCTTCGTCATTATTATCTTCATCAGCGTCTTCTACTAGATTCTCTCCAATTTCAATTTCACTTAATGACTTTCCTTTATAGTGCTCGATTGAATTAGTTTTTGCCATCATCAGTAATTTGCTGACTTTCGCCGTCTGATATATATCATCAGGCAGTCGATAAAATTGGGCGTGTGTTTTCTCAGTATGTCCCATGAAAGTGGCCAACTGTTCTAACTCGTTTTTATCCATCTTTAAAATTTGAACCATAGTCGCCAAGTGTTTCCGCAACTTGGTCGATGTCAGTAATGTGGCCTCACTTGCATCACCTAATGCCTTTCCAGCGTGTTTTCTCATCACAGAAGTTCCCGCAATAGGATTCTCACTCCCAGGTAATGCAAATAAGTATAGATTCTTGGCGTATTTAAAGTTTTCTCTGAGGCTTATGATGAGTTCGATTGACTGGAGTGTTTCACGGTTAAACAATACTGGGACACCTCGGCCTCTTCTGCCTCTCACAACCACACGTTTGAGGGAATGGTAAAGTATTTTTCCTGATTCTGTTAACATATTTTCGAAATCGGTGGCGGTCTTTGGTGTATCAGTGTATTTGGAGAAGTCCACTAATGTGATTCTCTGAAGTTCACCCACTCTGCGCTTGTTGAATATTAGGAGGCTGCAAAATGTAACTTCTAGCAACTCTCGATGAGCCTTCAAATCTTTGGAATCCTCTCTCAGATTCGACGTTCTTCTGATTATAATTCCTCTCAAGTACTTTTCGAAACTCTGGAAGAAGAATTCAAAGGATATATCGATTGAAAAACCCTACCTGAAGCAATAAATAATTTCAATGCAAACAATAACACATTCAGATTCATGGAATGAATGTGGTTGTTTGTGGAGGAACAACGTTTCTTGACATGTTTTTTGGTTAACCTTCCACAGTCTGAAAATGAGAATATAATCAGGAAAATCTTAGAAGTAGAAAGGGCAAACTAATTAGTTCACCCCAATAAGTTACTGCGTTCACCAAATTATATTTCCTATAGAAAAAATTATTCGATTTGTCAGTAACTTCTTGTTTCCTGGATATGCCTATAAAAAAAATAGGAAAAATTCAAAAGATACTTCTCTATATAGTTTTTGATTAACGTTTCGGGGACTATATCTGCCCCCGTTCTCAAAATCTTCTAAATCTCCTTTAATTATTTGAATAATTTGGATTTTTTCTTGCAGAGTCTTTTTCGCTTTTTCAAGAAAAAATCCAAATTATTCAAACAATTGAAGGGGATTTAGAAGATTTTGAGAACGGGCAATATAGTCTCCAAATGTCAATCAAAACTATATAAAAGTATCTTCTGAATTTTACTATTTTTACAGCATATTCAGGAACGAAAGTTACTGACAAATCGAATCATTTCTATAGGAAATATAATTTGGTGAACGTAACTTATCGGTGAACTAATAGTTGCCCTCTCAACTGTATAGATTTTCCTGGTTATATTTTCAATTTCAGACTGTGGAAGGTTACCCAAAAACATGTCAAGAAACATTCAGATTCCTTTTTATTCTTACAATTGAACATGTTGGTTACTTTTTTCCAACGAATGAATAGAGTTTGTGATCTTCTATAATTTCAATGTGCAATAAAATCGCGTAACTATTTATATCAATGTTCTTAGCCAAGGGGATCAAACTGGGCTTATTAAGTTTGTTGATTGTCAAGTTCTGACCAGCTTCACTGGTTATTTCGTGTGCCCAATCAGTTTCTATGAAGATGATAAGATTTTTCAACTGCTCTAAACGTTCAGAAAACGGTTCTGTTATTTGAATTTCCACAGAATATGCTGTATTGACAGCATCTTTTATTATTGTTCCCATTTGTAGAGCCAAAGACGGTGAATCAAAAGTGCGGTTTCTTTCATTGTATCCTGATATATTCTCAGTTCCCCCAGCAAGCATTTTGAATTTTGTTGGTGTTAATAGGGTAAGTCGAGGATAGATGGCGCAGAAGGTGAGATGGTGCAATGGTTTTGCAGCGCCACCGCTAGTGTTGAAGATGAGCGGCTGCGCTCTGAAGTACTTCAGTTCATAGTAAACAAGCCGCCGTACAGTTTGTGTTTACCGGTTAAAAGCCTATTAAAAAATATTTTCATTTGTGATCCGGTGGGGACCAAAATATTTTTCCGAATTTCTTCTTCACGCCAGTGAACATCGAATTTTATAATAATTTAAATCACTCTATCGTCTCAGGTGGGTAAAAACATTCAAGTTTTGATGTATAACCTTGAAATTCCGCATATTTCAAAACGTGTTTAGTTTGTGATGTGCGCCATCTCTCCTCTCACAACGAGGATAGATGGGTCACATATTTTTGAGGTGAGATGGCTTATTAAATTTTTTTTTTCAGTATGCCTACAAAATACAAGCGCACTGGAAGTTGTTCCAGGGCTAGTTGGACCGAAAAACAGTTAACTGCAGCCATTGAAGCGGTTAATAAAAATATAATGGGAGTGAATGATGCTGCTCGAAATTTTGGGATACCGGCAACCACTCTACGAAGAAGAAAATTGAAGAAAAAAGGTCCTCTTGGACCCTCCTCCACATTAGGCGAAGCTGCTGAAGCAAAATTGGCCCAACATATCCTGAAACTCCAAAAAAACGGTTCTGCTCCTACTCGAACCGACGTGCGAAGTATGGCTTTCAAATTGGCCGAACAGCTGGGCATTAAACATCGTTTCAATAAGGAATCGAGATTAGCTGGTTTGCCATGGCTTGAGTTATTTCTGCAGAGAAACCCAAGGCTGTCAGTCAGAAAAGCAGAAGGGGTCTCCGTTAATCGATCCTTGGGTATGAATAAAAAAGACGTTGAGGCTTATTTTCAGCTGCTAGGAAATATTCTGACCGAAAACGATCTCATCAATAAACCTGGACATATTTATAATATGGACGAGACTGGTTTACAGCTAAATAATAGGCCAGGGCATGTCATTATTCATAAAGGATCTAAAAACATCGCAAGTATCAGCTCCGGTGAAAAAAGAGAAACCATCACGGTTATAACCTGTTGTAACGCAGAAGGCGTTTTTATTCCCCATACCTGCGTAATGAAAGGCAAAAATAAAAAACAAGAGTTTGAGGATGGGATGCCCCCGGGATCCTCGGTCTACATGTCGGAAAAGTCAGCCTATGTTAACAGTGACATCTTTTTTCAGTGGCTTAAGGATCAGTTTGTTCCCAGAAAACCGACAGGAGCAGTTTTGTTATTGCTTGATGGTCATGGTTCACACTGTAGTAACGTTGAGATGCTAGAATACTGTGTCGACCACAACATCATATTGCTGTGCTTACCAAGTCATACGACACAATTTTCACAACCGTTAGATAGATGTTTTTTCAGATCGTTTAAATTGAACTACTACTCAGCTTGCAATTCATACATTAAAAATAACCCTGGGCGAAAAATCACCAGATTATAATTTGGCAAGTTAATTGCTGAAGGATGAAATAAGTCTGCAACTGTAAACAATGGAACTTCGGCATTTAAGGCAACAGGAATTGTGCCATTTAACCCTTCAGCTATCCCAGATGACGCTTATTTGACTGAAAACAGTATCATAATTCAGGTCTCTGATTCAGTTAAAAATAAACAAAATACTGATGAGAGTCCTCAAAGTTTGAATAAAGCTTCAGCTGATGACAATCAACAACCTGGCTGCAGTTGGCAGACTGTAGGTGGAACTGTACCAGAAAACAAATTGAACCGCCTGCAGAAACTAATGCAAATACTCCTGTCAAATGTACCCCTGGCGAAATACTGGACATAATCTCACCAGTTCCGGTTGTTTCTGCTGCCATTAATTCGGTTCGAGCCCGGAGCATGCAGCTGGCAGAAATTCTAACCACAGAGGTAACAATTGGCGAAAAAAAGAAGAAAGCGACTAAGAAAACACAGAAAAAAAAGACCAGTACATCAGAACCAGTTATGAAGAAATCAAAAGTGACCAAAAAGAACACTAAGAAAGCTCCCAAACGTGACTCATCTTCAGACGAAGAACTAGAAGCACCTACATTGGATGACTCTTCAGATGATATGGACGACGCTGACGAGTCTTGCTCAGGTTGTGGCGAAACGTATTCCCAAACCACAAAATCTGACGACTGGGTTAATTGCTTGCGTTGCTCCAAATGGTTTCACGATTCTTGCTCCAAGTTTGTTAACTTTTGCCATGACTGTGGTGTTGTTGTATGCAAAACAAAGTGACAGTTTGGCCAAAATATCTTTCGTTTTCAGTTGCGCCATCTCACCTCAGCACTGTGGGGGAGATGGTTTCTGTCAACTTTTTTTATTTTTTTTATAAACCATACGTTTAATTTTTTTATGAATTTTAGTATTTAGCACATGTTCCTAAACTCAATAAAGATTCGTTATGAAAATTAACAGCAATTTCAATTCAACGTTTAAACATGCTAACATGAAATTTCAAAACCTGGGCCATCTATCCTCGAATTACCCTATATCGACTAATTCCAAGGAATAATTTTTGGACTGATGTCTAACTGCTATCAATAATCGAGCCAAACGCCGCATTTTTCTTTTTGCTACTAGTAAGAGATGTTTCTCTTTATGGCGTCGAATATTGGCTACCATCGAAACTTCGTCCGCTCGTAGCATACTGAAAAGACCACTTGATCTCAAGATGTCGTTTGGACCAAAATGTCCTGCCATCACTGTCTGTCCTTCAGATTTAGCATTGAATCGCTTGGTGGGGTCTGGATTGAAAAAACAATGTTTCGCTTGTCGACGCAAACATTTCTATGAATAGTAACCCATACAAAACTTGCACAAAATGAATTCTGTGGGTTCTTTGTTTTGCTGCATAACAGGAATCGTTTCGGCTGTACAGAAATCACCTTCTCGGCGTATTTTATCAATAAGTTTCTTCCTTTTGGTAGATGTCTTATCCAAACAAAGGAATTCCTGTACCAAGGTCTCATCTTCATGATTTCTTTCTAGATGACGAGAAAAATTTCCACATTTCAGATAACAGAAGGGACGAGTGTGCTTTCTTCCTATTCGTTTTTTTATATCTAATTTCGAAATATGTTCTATAGCACTATTTACCTCAGAATTGGTGGGTTCAGATACCAGTGTAGATGAGGTAGTGAGAAAAGTGAGCTGTGACAGGAATTCAGGAGGTGTGTGTAATGCTCCTCCCAAAGTTTCCGAAGAAAAAAATATGGTATCACTTACTGGCACCAGAGGAGATAAATCGATCAAACTGAATTCAGAGATATTGCTTCCTAAATCATCTGGAGGTATGTAGTTGCTATCGGTGTCAGATATTTGCGAATCTTCAGTTTCAGAAAAAATTATATCTGAAAAAAAAAAAACATTTTTCTATTTGATTTTTTTCGAAATCATGTATACCTTTTATTTTTATGGAAGAGACTCAACACTACCCATGTAACGAAATAAATTGAGATAAATCTGAAAATTTTTTCTGAAATTATTTCTTAAAATACATATCATTATTTTATTCCACGAAAAAATAATAAACTTCTGCAAAAATGATGTCTTCGAAATTATATATGTGTTGGTGATTTTTCTGTACTTTAATTGTTTCACATCATAAGGAGATAAATATCAGTGATTTGCGACCTAAAGAACTCCTGCTTATCATTTTTGAATGAAATCTATCACAAAAAATATCAGCCATCTTGATTTGTTTCTTTCATGAACTCATGAACGAAAGTGTAACAAAATCGTCTTGCAAGACTTGACCTTGAGAGATAAATAATTGAAGTTCACTAAAATGAAAAAAAAAATATAATTGTTTGACCTAGTTTATTCTGTGAGTAATAGATTCAATATCTTGAATTTTCAATAGAATCGGCCATAATCATAAAACTCCCACATAAGAATTTTGAATGGAATCGGACCATAATCGATGAGTTTTGTCGTCGCCATCTTGAACTCATGAATTTTGACCAAAAAAAAACAGTATCTTCAACCCCAAAAACCTGGCCATAATCACATAACGTACCAATCTTCGAACCGCCATCTTGAATATATGAATTTCGATGAAAAAAATCTGAATTTTGACAAAAAATGCATAATCTTCGACAACAAAAACCTCCACATACCAATTTTGAATATGAACAACTTGAATAAAAACTTGTGAAAATGGACGATAATGATGAAATATATCTTGTGATCGAAAGATGCAAAAACAAATCGAATTGTCATAAATTACCACTGCCCAATCTGTTTTGCAAATATTCTCCGCTTCACGTGTCAGATATATTACAATACAACTATCGACAGAATGTTTCGAATCAGCTGTTTTCTCAAAATTCATAATCAGTTATATGGGTAGATGAAAAACTATATACAATAAAAAGTTGCTGAATCAACAAATGTTCAAATGTTTTGAAATCAGAAATACTCACCTTCACTTGGTTGGCTTAACGCCGCTTGCACCATGCGTTTGCTTCTCGAGCTCATTTTCAGTACGGATGCTGCTTTGTTCACTCTAGAGATAATACTGCCCATAAACTCCGTAAATAAGTCTGAAAATACCCTTCCGCTGTATATTGGTAGCAAAAAAAACAGCCGGATGCCATTTTCACCGGTATCAGAAATTGAACGTTGCACTCAAATATACGGATGCCATCTCTACCGCTACAAGAACCGAACGATTTGCTCCATATACAGAGCATCGACGGAAGTGACACCATGCGATATGTGCTCGAACTCAATTCGTATATTTTATCCATTTTCGATTGAAATTGACGTCCGGCCAATTTTAATTTTTTTGGTTAAATAACGTCGAATGCTACTGATCAACAAAGTTTTAGGGAGATTTCGAAGTGGCATCCGTATACTGGATGCCACTTTACCCGATGTCACGTTTACCGCAAATTTTGCATGGGAAGATGCCAGTTTGTACTCCTTCTATATATATATATGTATATGATTGGTATATATATATATATATATATATATATATATATATATATATATATATATATATATATATATATATATATATATATATATATATATATGTATATACTATAGTGCCGCTGGATATCGTAGTATCGCGCACTCGGTTTGTCATCGTCGCCAGAATATCTCGCAGATGGTAGATTTTTTCCTACTTACTTGACACTTATCGTCATATTTTGGACAACTCACACAATATCTTTATAAATTGTAGCCTATGTGTTATTCTGATGTATAAGCTATATTATTGTGAAGTTTCATCAAAATCCATCCAGTAGTTTTTACGTGAAAGAGTAACAAACATACTTACAAACTTTCGCGTTTATAATATTAGTAGGATATATATATATATATATATATATATATATATATTAAGGTTTTCAAGATTCTTATTTTATTATTATATATGTTCCCTGTGGTATTCCATAATTACAATTCAGAGTTCTTTGTTCACGTGCTCACTGTATAGGTCATTCTTGATCTCAGTTGATTTAATTATCCAGTATTTTATTTTTCTAGAAGATCTTCCATTCACATAAAACCGTAGAAATTTCAGGAAAACATCAGGATGACTTAAATGGAGGGGGTAGTTGTTGTTTTGTAGGATATTTCCGACTTTTTCTAGACATTAGTCTCTATGAATAGGTCTGCTTAGATATATTGCTCTATCAGCTATTCCTATTATTACACTTTTTGTTTGTTTGAGGGGATGGTTTTAATTATAATTAAGATATCTACCTGACGATGTTTGTTTCGTGAACCATTTGGTGAGAATTTTATTATTAGTTCTGATTAGGGTTATATCTAGAAAATAAATTTTTTCATTGTTTTCGATTTTTACGGTAAATTGTAATATAGGGTGGAATGAGTTGAATGCTTGGATTACTTCATTTAATTTGTCTTTTGGGACTGCTGTGATGCAGTCTACATATCTTTCAAAAAATGGAAGTTTTATATTCAGGTTTTTTATTCAAATTCTAAAGTTTCCATGACTAATTCTGCTACAGTGCTTGATATGGGGGAACCCATTGCACAGCCATCTAATTGTTCAGAAAAATCGTCGTTATATTGAAAATAATTTGTGGATAAAGTGAGTTTTAAAGCGTTAATTAATAAATTTTTGGGGAGAGGGGTATGCTTTTCTAATTCCTGCCATTTATTTTCTATGATATTTTCGACTAGTTTATTTGGTATGTTTGTGTGAGGGATGTGACGTCAAGTGATATGATTTTGTGATTTTCTGGAAGATATATTGTATCTATAAAATCATTGAATGCGAAAGAGTCTTTGATGTGGAAATCATTTTTCTCTGTGATTTTGGATGAACTGTTGGATAAGAATTTTGATAGTTTGTAGAGGGGAAAGTGGGATATTATCTTTATGTAATTTGGGTAATCCGTAGATTTTTGGTGTGGTCGCATTATGTAAGGTTAGATGATTTTTAGTTTGTTCTGATATAATTTTTTTTTCATGCCATCTTTTTGCTAGATTGTTGTTTTGTGTTTGATATTTGTTGGTATAGGGTTGTTTTTCAATTTTTTTGTCGTTTAGCAATTTTTCCATTTTGTTTGTTTTATTTATATTTTTTAGAAGTTGTTTTTGGGTTTTATTAATTTTGATTTTTTTATTTTTCATTTCGTTTTTGTGTTTGATAGCTTGTACAATGTTGGATCTGATTTTATTATTTTTTTCGTTAGGTTTTTCTTTTAGGTGAGGTTCAATGCTTGTTATGAATTCGGTTGTTGGAAGATGTTTTTCGTTTAGAATAGGGATAAAAAAATGTTCCCCATAAGACAGTACTGTTTCTAAGTCTTTTGGTATATCTGTGTTGGATAGGTTGGTGATCCAGTTCAGTTGTCTGTTTTTTTGGTATTGTTTTGATTGTTGATTATGTTGTTAAATTTTTTAATATTGTTATATTTTATTTTGAGAAATAGTTTTTCATGTTTTTTTTTTGGTCTAGTTCGTGGAAAGTTAGTAGGATTTCCTGGGGTATTAGTTGATTTAAATTGTGTGTGATTGGTGTTAATGAGATTTCAATTTGTTTGATCGTGTGTGTGCAATCTTTGATGAGGATGTTTAGGATTTGATCTTTATATCATTGTCAACAACTGATTTCAAGGTTGTGTTCAGTCATCACTGGATATCTAGAAACTTTGTATGAAGAGTACCACTTGTATATATTTTTTTTAAGGTGGAGAAAATTCCTGCGTCTTGGAGTCCGTGCTCCTGCACCTCAGATTTATCCACTCGGTACAGACAAAAGAACACACCAGCCAACCGAAAAGTATCGAAAATGTATTCTCCCATTATAAATCGTTTAGCGATATCGGGGTTAGATGAGACCCGCCCGTAATAAAGCGGAAAGCCGAGAGAACAGCCCGGGGCGGGCGGGCGAGAAGATAATGAACTGAAATAACCACTTTCCACTTTCCTCCTCTTTCCAGATATCTCGATCCGTCAGTCCCCCGTCTTTTTCTCGAGCACTGTTCGCGCCGTATGCGACGTGCTGGGATTAGTGCACGGACTCATCAAGCCGCTTCTGGTTGTGGTGCACTCTCTTGTTTCGAGACACTCGACAATCGATCATGTTCCAGGAAAATTTGTCGAAAACATATTTTTCAAGCACGAAGACCTGATGACAACAGGAGTATAGATGATTTAGCCACTCGCTTAACTTCATATCACACATATGGTACGGACGGACAAATCGGAAAACATGACGATTCTCTTCCAACAACTCCAAATCTGAACCGAACCATTCAGCATGGTGTCCTCCAAGGGTCTGTCCTGAGGCCACTGCTTTTCATCATATACATTAATGACCTATGTTTTCATATGATGACAAAGGGTCAAATTTTACTCTCGACAGATGATACGTCCTTCATTAGTTCTAATGCCAATATTCAACTTTTACTTGAACATGCAGAAACCTTGATCTCTGAAGCTGAAACTTAGGTTTATGCAAATAATCTTCAACTCAACAGGAAAAAAACTCAAAATCTATTAATTTCCACTGAGAACCGAATCCACTCTGAAATGATTGGGGTTGTTCTAGATGATTGTCTGAATTGGACAAACCACGTGAATCAACTTAGTACAAGGCTGTCCAGCATTTTATTTCTACTCAGGCGACCTAGCCTTTGCATAAACCCATATTCTCTTGAAAAGCAAATATTTCGACCTTTTTTCTCTCTTGGTACAGTTTTATGGGGTGATTCAGGTAATTCTGTTCTGTTTTATTCAAATTACAAAACCGTCCCATAAGAATATTGGCTGAGGAGGGGTATAATGAACATTGCCAACCATTATTAAAGAGACTAAGAGTTTCGTTACTTCCTTTTATAAACATACTCCAAAATTTTACATAAAATCATGCCAAGATATACACACGCTCTACTACTGCTGATGATTTATCAATGCCACGTTACGGATTAATAAAATCAGAGAAAAATGCATTCAATTTCAAACTTTATATAGAAAAAATCATAGAAGTAATTGCAAAAAGAATAACTCAATTTTTCGAAATCTTTTCAGTGATAGCCAACACGGCTTTAGAACCGGTCTTTCAACAGAAACAGGGACCATAGAGCGTGTTCAATACATCACTGATAAAATGGACATCGGGGAAATAGTAGTATCTATTATGTTTGATCTCACACGGGCTTTCGACACCGTCGAGAGTTCCTTCGTGTCAAAAAAACTATACCAACTAGGAATTTGTGGCCCCATAAATGAATGGGTCATTGCATTTCTAGCGCATCAAAATTGATGAAGTCATCAAGGACGAATATAGAGTGATATCGGTACTTCTCAAGGGAGCGTCTTTGGGGGCCTTAATTTTCTTGATTTTTTTATACGACCTCCCACGCCATATAAGTGTAGGAAAAGTCCTGATGTATGCTGATCGAAAACATTATTAGCACATAAAATCGATAATAATAATAATAATAATAATAATGTTTATTCAGTTTATGACATATAGATTACAAGAAGTATAGCATATAGATTATAAGAAGAATATAAGTATCAATTATAAAGTTATACAAGTATCATAAAAAAAGAAATTTCCTCTGAATAAACAAGGAAGACCCACAAAAGGAAGACCTTGAGCGTGGGTATATAGCAATATTTTGGTACATTTACTACATATAAATATAAAATTATACTAGAAGAATAGAAAATTATTAAACAATTATCTCTAAATAAAAATCCCACAAGTATATAAGTGTCACAATAAGTATATATAAAATATAAATTATACAAGTATCATAAAAAAAAAAAGAATTCCTCTGAATAAACAAGGAAGACCCACAAAAGGGAAACCTTGAGCGTGGGTATATGACAATATTTTGGTACATTTACTATATATAAATATAAAATTATGCTAGAAGAATAAAAGATTATTAAAAAAAAAATTTTTATCTCTAAATAAAAAATCCCACAAGGAAAAAGCCTTGAGCGTGGGTATATCTATGGAGTGAAACAATTATTTTATTTGCAATTTCATAAGTTGAATATCACAAAAGCAGAACTGTTCGAGATTCAATATAAAGGAGTAACATAAACTAGAACAGTCGTTGTATAAGCAATAGATCACAATTAATAGTCAGTATCATAAAAAAGAGATGATTTCCTGTAGAAGTTGTGTAGAGTTCGCTACTTTTCCACGAAGTATTAGTTAGTTAGAGTCTTAAAAGGATGAATCAGTAAATTTTAATTAGTTTGTTCTATTAAGTTAGTGGCGTATTGTTGTCCCAGTACAATAATGTGAGTTCTTAGTAATTTTTTGAATTTGTATGGATTAGTGGTATCTTTAATATTGTGTGGTATGGTGTTATAGCATTTTGGAGCTAGGATGGAGTAAGAGCGTTGTCCAATTGCTTTTTGCGCTAGCGGTACAAGCTGTGACTTCTTTTGTCGAGTGCTGTACGAATGCTTGGGATAAGAGAAATTTTTTGATTTGTGGTATCTTTCAACCGCTTTAAAGTAATATAGTTGACGTATATCTAACACCTCTGTTTCCAGAAAAAGTTCTTTGGATGAGAATGTTCTTTTTTTCTTATAAATGATTTTGAGGTGATATTTCTGTAAAATTTGAAGTGGATGTAAATGGCTCTTCAATGCACTTCCCCATGTGACCAGCCCGTATCTTATGTGGCTTTCGATTATAGCATGGTATAGGGTTGTTAACTGTGGTATTGTTAGAATTGTACTCAAGTATTTAAATTTTGATAGCATTGATCTGAGTTTTTTACATACAAAGTTGATGTGTACATTCCACTTCATATGTATGTCAAGATATATTCCTAAATATTTAATTTTGGTTTCCATTTTGATGTCGTATGTCTGACTGCCATCTCGGATAGAGAGTTGATCAAAGAGTGGAATTGTGGTGGTATTGCAACAAAATGGCAAGTAGCATGTTTTTTCGATATTCAAAGTTAATAGTTTGTATTTCAACCATTCGTGTATTGTGCTGAAGTCCAATTCTGCTTTTGTTTGAGTTCTGGCCACGTATCTGCAGTATATAGGACTACCGTATCATCAGCAAATCCCACAATGGTACCATTCGACGCAATAGAGAACAAGTTATTCACATATATATTAAATAATATTGGGCCGAGGACACTACCTTGAGGGACACCATATTGAATTGGGAGGTTGTCGCTGTTTATATTTTCTATTCTTACAATTTGATTTCTGTTTTCCAAATAACTTTTAAATAGTCTGTTTTCGATTCCACGAATTCCAATGTCTTCGAGACTTTCTAGTAGTAATCTGTGACTCACTGTGTCAAATGCCTTTGACAAGTCAAGGAATACTCCCAGGCATGGTTTTCCCGCATCCATTGCATCATGTATTTTTTCCTTGTAATTAAAGATATAGGCCGGTAATTTGTCACGATAGTTTCGTCACCTTTTTTGAAAATGGGTGTGACTACACTTTTTTTGAAGACGGTAGGCCATATGCCGTTCTCCATACATTTGTTGAATATGTAGATCAAGGGATTTGTTATGTACTGCGCAACGAGTTTCAAGGTTTCTGCTCTTATTTCGTCATATCCGGGGGCTTTCTTCAACTTCAGGTTGTTAATAATGTCAACTATTTCGTTTTCATAAGTGGGAGTTAGGACAAAACTATTTAAAAGGGTGGGCCGATGCGGAATATAATCAGGATTTTGAAGTATATCACTGGCCAGTTTGAAGCCGATTTCTGTGAAAGTTTTATTGAAATAGTCTGCAATTTGTGTTTTATCTTCAATAATATTGCCAGAATCATCCTGTAATTCATTTATGGTGGTGTTTTTTTGTTTAGATTTACTTATTTCATTTACTATGTTCCATAGTTGTTTCGTGTTGGATTGATTCTGCGTAATTTGTTTTTGGTAATATTTATATTTTTGCTCTTTTATTAAACTGACTAGCTTATTTCTATATTTCTTATATCGTGTTTTGTGGTCCTGATTCTCTGGATATTTTTTCACAATTTCAAAAAGCTTGTTTTTTGTTTCTATTGATTTTATGATACCGTTGGTAATCCAAGGTGTAATTTTTTTGTTTTTCCGATTTATTCTAGAATTAACTGTAGACTGCTTAATATTCGATAAGATTGTCTCTAAAAATGTTTCAGTTGCAGCATCGACAGATTCAGCTGAATAAACTGCATTCCACGTTTCTTGTTTTAGTATTCGACGAAGTTTAGAACTATTTATATGTTTTTTGTATGTACACCTATTTATTTTTGGTCGAATTTCATTGAGTATAATTTGTAAAGCTGTGCTGTAATGTCGGTTTTATTCCTGTGTAAAGCGTTGATCTATAGTCAAACTCATTCAGGACGCTCAAGTAGTCGTTTACTGTTCCATTTTCTTCATCGAGCAGATCGATATTGATATCGCCTATAAAGAGACTACATAATCCATTATTAGTGCTGTGGAGTTTGAGATACTCGTGTAGATCATCTACGAATTCACAGGTATTCAACGACGGGGATCTGTAGTAAGCTGTTATAACTATGCATTTTTGTTGGGGAGTTGCACTGTTGTCTCAATAGTGTTGCTGGCTCCTAGTTGTAATATTCTGTAAGTATACGTGTAACTGGATTTTATATACATCACTGTTCCATCATTTTGATTGAAGTGGCCATCATTATATATGAGATCATATCCTGGTAAGTTGTATAGAGGTAAGTGATCTATTTGTCGTGTTTCGGTGAAAACAATACAGTCAATGTCGGTTGCTAGATTTGTTAGGAAAACTTTATACTCGTCTATGTTTTTGTTCAAACTTCTTATGTTATTATGTAGTATCGTAAAACTATTATTATTTTGATTTACACATAGAATATTTCTCAGTTCATTGTGGTCTTTCAAAGTGAAATCATCTATTTTCTCTACAATGAAATTGTTAATATATGGATCCATCTATATATGTAGTAATATAATAAACTAATTGGTATTTAAGGGCGACAGTAGTAATATATAACTATGCTAACAGACATTTGGAAATTTGAAACTCAATTTAATGAGGACCTTCACATGACACAATATTCAGTTAAGGTTTTTATTTTTCTTTTCCCTTTCACTGGTTAACCTAGTTTTGATTTTTCCTAAATTTTGTCCGGGAGTTTGGTTTGAAATCAGTTTCTTGATGGCTCCACTTGGTTTGGTGGATGGGGTGACAGGTTTTGTTGTTTCCTCCTCGTCTAATTCACGCAGAAGTGGTTGAGTGGGAGTTGATGGGACGCTCCTTGATTTGGTCCCTTCGTCTTCACCTCCTTCAAAATCGAGAAGTTGTTGCACTGTGTATTCTATTTTGTTCACCACCAATTTATTTCCCTTTATGTAAGCGTTTTCATTTTTGTTTTGTTTGTGTGATTGCAGATGTCTTTTTAGTACTGCTAATTCTTCTCTTTGTCGGGTTGTAAGATCTTGTGAGATTGAGATCCCGGTTCCCTTCAATTTTTTACAGTTTGCAAAAACTTGTTTCTTAGTGATGTTCGATGCAAATTCCACTTTGACAGGGCTATTTTTACTCGATCCCAGACTATATATATCCTTGATTTGATTTAACGATACATCAATTTGTAATAGAGATTTTTAGTTCATTCCGTATCACATCGAATGTAATTTCATGGCGTTCTTTGTTCAAACCGAATATTACAATATTGCCTTTTTTCTGTTGGCGTTCTAATTTCTCAATTTCCAATTTTAGAATGGAGTTTTCTGTTTCCAGCTGCCTTATTCGTTCGTTGGATTCTTCTATTCTAAGTTGAATACGTGCTTCGCTGGCTTCTATGGCGTTCTTCAATTCAACTCTATTTTGTTGAATCTCTTCGATTATTCGTTTTGACTCAATTCCAATGGAGCTCATATTTCAGTGTAAATAGTGTGTAGCTATTTTCTGCACATACAACTGCTAACCACCCGTACTAATTCACAATATACTTCCCAGTTCTTATCCACCGATGATAAGCTGCTTCTTTATTTAACTTTTTATGAAGAGTTCTTTATTTAACTTTTTATGAAGAGTTCGATTCGGTATCAATTGTGGAAGGTTGGATGCTGTTGTATAATGTAGAAGAAGAACAACTCACCTAACTTATATCGATAGGTTATTTGTTTCACTAGCACTCGGAAAAAGAACGAAAATTTTACTCTAGAAACTGCCAAAGATATCCACTATTTTTCACACACAACAGGTCCGGTGAACTCGAATAGCTAATATTCAATAATAAACTAATAGAATTCAAAGATTGGTGTTTCAAAAATAGGCTCATTATGAACCACAACAAAACGGTAGGCACAGAGTTTTACAACAAATATAGAACACCAACAATCCAACACATTTCATTTGAGGATCGTTCATTTGAATTATACCAATTTACCAAAGTTCTGGGCACGCAGTTAGACTGCAATCTTTCTTGGGAAAAGCAAATAGATAGCATATGCAGTTAGCTGAATAGATACTAATATGTGGTATCGACTATATGCTAGACGTTCAATCTCTATTAAATATATACTATACTTTCGTATATTCAGAAATATCATACAGTATTGTTGTCTGGGGCCAAGCCTCTGATATAAAGTGTGTATTCATTTTATATTAACGAATAATTCGGCGTATTTTCGGACTGTCCTACAAAACCTCTTGTAAAGATACTTTTAGAAATTATAGTATTCTCACAGTATCATCCATATACATAATGAAACTAATGACATTCATTTATATCAACAGAAACAATTTTGATAAACATTGTGATACTCACGACCACAATATGAGAAATAAAATTAGTATATTAATAAACATGGCAAAACGCTATTTTCAAAAAAAATCACCGATTACTGCAGGTACTCGCTTTTCAACAAAGAAGGAAGTTTGAACAAACTTCCTTCTTTGTCGAAAAGCTCGAAATGTTTAGAGGTTTTCAAATGCCGGCTCAAAAAACTCATAACAACAGAATGCTTTTACATTGTAGAAGAGTTTGAAAATTATATCAATGGTAATTAACTATTATTACGTATTTACTCTCTTTCTTTAAACTTACTTTCTCTTAAGGCCGAATTATTCGCTTAACTTTTAGATCTTGTTTACGTTCAGTTTTGTCATTTCCACACTTTTTTATATTTTTTCTTTATACACATTCCTTTCAGCATCTTTATTCAAGCTGTTTTTTTATGACCCGTCCAATCTGTTTTTTGTGAATGGGATACGGACTCAATAAAATTTGATTTCATTCAATAAACTACTTTGTCAAATTAGATCAAAGAATGAAAAATGTTTTAAAACTAATCTGTCTATCATTGAGTGAAGATTGGCAAACTTTCTATATCTTCAATACAATTGCTTTTCCGTGCAACCTTCGAAGTACTGTGTTCTGTTTAGTAGACTTATTTCAACAGGAATACATCGTCAATGAACTCCTTTTGTATGTGAAGCACTTTTACCTTCGCATAATAGTTTTATTAAATGATCAACTTTCTCATGTTGAATGTCATTTCTGAGTGCAGATTTGCTGATTTCTAATACTGTGCGGGTATCAACGTTTCATAATTCAGTTTCATTGTAAAATAGGGATCATCAAGAAGTCCATAGCTGTTTTTATCACTGATCAGTAGTTCATCGAGTTTCAGCTTACGACACCTGGAAGATCATTTATGAAAATCAGAAACAGCAGGGGGCCCAAGATCGATCCTTGGGGTACTCCAATTTCGATGTCAGCGACACTCTAACCGGTATATAGGTGCCAATTTTTTTCAAATATTTCTTGAGAAGAAGCACAAAGTAGTGAAACCTTCCCTGAATTTTAGCCAGTGCTCAGTAATACAGAATATATATCTACGGTTTGATCTTTCAAGTTCATTCTTTCGAAAACACATTCAGTTAATGAATTCTGTTCCTGAGGGACTTCAGGTTTTGATGAATAAGAGTTACTGCGTTTTGCTGAACGAAAATAACTTTGTCTCTCTCACTGTCTATATTTCCATTTGAAGTGCCATCTTCTTGGGTTCTACCCATTTCAACTGAAGTCGGTTGGTTAACTTCACTTTCGCTTAGTTCTGTTGTTGACTGGCTGACCAAAAGGACCAGTCATTGATGAATTTGCTGTACAAATGGGGATGAGTCTTTTATTCATTACCCACAGCCTTTGGTGCTACTGTTTCAACAGAAAACAATGATGCCGTAAATTCCGCAATATTTTCACTGGCGTTTATACTGCGAATATCATCCAAAGTCCACCATGTTTCGTGTAGCAATAACAGATTTTAAAAAAAATCTGCGACAACTATCAGAATGAAACAATGAAATTTGTTTTGTAGGCTTGATTTTGTGTGATAATTCTATTCCTCTATGCCAACCATATTTGATCAATTTATATCCCGGACTATAACTGGTATTTTTGTCCACTTCTAAAATATAAGTTCGTTCCATCCAGTTGTTTTGGATACTGCTATTGTTCCTTGTATCGATACATTCCACAATCGGTTGAGATGTACTCGATGAAAGTTTGAGCTAGGATCGAAATCGCAATCCGATTATTTTCGTCTAGCAAAGGGTATTTCGTTCAACAGATGGGATTAGTTTTCAATGGCGATGTTGTTTGTTGTTGATGAAGTCCTCATTCCTAATATGGATTTACTGCTCCCTCTTTCCTTTGAAAAACAGGAATGATATGACAAACATGTTTCATTACCTAATAATGTAATATAAAGTGCTTTTCTTCAATGTCCCCCCACTTTATTTTTTGAACGGGTCAACTCGAAAAATTTAAACTTGGGATAATGATGGCGACTGGGCGCCATCTGGGAAAAAAATTAAATTGAAAGGGGGGTCTTGTGACACATTCTTTTGAAGCTCCTGACGAATACTTCACAACCCTAGAATACAAAGTCAATATCTTCACCTACTAGAAAATGGCGGAATATTTAATAATTACCTGCATTACACACATTGATATCGATACATCTAGAAATATTCGTTTTTCTCTGCCATATGGCAATCCTAACAACCCGATGAGGTTTGATATATTATTTTTTATTTAAACAAAAAATGACAACGACAACTAACATCATTGTTCAGTTAAAATATTCTCATTTAGTTTTCGGTTTTACTAGTAAATAGGTACCACGTGAACTATCTCTGAAATGGTCAATTCTCGTCCATTGGAAGAAAAAATCGAAGCGATTTTTATTTACGGTGCGACGCGTAACTTTCACGAAACCGAAATAATTTTTAATGATCGTTTCCCGAATCGTCCTATCTGTAGAAAATATTTAAGGGAACTTGTTACCAAATTTACAACTACCGGTAGTGTACAGAACAAAAAGCATAGAGGTCATCCCTCCATTCCGGAAGAACAGCAAGTTCAAATAATTGGTGAGATGATAGTAAATCCTCAACAGTCTACTTCCTCCGTCGCAAATGTTTGTGAGGTGTGTCTTTCTACTGTGTGGAGAATTTTGAAGAGGAATAAGTATCATCCATACAAAATCAAAATGGTACACCAGTTAACTGAAGATGACCCTGATCGAAGAACAGAATTCTGCGAAATTATAACGGCAACCATTGCAAGGCATCCTACCTACCTATGTCCACAATATTTGTTTCAGTGACGAATCTACATTTTATCTCAACGGCAAGGTTCACAGACAAAATTTCCGTTATTGGAGTGACACCAACCCTCACATTTTCCGGGAAACTCATACTCAATATCCAGAAAAAATTAACGTCTGGGCAGGAATATTGGGAAACCATATTGTAGGACCTCTATTCATTGAACAAAATTTAACAGGGAAACTGTATTTGAATATGCTGGAAAATACTCTTGACCTTCTAATCACCGAAATCGTCGAAGCGAATCCTAATGAATTCGATATGGATATTGAATTCCAACAAGATGGAGCACCACCACATCACTTCGGACAAGTAAGAAACTTTGGATAATACCGGGGTGGTGCATACTCTAATAATATAAAACCTCTAGAAATAGCACAGAAGAAAATAATCGAAATAATGTATAAACTCAATAGCCAGTATTCATCGATTCTGCTTTTCCAGAATTCTAAATTATTGAATATTAGAAATCTATTCTACAAAACCTCAATACTCTATGTAGTCAAACATAATTTAATAGATATGAATAAAACTCACATTTATTCAACAAGATTTCGAGAAAATTCCAATATAGTGCTCCCTAAGTCTCAGAAGTCCATTGGACAGCGAAGTTTCCTACACGTGGGATAGAAATTATACAATTATCTACCAATAAGTTTAAAAAAGAAAATTAACAAAAAAAAATTCAAAAACATAGTAACAAATTGGCTACTCATATCAACAGTCAAAATATTATAAACACACCAATAACAGAACAGATACATGTATATACAATCCAATCTGAAATCTGCTAATCAATCACCATTGCTATTAATATAAGTCCAAATTCTATACTTATATATTCTACCTACAATATTCATTTATCAACATAGTAGTATTTTTATTAGTCTATAGTATTTCTGAAAGTCTTAATTTCTCATTATGATAGAAACACTTAATCTAGCTATAAATACTATAAATATTATTGTTATTTTTATTGTGTGTGTACATGTTTTACTCTACATTCGTGAGTGAAGTGTATATGTATTTATAAATGTGTAGTTAACTAATTTATCAGTATGTGACCACTGTTATTGGTACATTTATGTAAATTGTCTCTCACATACTTTAAATTACCTTAAGTAACTTTATATTATTTTACTAGTACTTAATTTTTATTACATTAGTTTAATATATTGCAAAAAGATCAAATACCGCTTTGTGTCTTGGAACACAGTCTAGCTTAGGCTGAAGTGAACCTGGACATAGAAATTTGATCAATTTGAAATATTTGATATTTTATTTTATTCAAAATCTGTTATTTATTCAAAACTGTTTATGTTTATGTTTACATTGATAATTTTTATGCAAATGAACTGAATAAATATTTTATTTATGAAAAAAAATACTTTCCCCGGTCGTTGGCCTCGACGGCCAAGGTCCTACGGAATGGCCAGCCCGCTCGCCAGATTTGACACCTGTAGACTTTTTTTATGGGACTATTGGAAGCAAAAGGTGTACGAAACTGAACCTGCTTCAATATTGGATATACGGCAGAGAATAATAAATATTTGTAGAAATATCGACGTTACTGTGTTCGAAAATGTTCGGCGTGGAATATCGGATAGGCTGTTCTTATGTCGAACAGTTCAAGGCAACCATTTCGAGCATCTTCTGAACTGAACTCAGCTTCTTTCCTCAAATTATGAAGTGAAACGTCTATGTATTCAGGCAATTATTAAATGTTCCGCCTTTTTGTAGTAGATGAAGATATTGACTTTATATTCTTGGGTTGTGATGTATTTGTCAGGAGCTTCAAAAAGATGTGTCACAAGACCCCCCTTTCAATTTAATTTTTTTTCCCAGATGGCGCGCAGTCGCCATCTTGAAAGTTTCATCTGTCAATTTTACTCCAAAATATAGTATTCATTATAGCAAATTTCATTTTTTTGAGTTGATCCGTTAATAAAATAAAAGGGGGGGGGGGCATTGAAGAAAAGCACTGTATAATATCTGTTGAAAGGGGAAACATTCTCAATTAAATATTAAATGTCTATTTTATCACAATCTCAAAAATTGTTTGGTACCCACACTTTCCGGCCAGAAGTTCAAGTCGCCAGGGTTCAATAGTTGCGGATGTCTTCTGTTGAATTCATGAGCAACTTGTCTGCTACTTCGATCACCATCACCAAATAACCTTATTATTTAAAAAAAAAATCAAACTGACATTTGGTATAAATAGTTCATTTGTTTCCATGATACTCTAGCCCAAATTGAAAACTGTTGAAACACAAAATGAGACTTTTTTGAAACATTGAGAATGGCGATTTTCCATCCAAAATTATAATAGGCAAATGGTATTATTCCCAACCAATCATATTCAACAGAAAATTGAAAAATTCCTCAAAATTGGAGACAGGCTAGTAAGGGAGACTAAATTCGATTAACTTACATTTGATAAAATAATAATTTTCAATTTTAATTATTTTAATACGTTTATTTTATTGATTTTGACTATTTTATCGTTTCTGTAGCTTCTTATTCAGAACCATTAATTGAAAATCGGACTTGAGTATGAAAATCACAAAAAATGTGTATGTAGGGTCAAAATCGATTTCCAAGCAACTGTTTTAAATAACTTTTTTATGTATCTCCAACGCGTAGCAAAATATCGAGAATTTGCCCTTTTCGCGGGATCGCAGAAGGCTGGGTTTGAGGCTGTCACTCGGGCTGAGTATTGCGAAAAGTGCGGCCCATGAAGGTCTACGTATGTTCCAAAAATCAAATCTCTGCTTTCAAAAATGACTAAAATACAGGGGTGTCTTCATCTTAAGTGTGTCACACTGTATATTATACAGGGTGTCCCAAACTCGATGGCCTATTAGACGTTTCTGGAGAACGGAAAACAGGATTGTTTTGAAAATTTGGTTTTTTGGGTAATTAGTTTTGCTGTATCGACCTAAAATATTTTTCGCGCTGCGGCGTTGCCGCTTATATTGGAAAGTAGCAACAACTTTGATATTTTAAATGAGACACCCTGTATATTATTGCATTTTTGTATGATACTTCCATATACCTATCTCGAACGGTTTTCGAGAAATTCATTGATTTCTTAATTTTTTTTGCAAAACATAGCTTATCTGTTACCCACACAGGAGTCAAACTCAACTTTCACCCAGGAAATATTGAGTAATTTCACTAACATCGAATGATTTGACCATATTTTATACAGGGTGTCTGAAAAACATATTCTTGTAGGTGATTAGTCATTTTATTCAAATTGGACACCCTGTATAGTATATCAATAACTTTCACCCAGCATAGTAAATAGTAATCGTTTTATATTTTTTCTATCAACTATCGAGATGAGTACAAATCAATATGAACTGTCTTTACAGGACTCAAATTTGATAAATAGTTGATCATGTACAAGAGTCTTCTGGAAATTAAATGAATCGACTATATGAGGTGTCTGAGAAACATGTGTTGGCAATTTAAAAAAACATTCATAAGTTTTTTTTATACTCCCCAATCTGATACATTTTTGTCAAGTATGTCCCATATCTATTTCCAACTGTTTGCTGGATATTTGTATTTTGTATTTTTTTCAAAACAGCCTTTGCCAAAACTAATATTGCATGAACAGAGCAAGACAGTGAGCTGAAATTTTAATTCAGATTTGAACAAAGTATGCTAGGTTCGATTTTCCTTCTCCATCCGATAGTTTTATATTTCATACACGGTATCTGAAAAACCTGTGTCTGTTAAAAAATCATGCTTCACCTTAAGTAGTGTGCCGTGATCAGAAAAGAGCAAGACAATCTTTCAGTTTGGCAAGCAGTGATTTTAATGGTGTTTCTGTCAAAATGGATTATAAATAATAAATATTTAAAGGCAGATATTTAAATTTTTTATAGAAACTTGCTTTTATTTCGGAAACCGGACTAGGTATAGGATCATGATACAGCATTCGAAAGGAACTTTAATTGTCTTTCAGGATATTCGATAATATACAGGGTTTAAAAAAATGTACCTTTCACCATTTTTGTATCTATCGGAAAATTCACAAATTTTGAACGACCCTGTATAATGGAGAACGAATTCCCTTAGACATAACTAATGCATAGAACATTGGTGAACTACAACCAAAATTTCAGCTTTATAAGAGTCCAAATACCGCAGAAATAAACATTTAATTAAAGCTATGTTTTGCACAAAAAAATAAGGAAATCAATTGATTGAGATGGGTATAGGGAGGTATTATACTAAAATGATCGTAAAGCAATAGCGAAAAATGCAAAAATATACAGGGTGTCTCATTTAAAATATCAAAGTTGTTGATACTTTTCAATATAAGCGGCAACGAAGCAGCGCCGAAAATATTTTAGATCGATAGAGCAGAACTAATTACCCAAGAAACCAAAATTTCAAAATTATCCTGTCATAAATATTTGTTGTACCAAACATTATTTGAATATTATTTGAACGAATCAAACCGAAGAAAATTACGGAGAAAAAACGTACTCCAACTACGAAGTGAATGAATAGTTGCCCTTTTCCCGATATTTTCGACTTTTTATAACCCAAGATGTTTCGGCCAATCCCCCATAAATATTCACGACTTTCCCGGAGAGTCTCTTCTCTGTAACCGGAAAAATAAACGAGCGGAATCCGATATACGGCCGAAAAATAAATCAAAACCTCTGGCAGCAAAAGCTAAAAGGTCTCTCGGGAGCAGAAGAACTCGCATGCAAAATAGAAAACCGTTTTGAATATTGCGACGGACGGCTGCTTGGTCAGAAGCCAATATGTGCGGCCGGAAAATGGCTTTCAGGAAAATATGGAGCTGTAAGAATCGAGTTGCCGCCCACCTAGATTGCATATTGAGCGAGAGATTGGGATTGTTATTTGGGAAATGTCTGGGGAAAACTCTTTTGTGATATACTGACTATACAGTTCAATTTCATTCTTGGTGAGATTCATTTTAAAATTATACGTTTAAAAAAGTCTAGTATAATGTGGGGGAAACGTGGTAGAAATCAATGATGAACACATTGTTTAATTTGCCTTTCAGGTAATAACAAGGATAATCTCATTCTTGTAAACAGTAATAATGAATCAGAATTTTCTGGAAGTTTTGTGACCTGATTACAGTAAATTGTAAATTTTGTTGGGGTAAGGTCTAGTAACTGAAACCACTATTGATTCTTTACCGACGTTTCGACTTTTATAAAGTCATCTTCAGGGCACTACAATCAAAATGGCGATATAAATTATATAAAATACCTAGTGTTTATGTGAGTCTGAAATCCTCTTGTTTTCTTCATATTATGTACTGTACAAATCTACTATTTTTGTCACTGTATATGTTTTAATCATTAGACATATTATTTTTATATAATTTATATTCCCATTTTATTTGTAGTGCCCTGAAGATGACTCTATAGAAGTCGAAACGTCGGCAAATAATCAATAGTGGTTTCAGTTACTGGACCTTATCCCAACAAAATTTACAATGAATCAGAATGTTGAAATTTCAGGAGCAAATTTAATAATTATTAAAATCTGGCTTCATTGCGTTTCTGAACTTTTCAATATATTGAAAAGGGAAACATTCTCAATTGAATAGGACGATTTTTTTGAAAATTTAAAAATCCACGACAATAATTTTGTAATATCTAACAGAAAACAACTACTTACCCGGCTAAAGCCACGCTGGACATTGAACTACATAGATAGATATTGAGAAAAGACCCCAACTCCGAAGAAAAAATCTAAAAGTTGAAATTTGCATTTTTATTCAGATAGTTATCTGATTTTCTATTCCAGTCCTGTTCATATGTTCAAACAAATCTTTCAATATACTTGTGAAAACTTTAATGTATATATTGGGAAAAATATTAATATAATTTTTTTTAAGTAACTACATCAGACTAAAACTATACATTAGCAACAAGACTTTTGAAAGGTTTTGAGGGATTCCACAGAAGCAAATGAACTTTGATAAGTTATAAAGAAAATAATTATTTATCAAAATAGCACTATCATTTTCAAGAATATATATATTTCATATTCGCGGCAAGCTTTTGAATCTGCTACTCACAGAATAACCTAGGTCAAACATTTTTTTTAATAACAAAATGGAAGAAATTCAATGGACATAGCCCTCAAAGAAAAGTGGTAACCATTTTGTCGTTTACTACCAAGTGTTGTTCATCCTTGCACTTCTTCACCGTACTGATGAGGGCCGAAAGCCCGAAACAAGTGTCTATGGTTAACACTTTTCTTTGAGGACTATGTCCATTAAATTTCTTCCATTTTGTTTTCAACAGTCCCCTCGATATTCTTTTCTTTCATCTTTATAATCTTGGACTCGGATGTCACACAGGTAGCTATAGCTGCCTCCGTGGTGACGTTGGTTGTTGCCCTGGAATGCAGGGTCTGCTAACCGAACCACAAATGTGCGACTGGCTTCTGTTTGTTGACTCCGTTGATTTGTCGTTTACTACCAAGTGTTGTTCATCATTGCTCTTCTTCACCGTACTGATGAGAACCGAAAGCCGGAACACGTGTCTACGGTTAACACTTTTTTTTGAGGGTTATACCCATTAAATTTCTTCATTTTGTTTTCAACAGTCTTGTAGATTCTTCTCTTGCATCTCTTTAATCCTGGACTCGGATATCACGCAGGTAGCTATAACCACAAATTTGCGGCTGGCTTCTGTTTGTTGACTCCGTTGATTTGTCGTTTACTACTATTTGTCATCCTTGCACGTCTTCACCGTCCTGATGAGGGCCGAAAGCCCGAAACACGTGTCTACGGTTAACACTTTTCTTTGAGGGTTATGCCCATTAAATTTCTTCCATTTTGTTTTCAACAGCCCCCTCGATATTCTTCTTTTTAATTTTTTTATGTTTCCTTTTTAGTGCATTTGTATAAAAACTTGTCCTAAATTTTTTTTATCATTTTTATTTAGGTAATTCTTTTTAGTCATTCATGAAATCCATCATCTTATTGAATTCTGACAAAAATTGATAATCTCCGACCCCAAAAAAAACCCTCATACCAATTTTGAATAGAATCGAAGAATAATCACAATTTTTTTCCTCCATATTGTAGCCGCCATTTTGTTTTGAAATTAATAAAGCACCAACTACCCCAAAACAAATACAAGAAAATGTCAGCGACTCTTCAAGCCGTGGATTCTGCAGTGACTGAAGATTCTAATATAAGTGAATAAAAAATTGTCATTGTGTGTCTCATTTATAATAATATTCATTTGCATCAGTAATACCTACAATAGTTAATAATCCTAATAATAATTTGACATAATATTAAGTAATCTGTACATAATATTAAGTACTCTGACACAAACAATAAAGAGAAAGAACACAAAGCTTTCGCAGTCCGTGTCATATCCCATTTATTCATTCATGCGACCCTTAACACTAAATCATAACAAAGTATTATAATTTTTAATAAGACATACATATAATGAATGCACACATACATATACATAGATACATTCCACACATACATATATATTTACATAGATATACATGTAATACGGTATTGAAGCAGGAAAAACAATAGCCTATACGAAGAGAACTTAGTAGCTGGACATATAATTATTTTGGCATATTGAACCGAGAGGACTGAGAATAGAGAGCATGGGGAGTATGCTGGATTAATGGTAATTTTTTATTTTTTTCATTTTTTTTAGTCAAAGAAGTTATGTATAAGTTGTCTTTGATTATTTAGTAGGAATGACTTATTTCCCTTATTTCTATATTATGCTTCAGAATTGGAGATGTTGAAAAGGGACCTTTCTGGAATAATATTTATGAATCCTGGTTCTAAAAATGATAGACATTTGGTACCCACTGTTCTATTCACTAATGAAGTTCTCAACTTATTTGAATATTTAACTCTTGTTGGGTAATTATGTGAAACAAAGTCAATATGTTTCCGATTCTTGTATAAAAAGCACACTGCTTTTATAAAGAAGATCTGTCGAATATCTAGTGTCCTAGTTATCTGATGGGTAGGTTCTTTCTTTTTTTAATATAATTTTAAGGAAATATTTTTGAAGTGTGTTAAATTTTTCTAGATATACATTCGCGATGCCACCCCATCCGATAATTCCATATGCTATGCGGGAGTCTACAAGAGTAAAATAGAGCATTTTTAGATGGTGCAGAGGTAGTATTTTAGTGAGGTATTTGAAGCGGCCTAATTTACAGTGTTATTATAGTCCATCCAATATCAATTGCAGAAGCTGTTTCTATAGGGAGCAAATAAAAACTCACTTCGCTAACACGAGCGTATATGCGAAGAAACGGAACGAAAAATAATCTGTACTACTTGTATACAGTCTCCGTCGGCACAAAGAGCCCACTGGTCAACGTGGACTTGAGTGACTGCTGTCTGTTCTACAACCGATTCGTCTGGACCAAACAAGTCGGACATCAATGCTGGCAGGTGTGTCTATACGATGGGAGGTCATAAATCACGCGTTATATTTGTGTTTTAATAGCTCTGAAAGATTGAAAACCAGTAGCGTCTGTGGTCTTGGTGTGTGCCGATCGAAATACGTTTTGTACAAATAAAAGCTTGAATTTAATTTTTTTTCATTTTTTATTATTCATGAAGTATTTTTAAAATCTTAAAATATCTAAATAAAATCAGTTATCTCCGCCACTGCTGCTCACAGGATTTCGCCGTAAGACTTTTTTATGCTTCTGCAATTGATATTGGGAAAACTATAACATGATGATTCCAACGGAGATGACAATCTATACTTATCCCTCAATATGCTATATTCGCAATACGTTTTATTGTGATTATTTATCTCTCAAGTGTTATACTGAGGAAGTTTGTTTTTGTAGCTTGTTATAGGGAGGAACAATATTTTATCAAAATTCATGGTTAGCAAGTTGTGATCAGACCAGTCAATGATACTGTTCATTTCTGATTGGATTTTAGATTTTAGGTTCTCCCAGTTGTTTGATGTATACAATATAACTATATCATCCGCAAAGCTTATTATGTGTCCAGAGCTTCTAATGGTTAGTATGGTATTACTTAATATATATGATGAAAAGAATTGGTCCGAGTACCGTCCCCTGTGGTACTTCGAATTCACCGGTGTGAAGTTAGCCACATCCACAGATATACTCGAAGAAAAAAGTTAGGTCAATACATTTTCAGCTTTTACAAAACGAATAACGCGAAATTTTTTCATAAAATGAAGCAATTCAATCACAAAAATATCATCCCACCCCCTTTACTACACCCCTTCTATCGGGTTTCCTTTATCAGACCTGGAGGGAAGATATGGGGTAGTTTCTGGAAAATAATTCAATATTGTCTCTTTAATTGTCCTAAAGAGTACCGCATTCTGCTTTCAGGATGTGTTTCTTGAAGGGAAAATAAATCGAAGACACCCCCTTATAGCTTGTCAGCCTTCAGAGGGGTAGAGGGTAGTTCTGGAAAATAATTCAATAACTTTCCTAATGGAAGACCGCATTCTGCTCTAGGTGTTTCTGAAGGAAAATTGAATCGAATGCATCCCCTTCAGTTTGTCAGCCCTTCAGAGGTGGTAGAGGGTATTTCTGAAAATATTCAATAACTTTCTAAATGAAGAGTACGCATTCTTCCGGATGTCTGTTAGAAGGCACTATATGCACCCTCGTAGTTTGTCAGGCCTTCAGAGGGTGGTAGGGCGGTAGTTTCTGAAAATATTCATACTTTCAAATGAGGTACCGCATTCCTTCAGGATGTGTTTCTGAAGAAAAATCGAATGACACTCCTCAGTTTATCAGCCCTTCAGAGGGTGGGAGGGTTTCTGAAAATATTCAATAACTTTCCTGAAGATACGCATTCTCTTCCAGGATGTGTTACTTGAAGGAAAATAATCGAATGACACCTTATAGTTGTCAGCCCTTCAGAGGTGGTATGGGGTGATTTCTAGAAATAATTCAATACTTTCCAAATTGAAGAGTACCGCATTCTGCTTCGAAATGCGTTTCTGAAGGAAAATAAATCTAATGCCATCCCTCTCATAGTTTGTCAGCATTCAGAGGGTGGTAGGGTTTCTGAAAATAATTCAATAACTTTCTAAATGAAGAGTCCGCATTCTGCTTTCAAGATGTGTTTCTGAAGGAAAATAAATCGAAGACACCTTATAGTTTGTCAGTTTCAGAGGGTGGTAGAGGAGTAGTTTCTGAAAATAATTCAAAACTTCCTTATGAGGTACGCATTCTGCTCTAGGAGTGTTTCATGAAGGAAAATGAATGAATGGCATCCCCTTCGTTTGACAGCTTCAGGGGTGTAGGTAGTTTCTGGAAAATAATTCAATCTTTCCTAATGAAGAGTACCGCATTCTGTTCTAGGATGTGTTTCTGAAGGGCAAATGAATCGAATGCTATCTCCTTGTAGTTTGTCAGGCCTTCGAGGGTGTAGCGTAGTTTCTGAAAATATCAATAACTTTCCTAAATGAAGAGTACCGCATTCTGCTTTCAGGATGTGTTTCGAAGAGAAAATGAATCGAATGACACCCTTACAGTTTGTCAGCCTTCAGAGGGTGGTAGAGGAGTAGTTCTGAAAATATTCATCTTTCTAATGAGAGTACCGCATTCTGCTACCAGGATGTGTTACTTGAAGGAAATGAATCGAATGACACCTCTTTAAGTTGTCAGCCTTCAGAGGGTGGTAGTATTCTAGAAATAATTCATAATCTCTTCAATTGAGAGTACCGCATCTGCTTCAGGATGTGTTTCTGAAGGTAAATACTGATGCCATCCCTCATAGTTGTCAGCTTCAGAGGTGGAGGGATTTCTGAAAATATTGTCATTTCTAATGAAGAGTACCGTTCTTCCTTCTAGGATGTGTTCTATGAAGGAAAACTGAATCGAATGCCATCCCCCTCATAGTTATTGAATTATTTTCCAGAAACTACCCCTCTACCACCCCTCTGAAGGGCTGACAAACTGTAAGGGGGGTGTCATTCGATTTATTTTCTCTTCAAGAAACACATCCTGAAAACAGAATGCGGTACTCTTTCATTTAGGAAAGTTATTGAATTATTTTCCAGAAACTACCCCTCCACCACCCCTCTGAAGGGCTGACAAACTATAAGAGGGGTGTCATTCAATTCATTTTCCCTTCAAATAACACATCCTAGAAGCAGAATGCGGTACTCTTTCATTTAGGAAAGTTATTGAATTATTTTCCAGAAACTACCCCCTCTACCACCCCTCTGAAGGGCTGACAAACTATAAGGGGGATGGCATTAGATTTATTTTCCCTTAGGAAACACATCCTGAAGGCGGAATGCGGTACTCTTTCATTTAGGAAAGTTATTGAAATATTTTCCAGAAACTACCCCCTCTACCACCCCTCTGAAGGGCTGACAAACTATAAGGGGGGTGTCTTCGATTCATTTTCCCTTCAAGAAACACATCCTGAAAGTAGAATGCGGTACTCTTTCATTTAGGAAAGTTATTGAATTATTTTCCAGAAACTACCTCTATCACCCTCTGAAGGGCTGACAAACTATAAGGGGATGGTATTCGATATATTTTCCCTTCATGAAACACATCCTAGAAGCAGAGTGCGGTACTCTTTCATTTAGGAAAGTTATTGAATTATTTTCCAGAAACTACCCCCTCTACCACCCCTCCGAAGGGCTGACAAACTATAAGGGGGGTGTCATTCGATTTATTTTTCTTTCAAGAAACACACCCTGAAAGCATAATGCGGTACTCTTCAATTTGGGAAAGTTATTGAATTATTTCCTAGAAACTACCCCCCTACCACCCTCTGAAGGCCTGACAAACTATAAGGGGGATGGCATTCGATTTATTTTTCTTTCAGGAAACACATCCTAGAAGCAGAATGCGGTACTCTTTCATTTAGGAAAGTTATTGAATTATTTTCCAGAAACTACCCCATATCATCTCTCCAGGCCTGATAAACGATAGAAGGGGTGTAGTAAAGGGGGTGGGATGATATTTTTGTGATTGAATTGCTTTATTTTATAAAAAAATTTCGCGTAATTCCTTTTGTAAAAGCTGAAAATGTATTGACCTAACTGTTTTCTTCGAGTATATCTGTGGATGTGGCTAACTTCACACCGGTTTCGAATTCAACCAATTCAAAACTTCTATAAGTATCATCAATTTTGACACATTGCTTGCTATCATACAGATATGATCGAAATAAGTCGTGTGCCACTCCTCGTATTCCTACATCTTCCAAGGATTCTAACAACTGTTGGTGGTCGACGGTGTCGAACGCTTTTGCAAAATCCAGAAATGACCGATAGCAGGTTGGCTCTTATCGATTGCATCATACATTTTCTGAGTTATTGATGCAATGGCTCCTTCCGTAGATTTTTCGCTTTGAAATCCGAATTGATTAACAGCAATTATTTTGTGTTTTTTCAGAAATAGTTCCAGCCTTGTTTTTATGACCTTTTCAAAAAATTTAGCATAGTTAGTTACCAGAGATATAGGTCTAAAGTTCGATGGTAGGGTATTGTCGCCTTTTTATGTAAAGGTTTTATTACTGCGATTTTAGATTCAGTAGGGCAGATTCCATTTTCCATTATAATATTAATAATATAACACAAGGGTGCTGCTATTTCCTTATATGTTGCTTTCAATGTTTCGGCTTTTGTATCGTCTAGTCCTGGCGCCTTATTATTTTTCAAGGATATAATAATTTCACTTATTTCTTTTTCATCCGTAGGTTTGAAAAACAAGGTGAAAGGATTTATCATTCTGATGATACTGGAGGTTTTTCTATAATTCTATAATACTTGATATGTTTTTAAATTTACAGTTATCATTATTATAAGTTGATTATTTTTAAATATAAAAGTTTTCTCTTACTTATAAATGAACGTCACACACAATCAAACTCATTTTATTATGCTGTGGGTGGGTCTAGAAGCATGAAATTCAGCACAGAAGTTCCTTATATAACATAAGATGGCACTAAGAAAGGGTTATTGGAAATGCATCCCCTAAGGGGGACAAAAAGCCGGTTGAAAATATTTAGACAAGTATTTAATATTTTACACTTTTAGGTGTTGTGGGAAAGTCCAGAAGTTTGTGGAGTTTTTACTTAGTCACCATATATAAAAACATTGTGTGTTTATTTTTTTTTTCAATAAGTTGGTTGCTCGATCTAATTTCTCCAGGAAAATGTCCATATCCCTTTTTCTTCTTCTTCTTCTTCTGTACAAAGACAAGGCAAAGGGGGGTTTATCGAGATTTATTTAATATATCAGTGCAACACATTAAAAGTGTTTTTTTCCCGCCATATTTTCAGGTGATTATCTAAAACAAAATCTTACTCGAACCCCCCTCCACCCACCTCCTCTACCTCTCACACGATTTAACGCGTTTAGGAGAAGCGGAGGGTAGAGGACGACGAGCATTAGCGATAAACCACCGATGTTTACATGAGGTCGGTAATAATAAGGTGTTTTACATGTTTATTGGGTTGAAATGGAAGTTATTTAAAGTGTCCCCGGGCGCCTTTTCGTTCGTAGGTCGGTCGGTGGCTTGTTGGCGTTCTCGCTACCGTGAACCTCCACACGACGACACGCGCCTAACCAAGTTAGCCATTGGCGTAACATGTCTTAGTGAAGGATATTACGGAAAATGTTCACGATAGGTCATATAATCTTAATTCCAGCTGTTCTGTACGTTTTATAGTAATAACATCGAACAGATTAATTATAAATGGTAGGTTTGGATTATATTTTCGAAAATTTATTGTTTCATCTCCAGTACACCGAAGTATAAAAAACATGACATTTAAAATAAATTTCTTGAACGATATATATATATATATATATATATATATTTATATATATACATATATATATATAATATATATATATATATATATATATATATATATATAATAGTGCGAGTTTCTAACTTGGAATAAATTCAGTGACTCAAAGACAGTTGTAATAATTTTTTTTTTATTTTCTATTTTTTCAAGTTTTAAAATTTTTTATTTTTTTTAACTATTATTTTCACATTTATTTTGCCACAATTTTACCTCTGATTCTATTTTTAAGTTTGACATGGCAGAATTTCCATTATCAGATGAAAGATTTAAAAAAAAACTTTTTTGTATAGTATTTCTAATCCCAATTGGACCGACATAAAAAGTTTCGAGAAGGAATTATCTTCCACACAACTGAACTTTTTTATGATTGTACCAGGAACGCTTTGAAAGTAAAAACACTGGTAGTATACAGTGCTTCTCAAAAGTCCCCTCCTCCCATCTTATTTTTGGAACTATCATACATAAACAAGTGAAATTTGGAAACTGAATATTAAAGGTTGTAAACTTCCCTACTAGTGATGATAGATGACGAAATCGTCAAAGATGACGTCACAAGGCCATTGTGACCAATAACTTTAAATGGAACCCTACGGCAAGCCACGCCTCTTTTAAAAGGCATCGAAAAAACCTATTCAATGATACTAATTTTGTTTGTGTTCATGGCAGTTTTGATGGCTCATTAGTAAACATTAAAATTTAAATTCCATTCAGTATGATATTAATTACAGATTTAAGAATCAGTATCTACTTAAAGAAATTGCTCGAAGTGACCTCCATTTGCTTCCTGACAGTGAAATATCTTATTTTTGAATTTTTCTCGTACCCTTGCAAATATGTCTGCGGAAACAGCCTCACATTCTGCAACAATACGTTGTTTTAAAACGTCAATATTGTCAGGTTCAGTGGCGTGAACCTTCGATTTAAGGTACCCCCACAGAAAAAAATCCAAAGGTGTGAGGTCCGGTGATCGAGCTGGCCATTCCGTTGAACCTCGTCGTCCAATCCATCTACCAGGATACTCCTCATCCAAATACCGTCTTACTGCACCGTAATAGTGTGGAGGAGCACCATCCTGTTGGAAGGTTATTTCCAAATTGCCGATTCATCTGGATTATCTTCCAAAATTTCAAGGATTAACGGTTCTATTGCGTTTAGTAACAGCTCCAGATAAACCTCACCAGTTGAATAAGTATTTAAGAAAAGAGGCCCAACGATGTGGTTTCCCAGGATACCTGCCCAAACATTCACCTTCTGGAGAAATTGGGTATGTGTTTCACGAAACAGGTGAGGATTTGCGTCACTCCAATACCTCACATTCTGTGTATTCACATTTCCATTTAGATAGATAGTACTTTCGTCACTAAAACAAATTGTTTTGACATGTCTGGCTGTTGGTTAATTTTAGTTTCCATATTTTCACAAAATTCTAGTCTTCGGTCTGGGTTGTCGTCTGAGAGTTGATGAACCATTTTTAATTTGTATGGATGAAATTTGTTTTTTTTCAACACCGTTTGCACTGTACTTCGACTGACTTCACAGGTAGATGCAACGTGAGTTGTTGAAGAAGTAGGATTAACTATTACTTCTGCCAGTATATCAATTTTTTTCTCATCAGAAATTTGTGGTCTGCCAGATCGTTTCGCATCATTAATACTACCCATTGTTTCAAACTTACGAAGAAGCTCCCTTAAATAAGTCCTCGAAACGGGGCGATCGGAAAACCTCTCATTAAAAATGCGTTCTGCTGCATGAATATTTTGTCCAGTTTCACCAAGAATTAGGATCGCTGCTACTTTATCACCTAAAGCACATACCATTTCGCTTCTTGAAGCACTTGAACATTCGGCTCACAACAGTTTAAAAATTATTGAAAAGTACAAAAATATTAAAAGTACCAAAAACTGCTAAAACAGTTAAACGTTCGATCAACAATACACAAATTATTAAATTTACAAAAACTTGGACAATTACAAAAACGTCGAATTAGGGAGACTAACAAAAACGTCAGCTTATTTGACAACTATCCAGAGCCGGAGCTTGAATTTGGAATTTTAGTATTAACTGATTCAATTCATCACAGCTTTGCGTTTTTTGAAAGCGAGTTGCCAAAACTGCCATAAACACAAACAAAATTAGTATCATTGAATAGGTTTTTTCGATACCTTTTAAAAGAGGTTCCGCTTGCCGTAGGGTTCCATTTAAAATTATTGGTCACAATGGCCTTGTGACGTCATCTTTGACGATTCCGTCATCTATCATCACTAGTAGGGAAGTTTACAACCTTTAATATTCAGTTTCCAAATTTCACTCGCTTATGTATAATCGGTCCAAAAATAAGAGGGGGGGAAGGGACTTTTGAGAAGCACTGTATAAATTTCCAATTTGCCGGGCAGTGCATATGAACACTCCTCGTAGTGCTCTTATTTTTATTGCCGTTCCAATTGGGATTAGAATAACTATAAATGTACTTGGCAAAATTATATTCAAATTTAGTATATTAAATCATCTATTATTTCATCTTAAAATAGGAATGTATATTGTAATTGTATAATAGTCCGCTCCGATAGGTATGAATTATTATAGTATTTTTCAGTCTGGGGTGTGGGGGATGTAACAAAAATGGGGGTTGCCAATTAAAAAAACACAACTCAGTTGTGTATCTCATTTTGCGACATCATCTACATAAATAGAAGTATTTTTAGAATGTGCCTCATTGTCGGACGTATCGTTGAAAAAAATCAAGTCGATAGCTTGATATGCAACAAAATTAAAATGACAGTTAATCATCGAAGAAAAGCTCCGATGATCAATTGTTATTTTCAGAAATCTTTTTAATTTTGTTTCAATTGTACATTGGTCAAGAATTGTATATTAGATGTCTTGTTGTTTATTCTTCAGAGTCCTGAAATTAAAACAATAATAATTCAAAACGTCGACAATTAAAAAAAAAACTCTTCATCATTCCGACCGCCCCGCCCGCCGAATTCGAAACCATATGAGTTGTCGCTATTCTACTAAGATTTGTTAATTATATGGGTTATCTCTCCTGAGTTTCTGTTATGAGTTTATCATATGATGAGGAATGAATTTTGTACAGGAGTTATGCCAGAAGTAAGTTTAATGATGCAGCCAATTTTTTCAAGCATAAATCCATATACAAGTGATGATACATTTTCGAATCATTGTCATTCATTTTACAGTTTCGATGTATTTTTGACGGCAAAAATGGTATCGGGGAAATATTTCCATCTATATAATCACTGTCGGAATGGAACGATGCGAAAGCACAAACATCCCGCATGTTTCACTTTTAATGTACAATTAAAATACTGTTTCCCTAATCTAACTTGCTTAACAACATTGTTTCAAACACCGCTAATTCAATTTACTCGAAACGGAAACCCCAATAAGGAGACGTACCTTTGCATTTCAATGATTTCGTATAATAACGCCGCTCTGCCAGCGGCAGCGTATATATCCAGGCATTTTGCTTAAAACTCTTGGAATCTTGGATTATTTTTTATTACACTATCCAATAGATACGAGATCCAATTACAGAATAGAAATATACAGTATGAACTATTCAACTTATCAACTATATATATATATATATATATATATATATATATATATATAATATAATAATAATATAGTAATAAGTTTATTTGTTATAAAGGAAGAGTGTGCAAATACAATTTCATTTAGATGACGACGAATACAATTTTTTCACAAATAAACAGAAAACCACAAAGTCAGTGACTGTCTGTGGTGTGAGTGTAGCCTATGTTTAAAATTAGTATCGATGAATATTGAGTAAAACGATGAGAAAGTATGTTTGAATTCAATTTGAGATTTTCTCACATTATTGGATTTGATAAATAACACATGTACGGTTTAAAGCAAAAGAGCAGTTATCAATGCGAAACTGTAAATTATAAAATACATACAATTTAAAAACACAGCCTTTTTGCATAAAAGTACAGGAAAGTATATGAAAAATGATATAGTGAAGACAATTGAAGTTTTACATCAACAGGAATTGATAAAAAAAAAACACTTGCCTAGTATACGACCATCCTAGTGGTCAATGAATATAAAAAATGGAAATTACAGAATTAAACTATGCAATCTGATACATAGAAAATGATATATAAAAAGGCAATTGAAGGAAGACATTAAACTGATTAGTTGAGATGGAATGAGGTCTCATTACGCCGTTATACCAGCCTCCACGAGCTCATGAACAGTAATTCTGGGTGAATTAAGTAAATAGTTTTTTAGTTTTTTCTTGAATCCTCTATACGAAGATATTTCTTTTATTTCAACTGGAATAAAATTGAAAAACCTTGGTACTAAATACGAAAAGCATCTTTGTCCTATAGACTTTGAAGCAAGAGGTGTTTTGAAGTATTTGGATTTGTTTCTTGTTTCGTAAAAATGTTCTATTCTCCGAAGATTAATTTTAGTTTTAAATTCAAAACAGGATGATACAAGGAAATAGTGTTGACGAATGTCAAGGATTTTAGATTCGGAGTATATCAAATCAGATGAGTATCGGGAAGGTTTGTTCAGTAAAATTTTTAAAAATGTTTTTTGAAGAACTTCAATATTTTTAATATGTTCTTTTAGTGCACTACCCCATTCTGTTATCCCATATGTCAATCTGGATTCAACCAATGCGTGATAAATCATTCTGAGATGTTGTTCTTCAAAAATTTTGGCGATATATTTGAATCGATATAAGATACTTCTCAGGGTATTGCAAAGTTTCAGAATATGTATGTTCCATCTTAAATGTTTATCGATTGTTATTCCTAGGTATTTAATCGTCTCGGTCTGCTTTATTCTCAAATTATTATTTATTTTCAGGTCTCTAAATGGAGGATTTGTGTTTTCATAACATGAAAAGGGCATATAAAATGTTTTTTCGAAATTGATTGTCAGTACCTTATAGTCGAACCAATTTTTGATAAGTTTCAAATCATTCTCTATGATGGTTTCTAAATTACCCCAATTTTCAGCTTCGAAAATTATGGCGGTATCATCTGCGAAGCTGATGCCTTCTCCAGATGATTCAATGTTAAAGAGATCATTTATGTAGAGTATAAAGAGCACTGGACCCAGCACAGTTCCTTGTGGTACGCCATACTCCACAGTGCACTCTATACTCAAACTCCCATTGAGTGATACCTGTTGTTTCCTGTCGCTTAAGTAGCTTTCTATTAATTGTCTAGCTACCCCTCGAAATCCTAGGTCCTCTAAAATATCTAGTAGTTGTGAGTGGCAGACCGTGTCGAATGCTTTAGCAAGATCTAAAAATACACAAGCAGATTTTTTTCCAGTGTCCAAACTTTTCGATATCTTTGATGTCAAATACGCTATAGCATCTTGGGTCGATTTATTTTGCTGAAATCCATATTGACGGTTATTAATCAGTTTGAATTTGTTAGTGAAGGATGTGATCCTGTTTTTCAACGCTCTTTCAAATAGTTTTGCAATATTGGATATAACTGATATAGGTCTATAATTTTTAGTCAACTTCTTTGGACCCGCTTTGTGAATTGGTTTGATTATTGCTTTTTTAAACTGAGGCGGGCAAACACCAGAGGAGAAGATGTTATTGATTATGTGCGAAATAGGTTTACAGACATGATTTTTGATTTCTTTTAGGATTTCTGCTGTTATTTTGTCAAAGCCAGGAGATTTGTTGCATATTAATTCGGTAATGAGTTCACTGATTTCTTTTCCATCCGTAGGTGTTAGGAATAAGGATTTATACTCCTTTTTGGTTGATAGTTCTTATTTTTTATTTTACTAGCAAGATCAGCTCCTACATTGGTGAAATATTTTACAAACGCATTGGCCATTTCTGAATTTTCATCCGTAGTTGTGCCATCATTGATTTCAATTTCTTTTATGATTTCTGTACATTTTTTAGAATTTGTTATTTCCTTTACAATGTTATTTAGATTTCTCATCCGTTTTTGTTCCTTAGTTTTATAATAATTACTTTTGGCAGATTTAAGTAACAAATTCAGCTTATTTCTGTAAGATAAGAATTTACGTTTTAAGTTACAATCATCAGGATTTCTCTTCGAGGCTTTGTACATTTTATCTCTATTTTTAATAGAATTTAGTATTGCTTCTGTTATCCACGGGGTCCTCTTCGTTTTTTTATGATTTATCTTTATCTTGGTTGTACTCTCTCCTAATGCTTTCATTATTCTTTCATAGAAAATATTTGTTAGTTCGGTGACATTTTTTATTGTATAAAAATCTCTGCAATTTAGGCTTTTCATAATTTTTTTTAGTTTATTTATATCAGTTATTTCTTTACATCGGGATTTATTTTGTTTATTAATCATTTCTTTGAAGCTTAAATTTAGTATAATTGGGTAATGATCTGTTATCGGTGTTCTTAGTACGAATGGCTTGAAGTTATCATCTGGTATTTTTGTTTTGATAAAACAATGGTCAATACAGCTCTTGCTTTTCCCTTGGACTCTTGTGTATTCATTAATTGCTGATATAAAATTATTCTCACTCATTATGTTTAAGTAATTTTCGCTTAAAGTGTCTCATATTTTTGTGTTTATATTGACGTATCCAATGAAGATGTCAAAGTCGGATGATTCTTTTGATTGTTGTTCCAAGTAATCATTCAAGTTATTCAGAAACGTTTCAGTTCTAGCTGATGGAGGCCTGTATAACGCTGTTAGGTGAAATTTCAATTCATTATATGGGAACCTAACTGATAGTACTTTGATATCGCCTATATATTCAATGGTGTGACTGAACTGGATTGATTCTTTAATGAACACTACAGTACCATCGTTTCTATTCCACATGCCTTCATTGTATATAATTTTATACCCTTTCATCTTATATAAGTATATATCAGGAATGAGGAATGTTTCGGACAATACCACAATATCCATATCAGTTTCAAGCAGCTTTAGGATAGCTTCGAGTTGGTCAAAATTTTTACTAATACTACGAATGTTGACATGAAAGATATTAAGTTGGTTATAATTTTTCTGTATGAGGCTATCAAATTCCATCAAGTCTGTTACGATAGTTTGTATTGGGGAATATTCATAATCACGTATGTATTGGTCCATTTCAATGGAACCATTCACAATATTTTTAAATATATAATACACTCAATAGAATTTAAGAAATTAAAAAAAAATATATAATAATGAGAGAAAGTAGGTATAGCTATTCTAGGGTTTTCCAAAGCGAGTTTTTGATTTTTCTTGAGCTCGAGTTGAAGGTTTCCTGGTAGTATTGGGCGTTGGAGTAATTGTTAATGGAGTAGCTATCGGTTTAATTCCTTGTCCAAATAAATCGTCCTCAGTGGTTTTTTTGAAGGTTAGTGATGGTGTTGTCGGAGCACTATTTGTTTTCGGTTCCTTTCGGTCTTGATGTTCCGAAAGATCTTCCGCACTATAAGCCACTTCCTCTACATACAATTTGTTATTTTTTATGTGGGAGATTTTTTTGTCCTGTCTGGCTAGTATCAAATGCTTCCTAAGTATATTGTGTTCCTGTCTTTGTTGGGGAGTAAGATCATGGACAATTGAGATTTTTGTATATATATATATATATATATATATATATATATATATATATATATAAATATAGATTAATATCAATCATTAGAAATAAACAGAACAGTCCAGTTTTTTATGGATCCCACACTGCAGCAAAAAATGACAATGGTTCCATTCATCTTATCATCGGCATTGCACATCTTATAAACAGGGGCATTTTTAACATTGGTGTGACAAAGTGGAGGATAGGAAGTATTGTTTATCCGGGTTGTAAGTCTAGGATTCTTTAACATATCCAAAATGCTGCTGCAATCCAAAATGTTGTGAAAAAAATTGAAAAGAAATATAACATATGACCTATTTCAACGAGATTCAAGTGAATCGAATGAAAATCTAGAAATAAGTTGATCACATGGAAAACCTACGTCTGGGTAGTTGCCATCAAATTTAAAATATAGATACTTAAAACATTTTCGTTGGATGTTTTCTAAATTAGATATAGATATATATATATATATATATATATATATATATATATATATATATATATATATATATATATATATATATTATGTTTAGAAGTACTAGTTAAATGTTCAAATAGTTAAATGAAAATTATAAACTGAAAAAACACATAAATAACAAATGTTCATATTTAGTAATTTATGCTATGTTATTTTACAGTTTTTCTGGGGGTTCTACCGTTTTTCTGAAACCTTATATAATATTAGTCGATACCTATGTTTTAAATAAACATGTTTTCAACATTACAAGCAATTGGCATGTATAAAAATTATAGAAATCAAAATTTACTAATATATTTTTGAGCACAAGCAGACAACAAAATGTTGAATTTAGAACATTCTGTATATGAAATTAGATCTGAACACAATAGCCAATGAGATGCCAGGAAAGATCTTGATGCAAAATTATGAATATTGAAAATATGAAAAGCAGAAATTGTCAAAAATGATTTTTAATATATCATGTATATAGTATGTAAGGTATTTAGAAACTATTAGTGAATAAAATCTGTCAGATAAACGAAAATAATGAAAAGTGCAGCACAGGAAGTGCATGAAAACCGAGAATTCGAGAAGAAAACAAAAGATATGTTGTATCGAGGGAAAAAATCATCAAGCTGAAGAGATTGAAAAAATATTTTTTGAAAGAACGAACCGAATAAAATGTGATTTGGAAAATAAAGCATATTTCGCTACAAACACAGTTATTTGCCACTACACCACAATAAAATACCAGAAAGAACCTTAGCTGATAAAAACCAGGTACATAACGAATATTACCTTCTCATTCCTTACATATACCAGTACCAAATCACTGAACTTTTGCATTTCAAGAAATCACAGGTACATTAGAACCATAAAAGTTACAAAACTCAGTGCATTTTAAAAATAAACCTTTTAAGAATTCCTTCGAAGAAAAACTTTCATAAATTGATATATAGACTAATTATTTCTCTGAAATCAACATAACCTACAAAAATAGGTTACATTTAACTTCTCTTGATCATCACATAATTGCACTTTTCATGTATATTTTGCTATGAAACACAAATTTAAGTTAATTCTCATAGGTAACAGCAAGTCTTCCTGAATAAAGGAAATCATTATTTTGATGAATTTCTGACTTATTTTCAATAATTGATCAAACAGTTTGCCATTTTTTCTGAAACTGACATCAAGAACACTACCAGAGGGCTCCACAGTTGAACTTACTTCTGAGATTCCATAGGCGTACAGATTGAGTTAACTGAGGTAAAGAAAGTAAGGTAGAAGAGTCAAATGGGCAAAACGTAAAATACATAGCCGGACATTTGAAATATTCATATGGGTATTTATTTATGAACATATTAAATTTAATCCAAAGGGCAACTAGCTGAAGAATTTGAAAATAGTAAAAAATATTTTTTTTGTGATGTCTGATTTAAAAAAAAAAATAAAACAAACCACAATCACCTCATCATAAAATATATATATATATATATATATATATATATATATATATATATATATATATATATATATATATATATATACCTGATAATGTGGTGCCCAAACATTCGATGCATACTCTGAATTTAATCTCGAATTTTTTAATTTCTTCCAAAATATTTTGACACTGATCATGAATCTTAATGATATATAGGTTTTTTTATCACTAGCTCGTTATGTCTAATGTCACTTCAAAATCTTGAATCTCTATCCAGTTTATAATTTATTGTACAATGTCATCAATGAACATTATGAAAAATAATGGCCCGAGGTTAGACCCTTGGCATACCTGATGTAGAAAAGACTGAATTAATCTAAGGAAGGAATTTCGGTTCGATCGGGCAAAAATGTTGGGAATAAAAATTCGAAATGGTCAGAAATCCAAATCGATCTCCGGTTTACACCAAAACGTCGGAAATTTTGTGTACCTGTGATAGCCCATCCGGACAGATTGGCCGTGAAATGCGAAAAACTGAGAGAAATCCGAAAATCCGCTAGAGGGCGCAAGCGTCGACTTTGACATGTGTGAAAAAATAGACATAATGTCATTCCGAAAATGACTTACTCCATTGTAAAAATGTCCGCTGAATCCAAAAATGTTATTTTTTCACTTCGATCGGGAAAAAGGTTAGCGAGAATTTTTTTTCCGCGGGCGTGCCGTCGTTTCGACCCTTTGCTCTGATCGACGAAAAAATATTTTTGGATTCAGCATACTTTTTACACGTGAACAATTTATGTTTAGACCTTTTCCTTAGTTTGCCAGAAATTGTCCTGAGAAGAATAAATAATAGTTTCAAAAAACTAAAAAACACGCTTTTATAGAAAACCAGACTAAAAAATAGAAAATAAGAAAAAAATGTATTTTATTTAAAAAAAAGCGTGGGGTGCATGGTATCAATGATTATATAGTACATTACACACCTAGGGCAGTGAAGTAAGAAATGTCTCAGATGACAGGTAATTGTTGGTCGAGGCGATACCATGCACCCCACGCTTTTTTTTAAATAAAATAATGTTTTTTCTTATTTTCTATTTTTTAGTCTGGTTTTCTATAAAAGCGTTTTTTAGTTTTTTCTATAAAAGCGTTTTTTTTTCTATAAAAGCGTTTTTTAGTTTTTTAAACTATTATTTATTTTCTTCTTTTTAGTGTGGTTTATTTATAAAAGCGTGTTTTTTTAGTTTTTTTTTAAACTATTATTTTCATTATTTTTTTTCAAATTAAAAAATGGAATAATCTTATCAAATTAGGTAATCATAATCTCCGACCCCAAAAGCCCAATTTTGAATAGAAACAGACCATATTCACAAAACTCGGCCGCCATCTTGAATTTTTCAATTTTCACAAAAGAATCATAAAATTCGACCCCAAAAACATCCACATACCAATTTTGAATAGAATCAGATCATAATCACAAAACTCGGCCACCATTTTTAAGCCGCCATCATGAATTTTCCAATTTTCACAGAAGAATCATAATATTCGACCCCAAAAACCCCCATCTCCCAATTTTGAATAGAATCGGACCATAATCACAAAACTCGGCAGCCATCTTGAATTTTTCAATTTTTACAGAGGAATCATAATATTCGACCCCAAAACCCCCACATACCAATTTTTAATAGAATCAGACCATAATCACAAAACTCGGCCGCCATTTTGAAGCCGCCATCCTGAATTTTCCAATTTTCACAGAAGAATCATAATATTCGACCCCAAAAGCCCCCACATACCAATTTTTAATAGAATCAGACCATAATCACAAAACTCGGCCGCCATTTTGAAGCCGCCATTTCGAATTTTTCAATTTTTACAAAATAATCATAATCTCCGACCACGAAAACCCTCAGATATCAAATTTGAAGCGAATCAGACCATAATCACAAAACTCGTCAGCCATATTGGAGCCGCCATTTTGTTTTTTTCTCACACAAAAATTTCTTGATGCATTGTCACCGGAATGATGTACACCTGCCAAATTTCAAATCATTCGTACGTCTGGAAGTGGGTCAAAATCGCGCCCAAAGGAGTCGGTTACAAACAAACAAACAAACAAACGAACAAACAAACAAACAAACATACAAGTGAAGCTAATATAAAGCGTGTAAAAACGACATGCGAAAAAAGTGCAGCTTCTCGCGAATTCGTTTTACAACTTTCACTGTTGTCACCTGTAGCTCTACCACGGGTGCGGCGGCTGACGGTCACTTTGATGACTATTGAATATTAATCAACTACTTAAAATGAAATTCATTCGGTACAAAAATGCAACGCTACCTCCTGTACTATTCTGGATCTATACAATCGAATTGCTAATTATTTACAACCATTTCGAATTGGCTCTTGTCCGATACGACCATCAAAAATGAAAATGTATAAAATGTAACAAACAAGTATTAAAATTTTAAAATTAAAAAATCTCTATCAAATGAACTAAAATTGATAATTTCCAATGCTAGAGCAGACGATTCGGTTTTAGGTGCCATTTAAAAAAATGGCCGCCATAGTAGGTCGAAGTTAACATGAAATATATGTAAAATCATAGATACATCATCCGAAAGAGGAAGAGTTGAGAAATTACGTTTATGACATAATTTCGTTGGAGAAAACTCCTCAGGTACATTTCGCAACTCCTCCCATAAATCTCGGTCCTCCTTCTCCGTTTAGGGAGGATGCACGTACGCGGCGAAACGTTTCCATACTCGACAGGATGTTGTAGACTAAGAGACCAATTACTATGATAATGTTCAGATATGAGCAGTTAGAGCAAAGAGCCGCGACACTTCCACTTGCAGAAAGCACGGTTGAGCCCCGGACAAGCTTGGAATATTCAAAGAGGTCGGAACAGACACGTCTCTGCTGTTAAGATAACGTTGGTACATGTATTTCCGCAAGATGAGGTGCTTTATTCTTACACTGTTACCCGGAAAGTAGGGAGTTCCATCTAAAAATCAATTTAAAAAAAAAATATTGTCAAAACGGTGTGTCATAATAATAACAATTTATTTTGTCTTTTTTTACTTTATAATTATATTATTATATTCATATCACATGATACTCCTAAATGTAAAGTCTATATTGGTGGAAGTAATTTTTTTATTACTCTTGTTTCGGACGTCCATCGTCTTGAGAGTGTGAAAGCTATGTTATGCTATATTATTTTTCAGAAAAATTGTGTGAGCATATATAATCCAACCAAAAACATAAATGTGAAAAGAGGGCCTAGTTCTGTACAAACGGTTGCTAAGTTCCATAGCAGTTTCTTAAATAATAATAATATTTAATTGCCAGATAGAGATAGAGATAAAACAATTGAAAATATAACAATAAAATCCACTTCAAAAATTTACCAACCTTAAATTTACACATTTAACTTATCCCACTAAATTAAATATCTAACTCAATTTATTATTTAAATTTCCCCAAATTTATAATGAAAAATACATTCCATTAAAATATAAAACAATTGAAAATATAACAATAAAACCAACTTCAAAAATTCACCAGCCTTAAATTTAACTAATATAATTTATTCCAGTAAATTGAATATCTAACTTAATTTCTTATTTAAATTTCCCCAAATTTAAAATTCCAAATTCAATCCCATTAAAATATAAAACAATTGAAAAAATAACAATAAAATTAATAATTTTATACCAAACTAAATACATCAATAAAATTTAATCATTTTTTTAATTTAGAAAAAGGTAATTATTCACAAAATCTTATAAAACAACTAAAAAGTTATTTTTTTTTATTATTTTTTTTATTCAGAAAATTTCTCTTTTTTACCCCTAAATATATTTAATACTTTAAACAATGATACAAACATATTTAATTTAATAGTGATTAGCCATCAAAGAAGAAAGAACTGAAAAAAAATGATTGTAAAGTTCCCAATAAAAGCTTAATCTAATATTCACATTAAATATATTTTAAAAGTAAACATTCGATATTTACATAATATTTTTATTTTAATTCAAAATTAACTATGAAATATTATAATGCTAAATCTCTAATATTAAATAATGTAGTCTATAAATGATTCTTAATTTATTATATAAAAATGGATTAATTACTAAAAATACAGTACATATAAATAAGTACTTAAAATTACTTGCAAAAATACTAAGTATAGATAAAATCGCTTACAGAATATATGTAGGCACAATTACAGTCATAATTTCTAATTCGAAGAATTGTCTACAGGATGAGTCATTTTTTAGGTTAAGCAAAGTTCTTAATATTTTTTTCTGATAGATGAATATATCCTTAGATGTTGCTGCATGATACCAAAAAATAACGCTGTAATCAATCACAGAATGTACATAAGCAATATAAAACATTTTAATATTTTGAATACTAAGATTCCTGAGATATCTTATAACACAACTATCTATCATCACCACCTAAAATTTACAGGAATTTGTTTCATCCTTTCGTGAATTCTGTATATTAATATGAAGTGGGTCTTCCTGGTCATTTTTGAAAGTTACGTAATTGGTTTTATGTTTATTGATCAATACAGAGTTTTTCTCGCACCACTCTACGACTCGACATACCGTTACATTAGATGTTTCATTCAGAGTACCAATATCCCTCTCCGAAACAACAACTGAAATGTCGTCAGCAAAAAAAACCTGGGCTTAGGCCTGTTTGGGAACATATGTCATTAATAAATATCAAAACCAGGATTGGATCTAGTATGGAGCCCTGTGGTGCCCCTATGTCAATTTTTACCTCAATAGAATAGTAAACCGAACACTTCGGTACGGTTATTGAGGTAAGATATTATCAAATCATCTGGTTTTCCTCGGACACCGTAGCAATCTAGTTTTTGAGTAATGAGGTCAAATGTTTTCGTTAGGTCAAAATAAATCCCAGTTACTTTATTGCCTTCATCAAGTTGATTAAGAGAATCATAAATCGCATATTTGGTGGACTTATTAGGGAGAAAACCATACTGATTCATCACAAATATATCATTTTTTATTGTTGTATATAAGCTGTTCAATTATTTTTGAAAAAGCTGACCTAATAGAAATTAGTCTATAGTTCGAAATTTAATTTTTCTTTCCTTTCTTGTAAACTGGCTCAATTTTTGCAATTTTTAGTTCATCGGGGAATATTCTAGTAGAAAAACATTCGTTAATTATATCCGATAGCGGAAGACAGATTATGATAGCTACAACATAGTACAACGTTCTTCAATTAATTTGAAGAAATTTAATTTTAATTTTAAATTAGAAATGATTAATATACACCCACCAACTTGTGACGTGAATGATTTTCATTTCAGCTAAAAATATTATTTTAGGAATTATTTATTGGGCAAGATTGAAATTTGCCCCTATTAAATTTCAATATTTTTTTCACGGCTCAATTTTTGCTTTGTTTTTTCCCTCTTCGCCTCTCAGGGTGGACATATCTATTATTGATTGCTGGAGGGTGTTTTACTGTCTATAAGTCATTCATATGTATAAATTCTGGTATAATTATCTAACAGATGAAGAAATGAATTGTGATACTTCACTCCTCCATTTTGGGGCTGTGTAATAAAATGCAATATCTATTTGGAATGAAATATTCACTTTTCCAATATTCGACGAAATTCACAGTGACCACCAAAAAGGTGTTAACAAGATATTTGAGATTATTCCTTTCAACCTATCGGGGACACTTACCAGATAAACCTATGTTTATTTTTTCTAAATGGATTCCAAAAAGGGCGAATACCCAAATCATTTGAACAGACTATTCACAAGCATATTTCCGGTCATAGAGTAGGTACCCCTCCATTGTAAAGGCAAAAATAGGATGAAATATCTCACGAAGAGTTGATTCGTTTCACTGGTTGGTTGCTTGGTTGAAAGCTGACGAGCCAGAGACAAGGTTGGCACTCAGCTTCCCTTGACACTGCGACCAGCTGGGGTCTATTGTATCATTCTGTCGTCAGTGGTTCCTCATTCAAACAGGTTTGTGCCTTCAATTGGGTTTAGTAGCCTGTTGATAAGGTTCTTCGGATTCATGCCTGTTTCCGGGCTGATCTCTCCAAAGGTTTTGTGTCGCCTTCTACTCAGGGGTTCACAAGTTGTTTTGGTGAACCTTGATTCCCGACCATTATTAATGCGTTATACTCCATCCTGTATAAAAGCTATACTCAACAAACAGGAACAGTTAAATAGTGAGAGTTTAAAAATACCTACACAGTTGAATCATTTGAATAGTTGAAGCAGTAATTCAGTTGAGAAATAGAAGTCATCATGTAGTTTGAAGAGTTTGTGCAGATTAAATATTGGTAAACAGACAATTCACCTGTCGAAAATGTTAGGTAAGTTTACAAAACTAATATAGTCAGTGCGATTGAATTATCAAAGTCAGGTTTCAGTAAAAATGAGTTCTTCAGATTAATAAGAAATCTTAATAAATACTATAGAAAATATAAATATAAAACAAAAAGTAAAACGAATTGAACAAATGGTTCTCGGGTCCATAGATCCTAGGAGGCAGGCAGTATTAAGAGTATTTTTTTAATTATATTTGTCAATTTACACCAAAGAACTATGGTCTTTATTCATGAGAACAGAAGATGTTAGTTGTATTGTAATGATAGTATGGATTCCTAATGGCAAGTAACATGTTTCATTGATTTACTTTCTCAATTAATTTATAAGTTGAAAACTGAATGCATTTTCTTTTTGGTGTAGTTGAAATGAATCCATATACAGGCTGGAAGTTAAATAAGAGATGATATCTCCATCAAAATAATCCAGAATCTTCCAAGAGAAGCACTAGAAACATTAGTCACGTTAATTAATCTCTCATTTCGCAACGGTACCTTTCCTCCATTTCTCAAAAAGTCTGTTGTAATTCCTTGCACAAAGGTGATAACTTTGATGATCCCTCAGGCCAATATCCCTTATCCCGACTCTCGCAAAAATAATGGAAAACATCGTCAAAAAGAGACTCAATGAATTCCTCTGCTTCCATAACATAATAAACAAAAATCAATTCGGTTTCCAAAACAATAAGAACACAAACGATGTAATTTTTTCATTCCTGTATGAGCTATATTCCGACATTAATGCCGGTAATATAGCAGCAGCTGTGTTCTGTGATCTAAAAAAAGCAAAATACTTTTACAAAAACTTCATCGATATGGGTGCAGAGGGGCTGCCCTGCAATGGTTTGAGTCTTATATAACTGGGCGCAGTCAAGTCGTAAAAGGCGAAAAAATATCAAAATATGTTAATATCGAATCAGGGGTGCCACAAGGATCGGTTCTAGGACCAATTCTATTTCTTGTGTATATAAACGACCTATTGTTTCTAAACACATCAGGAAAATTAACTGTATTCGCAGACGATACCACAATTTTATGGCAGAGTAAAACATTAAACGATCTAAATGATAAGATACTCAAAGATATAAATATTATCAAATCTTGGTGTGACTCAGACCTTCTCTCATTTAATATAAATAAAACTAATATAGTAGCTTTCAAATGTAATCTCGAAGATGTGCCTCTAGACAATGAAACAATTGAAAATATTGAATGTACTAAGTTTTTAGGACTATTCATTGACAGCAAATGGAAATTTGATACGCATGTTGAACAAATGAAGAATAAGATTTCCTCAGGGTGTTATGCTGTAAGAGTTATTTCTAGAGAGCTTGGTACAGCCACTGCCAGGACTGCATATCATGCTTTAGTTGAATCCCACCTGAGATATGTAATACCTTTTTGGGGGGTGTGTAAATCCAATCTGCTGGATTCTGTACTCAAACTGCAGAAGAAAGCCATCAGAAATGTTTATAAACTAATTCCACGTGACTCATGCAGACAACTGTTCATAGAGAATAGGATACTCACGGTCGTGGCTGTCTTTGTCTTGGAAACAGTGTGTCTTATAAGAAAACATATTTCTAAATTTGAAATCACCCCTACCCTTTACAACACTCGCCTGAGCAACAGAAACGATTTGAAATTACCAATACCCTTTTCAACTCTGATAAAGGACTCTCTTGTATATAATGGTGTAAAGATGTACAATCATTTACCCACCCATCTCAAAGAAAGCCACATCAATATTGAAAGTTTCAAAAGAAACGTGAAGAAACTACTCAGTTGTAGACTCTATTATAGTTTGCAAGAATATTATATTAACAACTTCTAACTCGAAATTTGAGCCATTCGACCGATTTGCACATATCAGTCATTCGTGAATATTTGTAAAAATGTATTTATTGTTTGTTTTTTATGTCTTGACAATGCATTTGCTAATGACGTATTTTTAACTTAACTTTATGCTGTTAAGATTAAGAATTATATTTATAAACATATTAGTTTTTATCGTATCCAATATTTGTTAGACTAAAACTATTTACAATTGACAAAATGTACATACTATATTTATATTTATACTATTTACACGGATATTATATAGTCTTATTAAACATATTTTATTGTGTATATTTATTATTTATATTATTGTGTATACAGAGTGGCCACTTTTTTAATGGGATTGTATTGCTAACTTTTAAACCATAAGAGTTAGAAGGTCGGTCGAATGGAGAAAAAGTTGCATTCATAGAAGCATTGTCAAGCAGTTCAAACAAATCCAGATTATCAGGGCCGGTTATTGAGATATCATAAGATAAGTAAATTCTGTCATTTTGATTTTTCTTTTTTTCCAACTGTATTTCGAATATTATCAAAAAATGTCACGGGAGTTTTTTATTCGACAGTAAATTATCCTCATTTTGACATAATCAGATTTCGTATCCAACGTTTCGTACGCTCTGGGCCACCCTCAACCTCATTTTTTTCAATACGGACCTGCATATTTTATGACACTTTTCGAAATAACTTTTAACGCTAAATTCAACGATATATCATACAATGTCATTCAAAGTTGATTTTCAGGTGATTTTGACCCTTATCCAAATTTCTTTAGGTCGGATCTGTATTACATTTAGGTACCTTTAGTTTAATTAACATAAAAAATTAAGAATGGAACGTAACAGAATCAAACAAGAAACAAGTAATAATTATTTACAAATTTCAAGAGGTGAAAAACCTAATTCATAATAATTGAACGAAACTATCATTTAATGAAAGAAAAATCAAATGATTATTCGAAAGTAAATGATGAACATTAATGAAGTAAGTGTTCGAAATGTCCACCATTTTGTAAAATGCACTTTGCGGTTCTGGAACCCATACTTCTGCTTATTTCGTCTCCTTGAATACCGTCTAATACATTCTCAATCTTCTCGCGAGGAATCATTATTGTTGGATTTGTCATTTGTTCCGTTGAAACAAATTACAGAATCGAACTTCATTTTGAGATCATTACGATATAATTTTTGCAAGGTTTGGTAATCAAATTTAAAATCATTGTATTCGCGACTCTTGACTATTTTATCAACAGCAGTTTTTGATAAATTGCATTCACTGGCCACAGTTCTCGATTTTTTTTCTGGGTTCAATTGAATTTGGGTCAGAACATTGATATCGTTGATAGACTTGTTTTTTCTTACATACACACAACTCTAGGTTCAATGAATGTATTATTTTCAAGTAGTAGGCCGTGGATAAAAAAAAACATAACAAGAAATGTCATATTATTTGTCACTTCGTTTATTATTGTGTCACAAGAACTTGTCATTAAATACTTTTTCGAGTAATTTCAATTTAACTTATTCGATATGGTAAGATACACAAATGAAGAGGAGAGAGATATGTACGAAGTGTACATAAAACTGGATAGAAATTCGTTCAAAGCACAACAAAGGTATGGTGAATTATATCCTGAAAGAACAACACCAAATATTAAAATGTTTCGACGTTTATCTACAACGTTACTTGCACATAATTCATTCATCAAACCTAGAGGTCCTTATGTACGACGAAACGAGCCTATCAATGACTTCAATGTTCTGGCCCAAATTCGAATGAATCCAGGAATATGATCGAGAACTATGGCCAGAGAATGCAATTTATCAAAAAGTGCTGTTAATAAAATGGTCAAGAGACACGGATACCATGACTATAAATACCAAGCCGTGCAAAAACTATATCGCAATGATCCTGAGAGAAGGTTGCAATTCTGTAATTGGTTTCAAAGGAAGGTGCGGAATAACAACAATTTTGCGCACAATATCATTTGGGGAGACGAAAGGACATTCACAAATTCAATCGAAGGAACAAACATTTTTATGCCACAGAAAATCCTCACTTAATTCATGAAGTTAGACATCAATATCGTTTTTCTTTGAACATATGGTGCGGTTTGTTGAATAATAAATTACTGGGACCCTATTTTATTGACGGCAACCTAACCGGAGCAAAATATGTAGAAATTATAGAAGAAATGTTGGATGATCTTCCTATACGGTATCGGCGTAATAGTCCATGGTTCCAACAAGACGGATGTGGTCCACACAACTCAAGAATAGTCACAGACTATCTAAATCGAACTTTTCCCGATTCATGGATTGGAACAAGAGGTCCAGTAGCATGGCCTGCCAGATCTCCGGATTTGAATCCGCTGGATTTTTATTTGTGGGGATATTTCAAAAATAAAATGTATGATACTACGAACCCGACACTAGAGATTCTTCGCGAGAAGATTGAGAATGTATTGGAAGGTATTCAAGGAGACGAAATAAGCAAATGTATAAGAAGTATGGGTTCCAGAACCGCAAAGTGCATTTTACAAAATGGTGGACATTTCGAACACTTACTTCATTAATGTTCATCATTTACTTTCGAATAATCATTCGATTTTTCTTTCATTAAATGATAGTTTCGTTTAATTATTATGAATTAGGTTTTTCACCTCTTGAAATTTGTAAATAATTATTACTTGTTTCTTGCTTTGATTCTGTTACGTTCCATTCAGTTTAAGATGAGTAAGTTGATTTTCTTATCGAAATGTATTGCATGTTGTTAATTAAACTAAAGGTACCTAAATGTAATACAGATCCGACCCAAAGAAATTTGAATAAGGGTCAAAATCACCTGAAAATCCACTTTGAATGACATTGTATGATATATCGTTGAATTCAGCGTTGAAAGTTATTTCGAAAAGTGTCATAAAATATGCACTTCCGTATTGAAAAAAATGAGGTTGAGGGTGGCCCAGAGCGTACGAAACGTTGGATACGAAATCTGATAATGTCAAATTGAGGATAATTCACTGTCGAATTAAAAACTCCTGTGACATTTTTGATAATATTCGAAATAAAGTGGGAAAAAAAGAAAAATCAAAATGACAGAATTTACTCTTCTCATGATATCTCAATAACCGGCCCTGATAATCTCGATTTGTTTGAACTGCTTGACAATGCTTCTATGAATGCAACTTTTCCTCCATTTGACCGACCTTCTAACTCTTATGGTTTAAAAGTTACCAATACAATCCCATTAAAAAAGTGGCCACTCTGTATATGTGGTATCTAAATTCTGTATATTTATTATTTCTACTTTATCAACAAGAACTTGATTCTTTGGACAATAAAGTATATTTGATTTGATTCGATTAAGCCGCGCTATTCAATTTTTCAAGTAGAATTTTTCAAGGAAAATCCAACGCCTTACATAGTCTTTACTTCTACGCCTTCGTACCATTTTCGTACAGTTTTCGGTTTCGATTTTTGCAGTGTAGCTGTGAAAAGCCACCCGCGAAACTAAGAAAAGCACGTTGATCTCAGTGTGAGCGAGCAATTAAGCATCTCGTCCTAATTAGCGCGAAACGGCGCACTTACTGCCAAGTCGTCTTGGTGTATAGCTTAGAAGACGCCGATAAGATCGTTCCTCGGTATATATTAGAGCGCGTTCCGCATTGAATTCGGAATTAAGAATGGAAATGTCGGGGCGTGTATTTGGATGACGAGGAAGGGGAGGATTTACAAACTTAAAATTTTATATTATTAGATATAATAGATAACCGAAGATCATTCAGTGGAAGTGAAGTTTATACAACTACCTATTCAATTATTTTGGAAATTGTTTTGATCTTAAAAAAATTCAACAAAGTATAATTATTCACGTTGAGCTGCTAGTTCAATTAATATTGCGATCTAGAAGTATGAGTAAGAGACCCAGTGTGCAAAAACTCATAGTAGACTAGGAGGAATCGGCGCATGAGTACCGAAAACTATTCCACCTCAATTTTTTTATGCGATCCTCTTCAAATTGCCCTACTGATGATACAAATGCATGTTGCATGGAACCTGCCATATTGTTTAAACCGAAATTGTTTAAACAATGGCAAGGAATCGTTATTTTTCAACCGGACAATTTTCTTTATATTCTTTATTGAAATACAAATAAAAAAGGTCCTATGACTTTTCACGATAAAGTTAATATTTTTAGAGATATGAATTTTTAAAGGTTCAAAAAATCTCATATTTGGGTACTTTTGACCCATGAAGAATATATTAAAAAATTAAATAAAATCGAGATAATATTTTTTTCAAATTCTTTATACAATAGTTAATAACATTCTTAATAGAGATTTAAAAAAGCGCGCACAATTGATAATTAAAAAACAGGTATAATCAATGAAATTTTTTTAAATCTCTATTAAGAAATATTGTATAAAAATTAAAAAAAAAATATTATTTCGATTTTTTTTTTATATATTTTTCATGGGTCAAAAGTACCCAAATATGAGATTTTTTAATTTAAAAACTAAAATATAATTATTAAAAATCATAGGACCTTTTTTATTTGTATTCTAATAAAGAATATAAAAAAAATTGTCCGGTCGAAAAATAACAATTCCTTGCAATTGTTTAAACAATTTCGGTTTAAACAATATGGCACGGGGTTGCCCCATGGCAACATGCATTTGTATCATCAGTAGGGCAATTTGAAGAGGATCGCATAAAAAAATTGAGGTGGAATAGTTTTCGGTACTCATGCGCCGATTCCTCCTAGTCTATAGTATTAACGTTATTATATGGTAACATAGATATATTGTTACGTCATGATTATTGTGCCAATAATGTCTCAATGACCATTTTAGAGTCGTCATATGTTCACCAACATAACAAAATCGCAGATACGATATATAAAAATCGAATCTGATACGTTATCTGAAACTGTTCTGTCACAGCAAAAGTATTTATATAGGAGTATGCGTAATGAAATCGTTACATAACAAGTCCTTTTTTCACATCACTTGAAACTACTTTCTTACGGGAAAAGTACGTCCAGTGAATAATAGTTTATATATATTCAGGTGATTATTGATAAATAGTGTGTGATTCAGTTGAATATACAGGGTGTTAGTGAATAAATGCGACAAGCTTCAGGGGGTGATTCTGCATGAAAAAATAATGACAATTTGCTATATAACTTTGTCCGCAAATGCTTCGTTTTCCGAGATACAGGGCGTTAAAGTTTTTCGTAAAAACTCACTATTTATTTATTGCTCTGAAACCGGTCGAGATATGCAAATGAAATTTGGTGAGTTTATTGCGCATTTTTTAACATGCAATTAGTAATTTTATGTTCATCATTGGCGCGCATACGGGTAATGATCTCATTTTTTTAAAGAAAAAAAATGGTACGCCACTGAGATATTTCAAATTAAAAATCATTTTTGATTAATTCCTCGTTCGATTTGTGACAAAAAATCTCCTTTGCCTTTTTTCCGTATAGGGCGCCGTTTTTATACAAAAAATGAAACATCTTAACGCGTATTTGTCATTACTTCAATACATTATCTAGTAGCGATGCTAATAGGCTACTGTCAACATTCTGTTGAATACGAATATCTCAACGAAATGTCAAATTAGCGTTTCTTCATTTTTAAGCTTTTAGTTTGGTATAACATTAATGATAATAAGTAATTAATTTTTCTTTTATCAAAAAGAATGGAAAATTATACAAATGCGGAATTGTCAGACATGCATTTTGTCTATGGTCGAAGTGACGGAAATGGTCGGCAAGCTCGACGATTGTATGCTGAGTTGTATCCAGGACGTAGGATACCCCATCACACAATATTTGCTCGTCTTCACCAACTTTTGCGCGAAAATGGCACATTTAAGAAACAAACGGCTGACTGCGGGCGCCCTCGAGAAGTACGAACTGTGCAACTAAGAAGAAGCAGTTCTCGAGTTAATTGCGGAGTTACCTGAAACAAGTACTCAAAAAATTGCCAACATACTGAATGTAAGCAACTTCACTGTATTCAAAATTCTTAAAGAACAGCAATTGTATCCGTTTCATATTCAACGTGTGCAAGCTCTACTACCTAGAGACTTTTTTCCACGCCTAGTTTTTTGCCATTGGATTCTTCATCAAATCGCTCAAATTCCTGATTTTTTAAATGGCGTTTTGTTTACTGACGAGGCTAATTTTAGACGACAGTGTATACGAAATTTTCATAACACAGCATCTGTTTTCAGTAAATGTGTGGCTTGGGGTACTTGATGATCATTTAATCGGCCCATATTTCCTCCCACAACGACTGACAGGTGACGCTTACCTTAATGTCCTACAGGAAGAGTTACCTGTTCTTTTTGAACTTAGATACAGTTTATCCAAATCGTTGGATAGGTATGGGAGGTACGGAACATTGGCCTGCTCGATCTCCGGATTTAAATCCTCTAGATTTTTGCATTTGGGGTTTTCTTTAGTCATTAGTTTATTCCACTCCCGATGTAAATGTTGAAGACCTGAGGAATCGAATTATAGCCGGCTGTGAGACAATAAGAAATACACCAGAAATATTTGCGCGAATACGACAATCAATGAGGCGAAGAGTTGAATCTTGTATCACGTCTGAGGGAGGTCATTTTGAACATTTGATGTAGCTTTGCGCCTATTTATTTATTAGTGTTATTTTCTGTTATTGTTCTGGTTTAACGGTATTGTATCAGATAGTTCTTGATAATGTATTAAAGAAATGAAAAATACGCGTTAAGATGTTTTATTTTGTTGCATAAAAACGGCGCCCATACGAATAAAAGGCAAGAGAGATTTCTTGTCACAAATTGAACGAGGAATTCAAAAAGGATTTTCAATTTGAAATATCTCGGTGACGTACCATTTTTTTTCTTTAAAAAAAATGAGATCATTACCCGTATGCGCGCCAATGATGAACATAAGATTCTCAATTGCATGTCAAAAAATGCGCAATAACTACCTCTTGAAACTCAATGAATTTCATTTGCATATCTCGACCGGTTTCAGAGCAATAAATAAATAATCTCGGAAAACAATTCATTTATAGACAAAAGTCATTTAGCAAACTGTCATCATTTTTTCATGCAGAATCACCCCCTGAAGTTTGTCGCACTTATTCACTAACACCCTGTATATGTTAAATATGGATGATACAACAAAATGTTTATATGTTGCCCGGGATACATCATTTAAGTAAACTAGAATTTGAAATGAAAAAAAAATATATATATATATATATATATTAAAACATTAATAACCATGTCGTAACCATTCCATGGCTATTTTATCGAATAAACAATCCGAAAATGTAGGGGCAACTTCCCGTACTACACCTAAAAAAATATGTATTGAAATATTTTATCAACAATGCTGTCAGAAGTATTTTTCATTACCTCGCATAAGTTTGATAATAAGTGTTCATAGTGTATTTGCTTGTGTCAATCCTATATATCCATGTTAAAGTTGAGAGTTGTGATACAATGCAAATGTCCATGATGATATAGACATCCCTGGGGCCATAAATATCTCTATATACAGTTTCAATCGTCTTAAGGATATTTCCTGTTGATTATTGGAATTAGGGTGCAAATTTTTGGGCAGAACTGATGCCATAAACAAATCAAACTATCACATTGTGATTTTATTAATCACCCGCCTAGTAGAAAACAATATGCTGATGTGATACATATTTTTTTTTTACGTGTTGATTTTCTTGTAGATAGGTGATAAATATCATCAATAATTTGATCACCCAAAAAAACTAGTAGTATGACACCAGCACGACTAGAGATCGATAAATGACATACCGCCACTTATTATTTGAGGTTAACCGCGTTTACTCACAGAGAATGTTAAAATTGTTAATAACAGGAAACAAATCGGAAACCATTTACGTGCAAGTTCCATTCTGACTGGTTTTCGCAACGAATCAGTTACTTCATATTTGTTAACCATGAAACGTATCTTCGACTTCCCCATGATATTGAAATGTTCGGAAACCAGAACATCCGAAAGATATAAATAAGACACGTTGCTATAAATGAAACACCAAGATGTTTAAAGATGTCTCAACGTTTGTTTGGTACGAAATGAAGCTGTGATGATTTTTCGGGCTGTATTAGTGACAATGCTTATAATAACATCGCAATATTACATCTCCATAACTTATAAACTATGTTTTCTCAGAAACGTCGTCACGGGTACAAGAATTAAACGTTAATCAACCTCCCGGGTATGTTTCTTGCTCAGTGGGGAGGTCCATCTTATCTATATGTAATTCTTCAAAATCAATAGCAATGCAGTGCTAGTCTCTCAAGAGGTGTAGGAATCAAATTCGTTTGATCGTTGATAAATGTCTCCTTATGATTGAATATTAGCTCCTTGGTTGTTCAGCCTGTTTGACCTATATTAGAGGTTGAACAAGTAACACTAGTTAATTCCAGATTTCGTAGTCCGAACCTCAGAAATACCCTATAATCAGGATAATTCTAGACTTTTTTCGATTATTACTTTGGGAGATGGAAGGTAGAACGGACTCTGTTTATCTTCCCTTTCCCCACTAACCCTTTTGTTGTCGTATTCATTTTCAGGGGCGGTCATATCCATCACTTCAATGAGTGATCTAGTGAGGGATCTGAAGCATAAAAATTATCTTAAATTTTTAGTACTCATAATAGCGTATTCGACATTTTCCTCTAGAGTGTTCTATGGAAAAAGTGAATCGGATAACATAGATCAACATATTTATTTTCTACAGAAAATATTTTTTTCAGGTAAAATATACTTCTTTAAGAATCGACAATACAAAAAATGATTAATAAAATCAATAAAATAATGGCTTTTACAAAAACCCTTCAAAAGTTAACAGGGGGGGATTTTTACTATACTTCTCAAATACCCTATCACACCATCGTTTTTATTTATCCCTTCCCCACTATAGGAGGTCGTATCGTATACTTTCCAAGTTTCAGATAGAACTATATCAAATTTTTCAGTGACTTGATTGATATTTAGCAGAAATTCATCCAGATTTTTTCCAATACTCCTAATGTTTTGATGTATTATTCTGAGATTGTTACTATACTTTTTTTGATTCAATGATTCACTTAGTGTTTGTATTATTCAGTACAATAGTATCGACAGGTACATAGTTCAAATCTCTGATATACTAATCCATCTTACCACTACAAAGAAAATACAATGATACATATACAATTTCAGAATAGATAAGCAAAATAATTAATTAAGGAAAGGTCAACTTATTATATGTATAGTGCAATTGTATAAATTGAATTGTTAATCTTATTTCATGTTATGTAGAAGGGTTGTGCTATTTTGTCGAGTTCTTCTCTCCTTTGTTTCCACTGTAAATACAGGTTGTTTTTTTTGCAGTGGTTTTAGGTCTGGTTCCGTTTCCTTTCACATTTTCCTCATTAGTAATGTCCTGATCCTCGAAGTTATTTTCTCTTGTTTACTCTGGGGTTGAGGAGGCGCTAAGTGAATTCCTTTCTCTCTTCTTTTTGTTTTCTGGGTTGTCGGTATCTTCTGTCTCTTCAATTTCCTGTTTTCTCAGTTCTTCTGCAGTATATTTCTCTCCGTTGACTATTAACTTTTTCCCTTTATTCTAGCAGTTATATTTTTGGATCTTGCTTCCTTCAGATGGCTCACTAGCGTTTTGTTTTCGACGCGATATGCGTGGCACATATTTGTTTCTGCCTATTAGTTTTTGGACATTTTGGAATAATTCATTCTTACTCAGATGAAACAGAAATTCAACTTCAATAGCTGGTTTGGAGTTGTTTTTCAGGAGATCTGTCTCACTTAAATTTATTTCCAATAAGTTATTTAGTTTTTCCAGAACTGAAGATGCAAGGGTGTTTTCGTTATTTATACCGAGACCAAAAATAACAACATTATTTTTTCTAGTTCTCCTTTCCAAGCTTATAATTGTTTCTTCTAATTTTTCACACTTATGTTCTAATGCTTTTTATATTCTGATGTTGTTCTTCAAGAGTTTTTATTAATTTGCCATTTTCGTTTTCTATGTGCGATATTATTTTTCGTTTATTTTTTTAGATCGATCGTTATTTGATAGTTGGACAGATTCATTCATTTCTGAGCAAATAAGTGTCGACCGTTGGTGGGATAGATTCCGGCATGTTATTACAAGGTTGTTTCACTTGGTTTATCAGTTGTTTTCAGGTTACCTCAATGTAAACATTCAGTAATTAACTTATTAGGGATGACTTACTGTTTGTAAACAGGTATGGGTATCCAGTACTTGTTCCACTTACACTATTTACACTTCTACTAATTTTTTGGTTGGTTTATTAGGAGATTTTAATAACGTGTGTACACCACAAACTTTTAAGGTGTTTTACGTTTCCACCATCAAGAGAATTTGCGAAATAAATAGATAAATCAAATTGGTTGTATACACTGTCCTTTTTCCACTGGCAGCACGACTTCGTGGTCTCAGGTAAAAAATAAACATAAACCATAAGCGTTACATTTCTTATCAAAATGTAAGACGGAAATTCAATGATGTTTATTACGAACTTTTATAATGTAAACACGGATTTACTTAAGAGCAAGTTATGAGAATATGGTTAAACCCTACAAAATGAATATATAATAATATACTAATACCTATTTCCCCCACCACTTGTTATTATGAAGGAATTGAGGTAAATATTTGAGCACAATTACTATAGTAAATAGTCAGGTCGAAACAAAATATTTAGATGGAAATTTCCGAGATACACTTTAACTGTACATTCGTTCCTAAGAATCGGACATCATTACAAAATGAGGGTTCTTAGTTAATACCTCATAATTAAAATTTGCTTACTTCTTAGGTGAAACCAATACAATTCTAAATTGTTATTATGAACGATAATGAATGCAAAGTGGATGTACCTGCCCCATTAGAGGATCACCAGTTGGTATTAAAAGCCAATAAATAAATGGCATCGGGTGCAAACTTTACACCAGTTAAACCCAATACATGTGTTGCATACTCTGTAAGAGAAAAAACTATAGTGCTCAATGTGCATGATGCACTTGTTCATCAACAACCCACGAGTTCCGTTCGCCAGCTAGTGTCTACATGTTCTAATACGACGGGAGTGAGTGAAAGAACAATTTACAGGTTTTTAAACGAGAGGAAAAGTGGAGTCATTAGTGCACCAAAACAAAATTCAGGAATGAAGTCACTATCAATCGACGACTCTGATAGGACCGCCATCCGAAGGAAAGTTCAATCTTTTCATATAAATATAGAGATATGAACAATAAACAAAGTTCTACAGTCAATTCAGGAAGACGACGATTTACCACAAGTAGGCAGAACCAAATTATGGAAACTTTTACGCGAAATAGGCTTTTTCTGGGAAAAGCAGAATAGGAAGGAGGGACTTATAGATAAAGACGAAATTGTGCGTTGGAGAAGAAATTATTTAAGGACGATCAGGAAGTATCGATCTGAAGGAAGGACAATTTATTATTTGGACAAAACATGGCTTAACGAAGGGTATACTGTGCAGAAAACATGGATCGACACTAACATAAAAACTTCCCGCCAATCAGTCATGGAAGGATATCTCACTGGGTTACCTGCACCGATCGGAAAAGGGCGTAGGTTAATTATCACCCATATTCGAAATGAGCATGGTTTCATCGATGGTGGTTTGCTGCGGTTCGTCTCGAAATCAACAAAAGATTACCACGAGGAGATGAATGCGGATGTGTTTGAGGACTACTCTTCACAAATGATAGACCATACAAACCTTGTACGACATTTGTATGCACACAACTGTACGTCAGCTTCTTCTGGCAACGTTCTCCAAAGTGACAAGCGACAATTGTAAAAAAGCTGTAAATCATGTATCAACAGAAGAACAGACGATGTGGTATCTTGATAATTTCATTGATCAAACTGTGGAATCTCTAGTAATTTCAATAGGAGCCGAAGATTCATCTGATTCGGATACCGATGATGACTGTGAAATGGACATTTAGGTAAGACCCTACATACATCTATTATCATCACTATTTGCAACGAAAACATTTTAGGTGAGCTGCCGAAGTCGCGCACAGGACGCAGTTATAATAGTTTGACAAGTGTAACTTTGATACATCCAATAATCGATGAATTGTCAATTATTCCTCTAAATTTAATATTGTTATAAACATGAGGGTTGGTCAAACAACTAAGAAAGCGGTTAAAAAAAAAAAAAAACATGTATTGTTTCTTGGAAAGTTTTATAAATAAATGAATATTAAAACATGGTTTACCGAACGCACGTCATTGATCAGTACTTTTACCTTCGATGCTTCGTAATAATTTCATCGTTCTATTGTTATCAGAGATAAGACAGATTGGACTAGAAAAGTAAACTCGAAAACACATGAAGTCCTATCAAAACGTGTTTGTTACCATGAAATTTATTTGGGTCGACGGTAAACAACTTTTCGCAGATTTGCATTTATAATGAGGGTGTTTAGCTGCGAGTGAAAAAAGGACAGAGTATAGTGGGTCCAACGCATTCTAGATGCAAAAATAAAAATGTTTCTGAAAAATCAAATTTACCAATTTTTCGTCTCAACACTATGGGATTGTATATAGAATCCAAAGAAGTAAAAATATACTGAGTGCTTCTTTTGAATTTCCCAAGTTGGCGTTGTTTCCGGAGAATAGAAATATTCAAAAAACATTCAATTCTCGAATCCAACACCAAGTTTGGATCTCATACCTCGCAATGAAGGGTTAATACACTTTTTATATTCGCATAGAGGATCCATAAGTACACTACCCAAATTTGAAAAAAAAATATCCAAACACCTACCTACATTTAAAATAAAGGATCCGTACACTACCTATAAGCAAAATAAAGGATACAAAAGGATATATACACTACTACTAAATACATTATATTTTGGCGAGATGTTCCTCCGCCCAATCTAGAATCTAGACAAAATATTGGACAAGACATGGAAATGTTATCAGAAAATTTTAGATGAATAAAACAACTTTTGAATCACAAATGTCAATTTGAATCAATGAAAAAAAGTGCCGCCTCAAATCTAGACCGCGTCCCTTCATTTTCACCGTTAGGCGAAGAAGTACACAAACCGAGACCATCGAAAACATCGAAACTCTTTCGAAAATCAATTAATTTTTACGACGCCACTTCTACGTCAACATCCGCTTACATTTTATGTCAATGGTTTTACGAGGAGCCTTCTATCTGGTCTCCGGAGACCAATCATGTTTAAACTAGACCAGTCGCCATATTGAGTCATAAACCAATGACAATTAGCCATAAAACGTTTATTGCTGGAACAAGCGCGTTCAAAAACATCTTTGAATTACCGCGAATGGACGGACGGCAGGGTTAGTATTTGGGGCGTCTTTCGGATTTAACGATATAAGTATTTAAGTTGCGAATCTGGAAGATAATTCAAAATGTAGAGAATGATACATGAGAAAATGAATGCGGAAAGCTGGTAGTAAAGGGGTGAGGGCTAACGATGAAAATAACGATTAGTCTACAAGACAAGTTGAAAAGGAAAATTAAAATTGGTTGGCCGGAAAACCTAGAAAAATGCCAGTAGCGTGTATTAGCACATAAAAAATTGCAAAAGTTATAAACAATTGAAGATGAAAAAAAAATGGCATTTCGTTTTTTGCCAATATTCCATAAACTATTGATATTTAAGAAATTTCAAAAAAAGATTCTGAAAGAGGAGGAAATTTCCAATGAAAAACTCTGGGCTCCCGGAACTCTACCTCAATTATTTATAATTTTAATTTAACGCTGGAAATGGGTCTCCGAGCGACATTTTTAGGTTGCGCGCGCGGCGTCAAAAGCGAGTACGACACATTAATTAATTTATTTAAGGTATTAAATATATTTTTTTTAATTTGAAAAAATCATGGTGTATTTGGAACACTATAAATAATTTATTCCCGTTGGAAATTTTACTTAAAGTTTTTCAACAAGTTAAACGATTGTTAACTAACAAAATTTTCTCGAACTTCTGTCTTAATTGTAAATGAAAAAAAATGTTTAAATAATTGTCGTGAAAATGTTTCGCTCCATAGAGCCTTCCTTATATACATACCTAACAAGATCACGCCATAAAAGTTAAAAAAATATTCATACTTTGTTTATAATAATTTTTTACTTGAACAAAAACAAAAAATCCAAGTAATGTTGAAAAAAAATGTTTTTTTCCTAATCATCATATCGTTTCTTTATCGATACAAGATATAAATTGATTTGCAAAAAAAATTTTTACCCGTATTTGTTATAAATTTTTTATAAACAAATTATTATTTAATATTTTAAATTTTTTTTACCACTTCATTATATTACAAATATTATGATTTTTAAAAAAAAAAATTAAAAAATTTTAAATTTTTTTAAATTTTTTTTTTTTTTTTTAAATTTTTTGAAAAAATATTTTTCTTAAAATTAAAATTGACTTCCTCTATGAAGTAACAGAAAAACATGTTTTTTTATCAACAATTCCATTGTTTATTAACTTACCAATTTGTTATAAATAAATTTTTAACTTTGTTAAAAAAAAAAAAAAAATTTAAAAAAACCATAATAAAAAAAAAATGTTTCCAATTTTTTATTGTACTTTGGGAATTGGAATTGGGATAAATTGGGAATTTTTTTTTTCTATACTTTGTTGTATATGGTTGTTTTTGTAAATTTCAGAAGTTTCAGAAAACAAACCTAATAAAGTTAAACATTTGTTTATAACAAATTGGTAAGTTAATAAACAATGAAATTGTTGATAAAAAAAATCATAATATTTGTAATATAATGAAGTTGTGGAAAAAAATGTTTCAAAAATATTGAAATAATCAATTTGTTTATAAAAAAAAAAATGGGGGTTTTTTTCTGCAAATAATTTATATCTTGTACTAATAAAAAAACGATTATATGATGATTGAGAAAAAAAAAATTTTTTAACAACATTACTTGGATTTTTTAGTTTTTGTTCAAGTACAAAAATTATTATAAACAAAGTATGAATTTTTTTTCAACTTTTATGGCGTGATCTTGTTGAATATGTATATAAGAAAGGCTCTACGAAGCGAAAACATTTTACGACAATTATTTAAACATTTTTTTTCACTTACAATTGAGACAGAAGTTCGAGAAAATTTTGTTAGTTTACAATCGTTTAACTTGTTGAAAAATCAACTTTAAGTGAAATTTCCAACGGTAATGAATCATTTATAGTGTTCTGAATACACCACGATTTTTTCAAATTTAAAAAAATATATTTAATACCTTAAATAAATTAATTAATGTGTCGTACTCGCTTTTGACGCCGCGCGCGCAACCTAAAAATGTCGCTCGGAGACCCATTTTCAGCGTTAAATTAAAATTATAAATAATTGAGATAGAGTTCCGGGAGCTGTAGGTTTTTTATTTGAAATTTCCTCTTCTTTCAGGATCTTTTTTTGAAATTTCTTAAATATCAATAGTTTATGAAATATTGGCAAAAAACGAAATGCTATTTTTTTTTTTCATCTTCAATTGTTTATAACTTTTGCAATTTTTTATGTGCTAATACACGCTTATGGCACATTTTTCTAGGCGTTATTCCGGATCCAATGAGCCATCACACATAATTTTAAGAGCAGTATCTCTATTTTAGACCATTTTCAACTTGTCGAGTAGACTAGATGTCCTAGCACGCTGAAAATTGATTGGATTCACAGTCTTGATGTGAATTTGGAACAAGATTATAAAACTGTAGAGCTTATAACGGGTAATTTCCCAAACATCGATAACCAAAAGTTCTTACACTGATAAACGAAATGAATTGGGATTTTTTTTAAACAATATCTGATATGAATGTTGTTCGTGTGAAGATATCTCCAAGACTATCCAGCGTGTGATGTAGTCCTCTCAAAGTTGGCAGGGCACGCAAATACTTCACTTGGTTTACCCGTATATTATTATCTTGAGTCGTAATTCAAAAGTTGCGCATGCGCAGTAGTTTTCAAGCGCCCGCATGAAAAAGGACAGACTGACTTTTGTGACTTCACTTTGCCAACATGGCGTCTTATGGAGTGTTATCTATTTTGGTAGTTAATAAATATACAGTGATCGTCTAATGTCCGTTCCCCCCTACTAATTTTTCAACCACCTGGTATATCGCAACGAAATTTTTCATGAAAAAATCACAGCTTATAGTTTTAAAATGGCGGCTGAGCGCCATCTTCAATAATTTTTTTAAATAGAACATTCCATATATTATTCCAATTTCGCAATCTTTTTTTTTTTTTATTACACTATTCAACAGATACAAGATCCAATTACAGAATAGGAATATACAGTATGAACTATTAGCTATATACGTTAATATGAATCATTGGACAAAAACAGAACAGTCCAGTTTTTTTATGGAGGCCACACTGCAACAAAAAATGTCAATGGTTTCATTCATCTTATTATATGTATTGCACATCTTATAAACAGGTGCATTCAATTTAACATTGGTGTGACAAAGTGGAAGGTAAAAAGTAATGTTTCTCCGAGATGTGAGTCTAGGAATATGAAACTTCAATATATCCAAAATGCAGCTGCAGTCCAAATTGTTGTGAATAAGGTTGAAAAGGAATATAACATGTGACCTATTTCGACGAGATTCAAGTGAATCGATTGAAAATCTGGAAATTAGTTGTTCATGTGGATAACCTACGTCTGGGTAGTTGCCATCAAGTTTGAAACATAGATACTTCAAAAATTTTCGTTGGATATTTTCTAAATTAGATATATATACCTGATAATATGGTGCCCAAACAATTGATGCATACTCTGAATTTGATCTAACAAATGTAAAATATAATTGAAGAAGAGTTTTCCATTCCTTCCAAAATCTTTGAAACTCTGATTATGAATCCTAATGATCTATAAGTTTTTTGGTGACTAGTTCGATATGTTTTGCGAAAGAGAGTTTTTGTCGAATGTTACTCCTAGATCTTTGAAAGTGTCGGGTCTTTTTAATACGACATTGTCCAGTTTATAACTGTGAAGAATTGGATTCCGCTTGGCGGTGAAAGACATAACCTGGCATTTAGAAACATTTAGGAATAAGCTATTCTCGATGCACCAGAGATTGAGGCGATCCAGATCATTTTGGAGAAGAGTACAGTCTTCTGTGGTGTTAATTTCATGGTATATCTTAAGATCATCGGCATACAGTAGGTGAGCGACGGAGAGAGTAGCTACAATGTCATTGATAAACATTATGAAAAATAAAGGCCCGAGGTTAGACCCTTGGGGGACACCTGACGTGGGGAGGACTTCAATAGACTTTTGACCATGGAAACTGACATACTGCTTACGATTATGAAGGTAGGATTGAAATAAAGATGTGAGATTAGGGGTAAGTCCGAAATTCGACAGTTTGTGAAGAAGAATTCCATGATCAAGCCTATCGAAGGCCTTCGAGAAATCCCTATAAATTATATCACATTGAGAGCTCCCATCGATAGTATCAGATAATTGCTCCGTGATACAAATTAAATTTGCAATCTGCTCATAATTCTCAACAGTTTTCTCTAATACACTTTACTCCTAAATTCAATTGTTTTCGAAATATTAACGTTTGAAAAGTGACATTCCGGTTTAAAATGAAGTATGGATTTCGGTCACTAAACGTTGTTATTAATTTGTAGTTAAATCTCTTAATGAATTCGACTAATAAGAGGCATAAAGATAGTTTATTAAGGATAAACAGAACCACTTACCGGAAAATCTCGAAGCCTACGGATGTGTTCTGTAAATTCACAATCACAAATTAGTTAGCCAAAAAATTATAATTTATTTTTGAATATCACTTTTATTTAACCCCTACAATTATTTCATCAAGTGTTCAATGTGGCCCCTTCCTAAATCTTGACAAAGCTTGGCAAAGTGATCCCAGTAAATAAAAAAAATGATCCACAAACAGCCGAAAACTATAGATCCTTAGTACTACTCAGTCATCTTTCCAAACTAACTGAAAAAGGTATTACATATAGGTTATACAATTTTCTCGAAAAATACAATATTCTATCCCCTTCTCAATTTGAATATCGAACAGCAAAATCAACTGAACCAGCCACCATAGAATTTACTCAGACTATCTATAAACATCTAGATACAGGAAGGAAAGTAGCTGGTGTTTTCTTTGACCTAACTGCAGCCTTTGACTGCGTAAACCATCAATATCTTCTTAACAAACTATCAACACTAGGGATCAGGGGGAACCTACTGGAGTGGATAGAATCATATATATTCAACAGAAAAATTAGTGTGTCTATAAAAGAGGTATTGTCAACCGAAAGATGTGTCGATATTGGTGTGCCTCAAGGCTCTGTATTGGGGCCACTTCTATTCTTAATTTTTGTGAACGACCTTCCAGATTATATTACAGAAGGGCAGATTTTTATGTACGCTGATGACACTTCTGTGATAATCGAGGCATTAACCATAAGAGAATTAGATCTAAAAATGGAAAAAATCACAAAACAGTTTGAATCTTGGTGTCAACAAAATTCACCCATGTTAAATAAATCAAAATCGGTATGTGTATATTTTTCCAATATGAACAGCGGCATAACCCCCAAAATAAACAGTATAGAATTCAAAGGCAGCACAAAATTTCTAGGAACTGTCATAGATGGCAAACTACACTTCACACTGGAAATAGACAGTATATGTTCCAAACTTGCAAGAGCAACCTTCGCGATGTTGAACCTGAAGAAGGAAATATATATATGAAAAATCGAATAACAGCTTACTACTCCTTAGCATACTAGGTAATGAGTTACAACATAGTCGTTTGGGGCCAATCAACGGATGTTTCTAGAGTCTTTATTATGCAAAAACGAATAATAAGAATAATTTTCAACATGGGCTACAGAGATTCATGCAGAACAGACCTGAAAAAAAACAAAATACTTTCCCTAACAAGCATCTACCTATTCAAAATATCATGTTATATGTACACAAATGAAAATAACTTCCTTAAGAACAGCAACGTGCATAATTATAAAACTAGAAATGCTGGAAAGCTACATCTCACTAAATGCAACCTCAGTAAATTTAAAAAATCACCAAACTATGCAGGTCCCAAAGTTTTCAATAAACTCCCGGAAAATATAAAGGGTTTAAAATCATATCAAGCATTCAGAAAAGCATTAAAAGAATACTTAGTAGAAAAATGTTTTTATAATCTTGCAGAATTCATGCAATAAATTAGCTACTAAGGGTACTGTCATTTCCAACCTAGGATTAGATAACAAATAACAAATGATTGGCATTTAATCGAAATACTTCACACCACTTATTCGATCCAAGTGTATATCCATAGCTTTAATCTACTCTCTATCTTAAGAAGTATATATGCAATATTATATGAAAAAGCAAACATACTCATTTAAACATGAACGTGTCAGTTTGTACTAACTGTATTTGACGAAACCTACTTTAAGTGTTCTTGGTAAATAAAGATTTATTATTATTATTATTATTATTATTAAAGTGCCCTATTATAAATACCTTCTCTCACGTTATGAATGTCTGTTCATCTATTTCTTCACATGTATCTATTATTCTGCGTTCCAACTCTTCTATTGTTTGGCATTCAGTGGCGTAGATTTTTGACTTCAGATACCCCCAAAGAAAAAAATCTGGAGGTGTAAGATCCGGAGATCTTAGTGGCCATTCTGTACTTCCCCTGCGACCTATCCATCGTCCAGGAAAGTTTGTATCGAGGAACTCTCTAGCCATGCGATCGAAAAGAAGAAGTGCCCCATCCTGCTGAAATACGATTTCACGATTTTCAAACTCTTCCTGATTGTTAAATACAATTTGTCTTATTCGAGGTTCAATTTCAGTTTCTGAAGATTTCTGTAAAGAACTTCTGTAAGATTGCCTCTGATTAAAATCGGTCCAACAACGCGATTGCCCAAAATCCCCGCCCAAACAATCACCTTTTTAGGTAATTAGGTATGCTCCTCTCTAAAAATATGCGGATTAGTATCGCTCCAGTATCGTACATTCTGTTTGTTGACTTTTCCATTAAGAAAAAACGTACATTCGTCTGCGAAACATACACGTTTTAGGAAGCCCCGTTCTCCTCCAATTGTTCTTGATAATCACTCACAAAATTCAACCTCCGGTCTGGATCATCCTCCGTGAGAGCATGCAGGATTTTCATTTTATAGGGATGAAATTCTTTGACACTTTTTGAACTTACTCCACAGGATTCAGCAACTGCAGACGTCGACTGAGTCGGATTGATTACCATTTCAGCAACAATGTTTACCTTTTTTTCTTCTGAAAGAGGCGGCCTTTCTGATCTTGGAGCATCTTTCAGCATACCAGTTGCTTGGAGCTTATTCAAAAGTTTGCGCAAATATGACCTCATAATGGGATTTTCGGGAAATCTATTATTAAACATGCGGACTACTAGATGATAATTTCTTCCAGCTTCTCCAAATATCAAAACTTCTTCAAATTTATCGTCTAAACTACGAGCCATGATCACACTTTTCATACAAGGATTTAGGCGCTCAACGGACTATTTGACAGTTAGCAGTTCAGTTTGACAGTAAACAAGATGTTACCGCGACAACGATTTTTTCCAATGCAAACTTGATTGAAAACAACATTAGTGTTTTTGGTTGGGTTTGAAATGACCAAAATGTCACTTTTCAAACGTTAATATTTCGAAAACAATTGAATTTAGGAGTAAAGTGTATTAGAGGAAACTGTTGAGAATTATGAGCAGATTTCAAAAATGGAATAACATACGGGGTGTTCTGTTTAAAAAAAGTATTGAAGGTGGCGCTCAACCGCCATTTTAAAACTTTTACCTGTGATTTTTTCATGAAAAGTAGGTTTTTATCTCCTTTTTAAGCCATCCGAATTTCGTTGCGATATACCAGGTGGTTCAAAAATTAGTAGGGGGGGAACGGACTTTGGACGAGCACTGATAGGTTTACCAGAAATCTGATCAACAATATTCAAAAAATCATCATCACAAAATGAATTGAAACCGCAAACCACACTGGACGCGGTTTGATAACCGCGTCCCGTTTTGTTGTTTTTTATTACATTCGGATGAGGATAATCCCGACTTTTTGAACAGTAATCAAATCAAATCAAAATTACTTTAATGTCTGAAGAATGATAATTCCTATCGACAAAGTGAAAAAAACAGTAAAAAAGAAAGAAGAGAACATCAATAACAATTGAATATATGCTTATTTTTTATACATACCTCGTTACATATTCAAAAATATATTGAATTTACCTTCTCATTATAACACAAAATTTGTAGAGCAGGTTATTACACGTCGAATTATTCATATAAGTAGAAGTCTATATATACAAAAACTTACATTACATAAAATGAATTTCAAACAATATTAATGTTAGTCACTAGAAGTCAGTTTATAAAAAATTGGAGATGTTATTTATAGTATAAAGTTATACATAACAAAGAAGGGTATATACAGAAATCAGAATTCTGATCTTTACAATTAATTAAATTATGATAAAAAACAAAATGGAATAAAATAGAATAAAATAGAATGAAATAGAATCAACAGAATAGCACATACAAAGTGAATACCCATACGTATCAGTCGATTTAAAAAGCATAACAAACAAAAAGAAACTAAAATAAAATCTAAAATTTTACAGAATAAAATTCGTCCAACGAGTAGAATGCTCTGTCGAGTAAAACATTTCTCACAGAACTTTTGAATTTTTTTTTATCCCTAATCGTTTTAATTTCGTTAGGTAAATGATTGAACATTTTTATGCCATTATATATAATGGAATTTTTTATTTGTGCAGATCTTGGAATTGGTAAGGTTATATTTAGGGTTTGTCTTGTGATATATTGTGCGGTGCCATACACTCGATCCCTAAACTTACTGTGAATTAGGCAAATTGTTTCTAGTATATAGATACAAGGTAAGGTCAAGATTCGTTGTTCTATGAACAAGGGCTTACAAGAATCACTGAATTTAGCTCTGCACAAGTATCTAATTGCCCTTTTCTGCAATACGAAAATAGATTCGAATAAAAATCCACTACAAGACCCCCAAAAGCAGATTCCATATCTCAGATGAGAATCAATTACCCATGGTATACCTTTTTGGCCATATCCCTACCAAGTTCCCACGAGGTCGTTCTCACTGCAAAACATCCAGAGGCTATTTTTTTGCCCAGCTTTTCTATATGGTCCTCAAACTTTAACTTTTCGTCAATGTACAAGCCAAGAAACTTCGTTGTTCTTGTACTGCTAATAACTTCATTACCCAGATACAGTTCTGGCAGATGACCTTTAAAGGTGAGGATATTCGTTTTCGATATGTTTAACGATACTAAATTGGCATCGCACCATTGTTTTACCTTTATAAGATCATTATTGATTTGTAGATGCAGATTACCGTCATTTCTATTGTTCCAAAGTATGGTAGTATCATCTGCGAACTGAGTAAACTTTCCCGTAATCTTTATTGAGGCTAGATCATTTATGTAGAATGAAAAAAGAATTGGGCCAAGCACTGATCCTTGAGGTACTCCCCATTTGATCAATAATTGTTGCGATAATTTGTTCTGAAGAGACACGCTTTGCGTGCGGCCTGATGAGTACGACTCAAACCACTTCAGAACTATATCTCTGAAGCCATACCTTTCTAATTTCTTCAACAGGATTTTATGGTTGACACAGTCAAACGCTTTTGTTTGATCACAAAGAACTGCTGCCACAACATCTCCATCGTTAAGATTGATATAAACATCCTGTAGTAGGTTAAAAATATCATCACTAGTTCCTTTAGATCTTTGGAACCCAAATTGAAAAGAATGGATAACGTTATGCTTATATCATCCCAAGTCGCATTTTTAGTAAAAGGAACGTAGCGGCCACAATCCTAGAAAACTTTGAACTGTGTGCCACTGCCAGGTAATATACACGGTTCTACCACGTGGCGGCTACCAAAATGGCAAACACTTTTTTGGTGGTCGCTACGTTCCTGGATCTTAGATCTTAGACGTTGTCGTCAACTGGCAAAAACGCGGATTTGTAATGGCCGACACTCGACACGTTAAACTAACTGTTATTATCTAATCTCTGTCCTGCAACATATTTTCATAATAAATGTTCCTCATTCCTTCATTTTTCCTGATTAAGTTCTAACACTCGCCTATAAGTATACAGGATGTCCCAAACTCGATGGCCTATTAGACGTTTCTGGAGAACGGGACACAAGATAATTTTGAAAATTTGGTTCCTTGTGAAATTAGTTCTGCTCTATCGATCTGAAATATTTTTAGCGCTGCGGCGTTGCCGTTTATATTGAAAAGTAGCAACAACTTTGATATTTTAAATGATACACCCTGTATATGATTGCATTTTTTGCTTTGTTATAGCTCAACGATAATTTTTGTATGATACTTCCCTATACCTATCTCAAGCGGTTTTCGAGAAATTAATTGATTTCCTTATTTTTTGTGCAAAACATAGCTTTAATTGAATGTTTATTACTGCGGTATTTGGACTCTTACAAAGCTGAAATTTTGGGTGTAGTTTACCAATGTTCTGTGAATCAGTTATGTTTGAGAGAATTAGTTCTCAATTATACAGGGTCGTTCAAAATTTGTGATTTTTCCGATACATACAAAAATGGTGAAAAGTATTTTTTTTAATCGATCACCCTCTATATTGTCAAATATTCTGAAAGACAATTAAAGTTCCTTTCAAATGATGTATCATGTTCCTATTCCTAAATAGACTGGTTTCTGAAATAAAATCAAAATTCTATACTAATTTAAAATATCTATAAAACAGTTCTAACAATCAGATCAATTTATTCTAAAGTTAAAGATAAAACTCCATTACCTTTCAATGTCAAATGTAATTTATAGTATCCCTTTAGTCAAGGTTGTAATAAACAATATATTGGTCAAACGAAAATATCATTATCGAACAGAATAATTTCTCATAAAAGTGACTGCAGATTGCATCCTGGAAGATGTGTTCTGGCAGAACATGTGAATAAAACCGTTGTATGACTGTCAAATATAATACAGTAACGTCGAGTGAACAAAATGTTGAAATGGGTGTACCACAAGGTTCGGTTTTGGGTCCATTATTATTTGTGCTATTTGTTAATGACTAACCCGAACACATAAAAGACTGCCACTTAACTATGTTTGCTGATGACACTACGATCACAGTTACAAGTTCTAATATCGAGAATTTACTTGTTAAGGTTACCAAATTCAACGCTAATGTGGTTGTAGTAACTTTGAACTTCGTTTTATTCCTTGATCTACGTTTTTTTGCTTTTGTGTCACTATGTTAGAAGAATATGTTTATCATCATTGAAACCAACCTCAACAAAGTTGTAAGCAGCACGTTTCGCACTTGAATATGTATTACTATTGGTTCTTTTCATCTATTGTAGTCTCCCTGATGATGGGAAAGAACATTTCCTAAAGCTTGGATAAACCTTAAAGAGTTTACTTTTTCATTGCTGCTTACCCCAATATCCCTAATTTTGTACCTAAGTACTCAGCAAATACTTTCCATAATATGTATTGTTATCCATTTTGACAGAAACACCATGAAAATCACTGCTTGTCTATTTTGGTATTTTTCAGTTGAATCCGAATATGGCATAAGATACAGGGTGTACCATTCAAATAACATGACTTATGGCAATGTTTCCTAATCACCTACAAGAATATGTTTTTCAGACACCCTGTATGAAAATCATTCGATGTTACTGAAATTACTCAATATTTTCTGGGTGAAAGTTAAATTTTAGTCCTGTGTGGGTAACAGATAAGGAGGTATTTGAATTCAAGTTGGTCCCATTTTGGTAGCAAAACAATTACAAAATAATCAATATTCAATAAACGGCAGAGATAGGTATGCGACATGTTCAGTAAAAGTTATTTGTATTTTTTAGTAGAATGCAAAAACAGAATGAAATACTGGGTGTTCCATTTGAAATTCGAAAGTTGATATTAGTTACAAGTACATGTGGCAACACTGCAACCGTGAAAATATTTTTAAGAGCTAGATCGCAGTCTCTTATCGTGGGATTCAAAATTTTGAGTATTTATATCTCAGATCTTCAAAAACGTCTAATAGGCCATCCAGTTTGGAATACCCTGTATATTAATCATTCTTTGTACAATCAGTTCGTCATCTTATCATTCATACACTTCAATACACCACAGAACCTTCTGCGTGTTCTCGATATAATTTGATCACATTGACCACGACCACGTAGATAAACAATTTCATCAAAACTTCGTTTGAATAGTTATTGCCTTCCATTTTGATTCTTTTCTGATCAAATTTTTGGTAATGAACGCGCAAACGTTTTATCATTGATTTTTTAAATTTTTTTTTCGGAAACCACTATTTAGGTATTGGAACTTTCATTTGAAAGGAACTTTAATTATCTTTCAGGATATTCGATCATATACAGGGTGTTCCATTAAAAAAAGTACTTTTCACCATTTCTGTATCTATCGGAAAATTCACAAATTTTTGAAGACCCTGTATAATGGAGAACGAATTCCCTCGACCATAACTAATGCACATAACATTGGTAAACTACACCTAAAATTTCAGCTTTGTACGAGTCCGAATACGGCAGTAATAAACATTTAATTGAAACTATGTTTTGCACAAAAAATAAGGAAAGCGAAAAATGCAATAATGTAAAATATCAAAATTATTGCTACTTTTCAATATGAGCGGCAACGCCGCAGCGCTGAAAATATTTTAGCTCGATAGAGCAGAACTAATTATCCAAGAAACCAATTTTTTAAATAATCCTGTATCGCTTCCTCCAGAAACGTCTAATAGGCCATCGAGTTCGGGACACCCTGTATATAACGTACAAACACGTCAGTATATTAAATAAGGATACTTCTGATCGACATAAAATTGAAACAATTGAAAGTTTACTATGGAATATGGGTGTTTTAGCTAGAATATATATCAGATGTAGTTCAATGTCCAGCGTGGCTTTAGCCAGGGAAGTAGTTGTTTTCTGTTGACATTCATAAAAAATAACTTCATTTTTAACGTGGATTTTTTTATTCACAGAAAGATATTTCTATTGAATATTCAATTGAGAATGTTTTCCTTTTCAACATGAGTACCACACAAGAGGTTATCTTGAACGATGGAAGATAGTGAGTAAAGTTTATCTTTCAGTCGCAGATGATTCCACATCTGATTTTATGAACATCCTGTTCATGTTGAAAAGGGAAACATTCCCAATTGAATATTGATAGAAAGATTTTTCTGTGAATTGAAAAATCCACGATTAAATTGAAGTATTTTTTTGTGAATGTCTAACAGAAAACAACTACTTCTGATTTTATGAACATCCTGTTTATATTTTCAACAAATCAATCTATCATACCCCATGACAGGTTTTAATGTCAGAAAACACAAATTTCAAAGTGTATCTCGAAAAGAAATGATTCTAACTTTTTCCATCTTTGCAAATTCTTTTATAAAACAACTACTTCTGAT